>CM022877.1:11921849-11980492 GCA_012654025.1 Pachypsylla venusta | reverse complement strand
AAAAAAAAAACTACGCGTTTGTAAATAATTAAAACGTAAATCACCCCATCTTACAATGTAAAGAAGGTAATGCTTAGAAATGGGAGAACAATAAAATACGCCATACATATTTCCCCCTTCACTCCGACCATCCTCCTGGACAACCTGAATGGTATAGTAAACATTTTTTCATTCCCCATTGTAAACAAATCTAAAAACAACTTCTTCTCGAAGGAGAAATCAAAAAAGAATGGATAGGAGAAGCGTCGAGATATTTATACAGAATGTTTCATAGTAATATTACATACACAGGTCGTTCACTACAATACTGTTTGAAGCCTCAAAATGACAAAATTTGGAATCATGACAAATAGTGTGACTCCGAAACGTTGGTTAACGGAAAGCGATAAAACGATTTAAAATAAAGAAAACTATTGGATTAAAGGTATTTTTCTAGTAAAATATTAATTTTTTTTTTGGTTCTACTTTATTATTCCCATAACTTTTCTAGTAAGTAAAACATTTAACCAATGTGTTACATTGGCAGAGTTTTTTGATATCTTACGGTTCTTTAACTTTATTTTTCTTATAACTATTCTAGTCAGTAAAACATTAAACCAATAATTTGTTGTAGACTTAGGATTCGAGGATTAAGTTATCGTGAATTTAAAACGCGTTAACTAACTTCAAAAATAATTAAAATAAAACTTAAAATAATTTATTAAAAAAAATAAAAAAAAAAAAATTGAAATTACAATAAATAATAAAAACGTAACACAAAAGTTCAAATACTATCTAATACTGTATTTAAAACGCTCGAGAATGCACACGAATTAATCACTCGCTTATCACTTCGAAAACACTAGGATTTCGCATTCAAAATTAAACACGCTACGTTTATCACTAAATAATACTACCCCGTTTATCGCTCAAATAATACTGACTCGACTCCTAGCCGTGCCCTTCTATTTATACCTTCATTCAAATCGTTCTAGAAGGATCTGGTATAAAGGATTTTCTAGTACGCAATCAAACTACGCGTTCTAAAAAAAAAAACTACGCGTTTGTAAATAACTAAAACGTAAATCACCCCATCTTACAATGTAAAGAAGGCAATGCTTAGAAATGGGAGAACAATAAAATACGCCATACATATTTCCCCCTTCACTCCGACCATCCTCCTGGACAACCTGAATGGTATAGTAAACATTTTTTCATTCCCCATTGTAAACAAATCTAAAAACAACTTCTTCTCGAAGGAGAAATCAAAAAAGAATGGATAGGAGAAGCGTCGAGATATTTATACAGAATGTTTCATAGTAATATTACATACACAGGTCGTTCACTACAATACTGTTTGAAGCCTCAAAATGACAAAATTTGGAATCATGACAAATAGTGTGACTCCGAAACGTTGGTTAACGGAAAGCGATAAAACGATTTAAAATAAAGAAAACTATTGGATTAAAGGTATTTTTCTAGTAAAATATTAATTTTTTTTTTGGTTCTACTTTATTATTCCCATAACTTTTCTAGTAAGTAAAACATTTAACCAATGTGTTACATTGGCAGAGTTTTTTGATATCTTACGGTTCTTTATTTTTCTTATAACTATTCTAGTCAGTAAAACATTAAACCAATGTGTCACAGTGGCAGAGTTTTTTGATATCTTACGGTTCTTTAACTTTATTTTTCTTATAACTATTATAGTCAGTAAAACATTAAACCAATGTGTCACAGTGGCAGAGTTTTTTGATTTCTTTAACGTTATTTTTCTCATAACTTTTCTAGTAAGTAAAACATTTAACCAATGTGTTACATTGGCAGAGTTTTTTGATATCTTACGGTTCTTTATTTTTCTTATAACTATTCTAGTCAGTAAAACATTAAACCAATGTGTCACAGTGGCAGAGTTTTTTGATATCTTACGGTTCTTTAACTTTATTTTTCTTATAACTATTATAGTCAGTAAAACATTAAACCAATGTGTCACAGTGGCAGAGTTTTTTTGATATCTTACGGTTCTTTAACGTTATTTTTCTCATAACTTTTCTAGTCAGTAAAATATTAAATCAATGTGTTACTTTGGCAGTTTTTTCATATCTTACGGTTCTTTAACTTTATTTTTCTCATAACTTTTCTGATCAGTAAAATATTAAATCAATGTGTTACATTGGCAGAGTTTTTTCATATCTTACGGTTCTTTAACTTTATTTGTCTCATAACTTTTCTAGTCAGCTAACATTAAATCAATGTGTCACAGTGGCAGAGTTTCTTCATATCTTACGGTTCTTCAATTTTATTTTTCTCATAACTTTTCTAGTCAGTAAAATATGAAATCAATGTGTTACATTGGCAGAGTTTTTTTTTTGATATCTTACGGTTTTTTAATTTTATTTTTCTCATAACTATTGAATCTTTGATTTATAGATCTGAGAAAGTAATAAATAGACTAGATCAGTGCTTTCCATACTTTTTCTAATGCAGTCCCCTTTCAGAGTTTTTACGATGTATAACAACTATATAACAGAAAAGAAAAATATAACAACTGGCTAGAAATGAAATCACAACAATCATGGACGGATTTTCCTTGGAATAGTGGATAAAATATGACCTTTTTTCTATACCACACAGTCCACACACTATTGTTGTATGTTCAACCTACCTGATGACCGAAATAATAAATATATTTTTCTATACCACAAACTATTCTTCTATGTTCAACCTACCTGATGACCGAAATAATAAATATATTTTTCTATATCACACACTATTCTTGTATGTTCAACCTACCTGATGACCGAAATAATAAATATTTTTTTCTATGCCACACACTATTATTGTATGTTCAACCTACCTGATGACCAAAATAATAAATATGATTAACGCCCACTTATAGCCCCCCCCCCGATTCAAATTGCCCCTCTTACCGCCTCATTCTCTTTATCTCCACCAGGTTGGGAATCGCTGAACTAGATGATAGTTATAGTATTTCATTGACTTTCGTAAACATTGATTACATAAAGAGGCGACGTTCGAGATACGTACCAAGCACAACAATATTGCTTTTTCCTTTTCATACCAATTATTCAATGGTACCTATAGAATGTTTTGGAATAGTTGCTTTTCCAGTTTTTGTATAGTTGATGGTTTTTCGCCATTACAAGCCATAGGTATAGCCAGCTTCTTATGACACTTTGAACACACCAGTTCCTGTTAAATCACTGAAGTTAAGCAACGTAAAACGAGGCTTCTCTAAGTGGGTTACCACGAAGGTTCACGCTCTCGTGATGCTTGCTTTTTTCGGACAAACCTTTGCTGTGTGAGGTTAATGTGGGTGGCTGGTTTGTAAGTTTCCCACGAAAGACCAATAGATGTTAAAGAAGCACAAATAGATATATAATCAAAATCGGGTTTGAGTGACAAAAGTCCTACTTACGACGTACAAGCGGATATAGTGAAATGGTATATATCCGCTAACCATGCGAAAAATAAAATTGGGTTCTATAACTGTATGCGCATAATTTTTTTTTTTTTTATTCAGGGGGGAGGTCAGGCCCTCCCCTTGTGTGCGCCACTGACTTGGGCAATTTAGAAGGTTATTTTTTTACCCCGTGGTCACCAATTTTAAAAAAATGAAAATAAATATTTTTATGGTCCTTTTGTTTGAGGTCAGACTATAATTAATTACAATTTTTTATGCATTTTTTTTTTTTTTTTTTTTTTTTTTTTTTTTGCATTTTTTGAAATGGAAAAAAAAAATCCAATAATGCTAAAGTCAGAATAATTTACATTCACAATTTTGCTATCTATTGTAAAAATGTAGTACATGAATTTCAAAAAGGTCAAAGTTGAAATCTGTAGAAGGAAGCTGAGCGGGGCCCTTGGGGAAAGGGAAAAATAGACATTAACAGGGGTTCAAGGGGGGGGATAGGAGATAGGGTTGGGAGAGCAAAACAACTTCTTCTTTTTTTAATGCGGACTGAAGTAGAAAGATGATATGCAATTTGAAACGGTACAATTAATTAAAGAACGAGATAACGACATCAAACTCTTTTAGTAAAAATCTAGTGTGAACATCACACGACTTTCCTTATCTATAAAAAAGAAGAAATTATATTGTAATCGGCTGAAATTTTCGATGTCTAGTTTCGACTGCCAAAAAATCATTTTGCGATCCCCAGAGACTAAAAGTCTGTTGGTTTAGGAATAAGATATCTTGAGAACGGTAAATGCTAGAAGTTTGAATTTTGGGGGAAATATCGAGTTTCAGCCAATGGTACGTGTATGTGTGTTTGTTTTATGAACAATATGTCTTAACACCTCAACAGTACTTTCCCAGATCCCAAATTCGTTTCCCAGATCCCAAATCTCGAGTTTCAGGATTCGAGACTGTCAAAAAGAGGGAACACCACCAACGGTAGTTTCACGTTTCACGACACGTCCAATACACAAGATTGACACCCCGACAAAATTTCAAGTCTCCTGTACTTATTGTTTTTCTTTTAGGCAGCATTCGTAAAAATCGCTAAATAGCGGCATAAATCTGTAAATGCTAGATAGAACTTAAATCAAAAGTGTTGTTACAGAATACAGATGTCCATTCAATGCATACAGTTGATTTATGAATAGGCACCATATTTCAAGCTTTAGTTCTTACCGTTCTCTTTTTCGCCAGGATTAGTGAAAACCGTTAAAAGGGGGCAAAAAACATCAAGAGTAGATTTGATTTAAACTAAAAATGTCATCTAGAACTTTCCGTTTTTGAGATAACTAACCTAACATAACATTCAAAACTTGACTTTGAAAATCTCTGATCATTACAATACTTTCTTCTTTATAAGACAAAGAAAGTAAAAATTTTTACGAACATCAAGCTCTCCAAAGAAAGTAAAAGACATCACGGTAATTAGTATAAGGGGACCAATAGACAATCTTTTTGTGACAAAGTATGAGGAATTTTAAGTCTCTAGTGGATAGAGAGACTTAAAAAGAATAATTACAAGGCATCCAAGACCATGCCAGTCGTAAAAGGCGACTACAGTAGCTTCTCTGTTGCTTCTCCTTGCTTTCTGCATGGGTAATGGAAAAGATATCGTTTCTGACCCTTCCTTTATTAGCCTTTTATGATTGGCATGGGCTTGGGTGCATTATCCGGATTCTCAAGAATAAACAACTTATTTCGAGTTGTTACAAACCAACCCGACTGCTGTTAACCTATGATGATGAGGAATTCATGTGGTCATCATCAGAATGATGACAAAAAAAATCACATTTGTTAGCGGTACAAAGGTAGCCGTAAAAGTACTTCCACATTATGTCAATCGACCTAAGTGACATGTTGCCTCGTCCATATATAATACAGGTCTTTCAGTCAATTAGTATGTAATTATATAATATATTTAAAAAAACTGAAGAATAGATCAGGCAATCGGAGGAGTGCGGGGATATTACGGCATGCAGAAATATGAACGGAGGAAGTTCATAGTGTCATTTGATGTATGGGAAGTCGCTCCATCTTGCTGAATACGAACATGCCTCATTGGGATGGATCAGGCAATCGGAGGAGTCAGAGGATATTACCGCGTGCAGAAATCTGAACGAAGGAAGTTCATTGTGTCATTTTAGTATGACAAGTCGCTCCATCCTGCTGAATCCTAACATGCCTCATTGGGATAGATCAGGCGATCAGAGGAGTCAGGGGATATTACCGCGTGCAGAAATCTGAACGGAGGAAGTTCATTGTGTCATTTTAGTATGGCAATTCGCTCCATCCTGATGAATTTGAACATGCCTCATTGGGATAGATCAGGTAATCGGAGGAGTCAGGGGATATTACCGCGCGCAGAAATCTGAACGGAGGAAATTCATTTTCTCATTTAATGTATGGCAAGTCTCTCCATCTTGCTGAATCCGAACATGTATCCCAATGAGAGGATACGTTTACGTCGAAACTCACAGGAAGAAAAAACATCAAGAATTGAAAATCGCCGACTCGCGGAAATTTCTTTGAGTTTGAATGACGGACACAGAACATGTATTCAAAGAGGACTCGTTATTCACTAAAAACCGACTTAGGGCAAGAACACGTTGTTCCGTTGTCCAAACCATCTCCACTATTAACTTAAAAAAATCCCCTTTGTTGTAAACACAATGAAAGCCGCTCGTGACTACTCAAGTCAAAAACATACTTGTTCATTGAAAGATCCTGTATTAGTGTTTCGACGTATTTCAATCAGTCAGCCAGCGTTAATGGCACGTTGAATAAACCAGTTTCCTTAAGATCACAAAATTTCTGCAACGTCCAGCAAGGTTATACTTGGTGTATGAACACTGACCACTTACGTTCGCGATCTCATCCAGACTAGTTGTAGTGGTTGTTTTATATTTTATGTACCTATAATTTGTTCAATAAAATACATGTCGTTGCTCAATAATAAATTACATCTATTCACCATCAAATGACTATCTTTAACACTCGTCATTAGCACTCAAGTGCAGGGTGTTTTTTTTTGTTAAAAAAAAAAAAAAAAAANAAAAAAAAAAAAAAAAAAAAAAAAAAAAAAAAAAAAAAAAAACACGTACCCGATCCAATCCTGCAGGCTGGGTGAAGTCAATGTGAGTAGTGAGTAGCTGGTTTGTATAAGTTTCCAACGAAAGGAGATCATTACCCCGTCTTGAATGACATTGGATAACTCCAAACATTAAGCCAGAAAAAGTGAATCAGTCGGGTGTGAATAATTGTTTAGCTCTTCAGTCGACACGTTCTACACGTCTACGCCTGAACATTCTTTGTAGAAAATCGACTTGATTCGGGTTACATTCGACGCAACAAATATTGAGCGTGCGAGTCCAAACTTTTTATGGACGCTTATTACATTCACAGAATGAGTTGATTGGGCCAGATCGGTCAACTTGAGGCCAAATAGCAACTCTTTAACTACCTTTTCATGGTATATTTTTTTTTAAAAGAAATCTTTGTGTTATTGTGTCAGAATTTTGTGGGCATCATAGCATTACAAAGTATTCTCAACAATCAATCCAATATCCCTCAGCCTAAGCTACACTTTAAATCTTTTTTCCGTTGCTATTACCATAGCCACTCAATTGTCCCCAGGAGGCCAAGTTACCGTCAAGCATATCCATACCAAGTAGAAAGTTTGAAAAAACTTTCATCAAATTTTCGACCCGTCCAGGAATCGAGCCCGGAACCTTCCTCGTGCAAGCCGAGTGTGATGCGCACTCTGCCACGGAGACGTATAAGTACACAGCTTAGGTATGCGTATACGAATTTGTAAAAAAAAAAAAAAAAAAATGAAACATAGTACCATTACAAGATATTTTTACAAATCCTTGCAATGTCATTAGGCTATGAGCGATGTTAACTCTTGTCGTTATTACGATAAATACTCAATTGTTTTCAAAGGCCAAAAAAAGTAGAGTGGGGGGGGGGTCAACTGGGATAGAGTTCGAGTAACACTCGAAATAATCGACCCCTAGGGGAAGCACCGTTCCTATTTAGAAAATTCAATATTTTACTCAAGGATATTAATATTTCTGTTTTGCGAAACACCGAATGTCAGCTTTCTCGCTCATCTTGAAGTGGTACTTCTCAATTCGGATTTTTCAAATTATGTTGAAACTCGGCCACGGAGATCGCCTCGTTGAGAACCTACGTTGCTGTTGATTTCACCGATTCCATAAACTCTCAACTTGGTCCCCTAAGGCCTCGGCTACGATGAGAGCGTCAAACGTCAAGCGAATATCCCCGGCTACGATAAAAGCGACAAAGCGTAGAAGTTGAGTTACATTTTAACCATGGATGAGAGAAGACGTGCGTTACCGCTTGCTTTGAGTGAAAGTAGTACTCTTTTAAGACTTGGATTATTAAGGAGAAAGAGAAAGTTTGGGGTACATCCCATAAATAAGGAAAGGGGAAGGCATGGAGAGTATCACCATCTATATTATATTCCCTCAATTAAGACAGGATGGAAATTGAGTTTTTGAATATACTAGAATGTCCATCGGTACATTTGATAATGTTTTTTAGAAGATCAAAAGAAGGTTGACAAGACAACGTCCCACTCTGAGTAAAAAAACACACATCACCAAGATCACAACAAAGACTGAAATTCGCTCAGCGAATATTTTTATTTTTAAATAGTGTCAAGCGTCAAGCGGCGATTCTAAAGCATAGAGCGTCAAGCGAATTGACCATCGTAGCCACTTACGAAGTATTTACATTGTGCACAATGAAAACAAAAAATTCAAGTTTTATCGCTTGACGCTCTACGCTCACCGAATGACGCTCTCATCGTAGCCGGGGCCTAAAAACTATTTTATGCCTATCTAAGTAGAATAATATAAAGCAAATATTTTAGCATTACAGATAGGAGATATGTACGTATTTGTTTCGCACGTGCTTATAAGCAGGACAGAAAACAAAAGCTACGGAGCTTAAGCAACATGTGGTGAAGTTTGGAGTCAATTACAAGAGGAGAAATATAAATAAGTATAGATAATTTCATATAAAACGTGCAATGGAAATAAACTAGTGGTAAGCCTCACTAGGTAAAAATGGGGACGACGCAGGGGACCCAAAAAGCAGGCGGCAAATTCTATGAGTACGAGGGCGGTTCCAAAAGTTCATAGCCTATCCAAGATGGAGAAGGAAACTAAAACCCCACTGTGTATTATTTTTCAACATAATCCCCCTTGACTTCAATTCATTATTTACATCTTTTGGGTAACATCTCTATGCCTGTCAATAATTAGTTAGTGTTAGCATATTACGGTCAAAAGATTTTAACTCAGCCAGCGTCTATGGCACGTTGAATACAGCAGTTCCCGTTAGATCACTGAAGTTAAGCAACGTCCAGCGAGGTTTTTCTATGTGGGTATTTACGTGGGTTCGCGCCTTCGTGATGCTGGCTAATTTTCAATGATCTATAACAGCCAACGATCATACCACGTTGAATACAACAGTTCCCGTCAGATCACTGAACTTAAGCAACGTCGCTTGGGAACACCACGTAACGTTGGCTCTTTTTTCCGGCCCAATCCAGGCTGGGTGAGGTCCATGTGGGTAGCTGGTTTGCAAGTTTCCAGCGAATGGAGGGTAAAACCCCCGTCTTGAATGACTAATAGATGTTAAAGTGATGTTCAGCCAAATTAAAAAAAATAATAATAAATACTTTCAACTCTTTGGCAATTCCATTTTTTTTTATCCACGCAACTCAGATCTCAGTTTTGAAAGCAGATATAATAGTCGATGGGAGCCAGGTTTGGACTGCAGGAAGGTGGGATAGCTCAGTGTGGACTCATGCACAGCAACCTTTGAAATGACGGTGATGAGGACAGGGGCGTTGTCATGGAGGTGCCAAACACATCATAAAAATGTATTCGAAACATAGCCAAAGATAAACTGTCAAAATTAAAATAATCAAAATATTGTCAGTTCAATACATTAACCCTTTGTTGGTCGGGCCACAAATTTTTGGAACCATCCTCGTATGTCCATACCAAATTGCATCAGAATTGGTACTCGTGCTTTATTATGGTATGGTACAAAGGGATAATGGGGAAAAAAATCTGCCAATGTGACACATGGATAGTCGCTGGTACTTGGCATTGTGTTTTAGACAGGATACATAAAAACCGCTAAAAGCGCCATTGGTATATATTATTACTAGCAGGATACGCCCGCTTCGCTTGGCGCCTTAGAGGCATGGCCGTTTATAGTTTCAACCCCAAAAGTAGCCTATGTCCTTTCCTAAAGTTTAGTCTATCTCCATACCAAATTTCATCAAAATCGGTTCAGTAGTTTAAGCGTGAAAGCGTAACATACATACAGACAGACAGACAGACAGATAGACAGACAGACAGAGTTACTTTCGCATTTATAATATTAGTATGGATAGCACCCAAGAGTGCATAATTAGAACCCAAAAGGGGCCTATTTACAATATTTCATCCAAATCGGTGACGCTAAGTGGCAAAAGTGCCCGGTACGGCGCGTTGTACGGTGGAAAGAAGTATTTTTTAATTGAAAACACAAAGCTTTTTACATTTTTTTAACTTGAAACGTAAAATATCAAATTTTGAATGGGAGTATTTTTTTCGAGACAATTTCAAAGGTTCATTATTGAAAATAATAAACCAAAAATCGTGGATATAAATCTAGACCTTCACTTGGGTCAGTCAGTGGTTTAACTGGTAGTCCTGTGAACTGTAGACCTCACTCACATAAAATGGCCACAATTTGGCTCCAGGAGATCCAATATGCCAAAACCTAACAAACTTCTATGAACATAACAAAAGTCCATTCCACGTTTGGGTTCAAGAGTTATTGTGGAACAGCCGAACAAACAGACGTAAAAAGAAAAATAGTGAAGTTAAAACTTACTAGATTTCCCCCCCCACCAAATAAAGTTCTTAGTTGCGCCACTATCTTCCGCACTCTGTATATGACAACTTTGGACAATCCCTATCTAATAGGGATTGTCCATTTGGGGGGGGGGTACATTATTCCCTCCTCCCCTCTCCCATCAGTTTTTTTTTAATTTGGCCTAACGCCTCTTTAACATATATTGGTCATTCAAGACGGGGGTTTTACCCTCTATTCGCTGGAAACTTGCAAACCAGCTACCCACATTGACCTCACCCAGCCTGGGTTGGGGAAAAATAGCCAGCATCACGAAGGCGCGAACCCCCGTGGACACCCACATAGAACAACATCGCTGGACGTTGCTTTAGTGATCTAACGGGAACTGGTGTATTCAACGTGCCATAGACGCTGGCTGCCCCGTCAGTTCTGATCACAACATTATGGATATAATTCTAAAAATCTAATAAAATTCAGAATAGAGAAGAAAAAACAATAAAAGACACGGAAAGAAAATTAAGATTAATATGGTACAGGATGGAAAGGGAAAAGACAAAAACAAAATGGAGGAGTGATAGAGAGGGTTGGGGGGGGGGGNGGGGCAGATAAAAATTTTATGTGAAGAAAAAGTACGATTGGAATTCAATTGTGAATTGTTAGGCACTACCTAACAGAACCGTCTTCTCATTTCAGACTCGTAGGTGTAGGTTGTTCTATGTCACATTTTCTTATGGTAAGGCTATGTTTACATGACCGGGCGGTACCGCGCGGCACGACGCGACGTACTGCGCGCCACAAGATGTATCCAAATAGTGCATATTGTCTACATGACCGCGCGGTCATGTGAACATAGCCTAAATTTCTCTACTAGGGTTGCCTTGTCGAAAGAAGAATATCGATATTACCGATATTGATATTATTGAAAGCTTAATATCCATAAACGATACTATCGGATGGTCGAATATCGATAAAAATATCAAAATCTTAATATCGATATTTGATAGTATTGTATCGATGTAAATGTCGACAGCCCTAGCTGCAAAACATCGTAATTTCCGACGTACTTACATTAATATTTTTTCGTTTCGATAACATTATTTTTTTATATAATATCGATAAATTATATGGAAACCCGAATATCGATATTATCGATATAATATCGACATCCCCATTCTCTACTCTTACGATACCATCTCTTTCCCACTAAATATTAATGTTCTTCAAAATAAGGTGGAAGTACTTGTACCATGGTTTCTTGCACAATAGTAACGAACAAACTAACTGTGAGACGTTATTCGAACAGAAATCGTCGCCATCTGCACACCTCAAAATTTCCTTTTGATGTTCTTCAAAATAAGGCGTACAGCGGATTTTTTTTATTCGATTTTTGGACTCTATGTACCTTGAAACGTAAAATATCAAATTCTGAGGGGGGGTAATATTTTTTTTCGTGACAATTCCAAAGGTTCATTATTGAAAATAATGAGTATTTTTTAATAGGAGCTAATTTCAGCCCAGGTACAGGTACCACTACAAATCCCGATTTGAGAAGTTTTAAGAAGAAAAAAAAAGATTTCAAAATCTCGAAATTGTTGTTGAATTTTTCAGCCGTACAAATAGCAAACATCTAAAACGAGCTTGATATAAGTACGCTAAATATTTTCCCCAAATGTGATTCGAAAGCTACAAACAAAAACTACAATCAACTTTCTGCCCCCGGGCACTTGGCTCACATTTTATCTGATTATTACTGCGTGTTTTTCTACTAACTATTCGCTGTAAGACAAAAAGTTGATATTAGTTTTTGTTTGCAGCTTTCGAATAACCTTTGGGGCAAATATTTTTCAGGTGACTTGAACTTGGCACTCACGTGATATCATTTCCTTTGTGACCATATTTTTAGGAGAGATATAAGCAATTTGAATTTTTGGCTTTTAGGTAGAGACATTTTCTCGGCGTTGTTTTGCACACGAAGTGTTTTTTTTTTTTGGGGGGNTTTTTTTGGGGGGGGGGGGAAGGGATACGATAATCCAATTGTCATGCTATCAAAATAAAAAATGTGTTCCACTCTAAAATCAGTTTTTTTCAGTTTTTAAAACTTATCCAATTTATTAGAAAGCTTAACAAACAATTTCTTTTTCCACTGAAATCCAAAATTTTCATTATTTTCGTTTTCCCCGAGATATTTTCAAAAAAAAATTATACTATTTTCTTTTGAATATTCTATTTGAGAGAAAATTGGATATTGGGGAAAATAGAATAGAGAGGAATAAGTGCAGACATAGAGTCGATGTGATATGCATATGATTGTGTGATCCATCCTTAAGTAGATAGATTCATAGGACTTTGGCCTTTTGAAAAAAATAGTCGAAAAAGTATGTTCATATCGATCTAGTGGATCAAGATGATCAGGTGTTTACGTTATTTTTGTAGTTTTTTTAAAAAAAAATAATTTTTAAAAATCACAATATTGGGCCCCCCAAAATTTCCTTCATGTCCTAAACATGTATACCAAATTTAGTCAAAATCGGATGAAAACTGGGGCTTGTATCGCGTAACAAACATACACATTTACAAATATACATATACACACATACAAGTGCATTTCGGGATGTATACCGGCGTCAATAGTGGAGTTTACTAATGTTCACAATTAGCTTCTAGCCTTATTCTTTTTTTGGCTTAATGTCTCTTTAACATCTATTGGTCATTGGAGACGGGGGTTTTACCCTAGAAGCTATTATGGCACATATACCTAAATTTCAAGTCTCCAGCTCTTGCCATTCTCCTTCTCGACAGGATAAATGAAAACCGCTAAAAAGCGGAGAAAACCACCAACAGTATATTCGATTGCACCTAAAAGTTTCGGGGCACAATTAGATCACAAACGGAACCAACATACCAAGTTTCATCCAAATCGGTCAACGCTAAGTGGCAAAAGTGCTCATCACGGCGTTCGGCGGACAAACGTATTTTTTTTATTCGATTTTTGGATTCTACCTTGAAACGTAAAAAAAAAAAATCAAATTTGGGGGGAGGGAATATTTTTTTCCCGGCGATCGCAAAGGTTCATTGTTGAAAATAAAAAACCAAAATAGGTGAAAACAAAACAAATGCATAAGCAGCAACAAAAACTTTCACAAAACAAAAAATACGTACCTACTCATATTTCATTGTGAAATTTAATGCTTCAACTAATAACGCACCAGTTCTGGAGGGGGCGTTAATCCTGAATTAAATACGAGATACAAGTAGGTAGGCACAATATATACATACTCGTATTGTGAAAAAAAATTCCAGGCATTGGATTTCAGATTTCTTCTAACTACAATCCGATGAACTAGGAATGTCGATATTATAATGATATTATCGAATATCGATATTCGGGTTTCGATATAGTTGATATTATCGACAATAAGATGTCGATAATATCAACAATAACGAAAAAAATATCGGTATCGAAACAAAAAAAAGTAACTACGCCAGAAATTACGCTGCTTTGCTGCTAGTGCTCGATGTTCCGATATAACCGATATTATATATGGATATTCTACCACCCAGCAATATCGCTTGATATGAGTTGGTAAATGATACATTATACGAGTTGGTACATGATTCACACATGTCCTATTAAAATTAAGGAGCATTCAGTGTACACAGTGAAAGTGTCGGTGATAGTGCTCTACGACGCCGTAACGTGATCTTCACAGTGATTTGACATGAAAATATCTTGACCATTACGGTTTTATACGAGCACAAGTTTACTACCTGAGCACGGAGAAAACACTGACGGGTTTTATTAAAATCACTGTGAGATCACTGCCACTGATTCGATATGCTACCAGAACCAGAACTTATGTTGGAGTACAATCGTCATGGCTGTTGAACGTGATTGTGTCACGTCACGGTGTGTGGACGTCGCGTCGCGTCGTGTTAGTTACGTAATGAGTTAGTTTTCTGAATTTTATTGGATTATGAGGTTGTAGTATTTGGTTTACGAGAGTGTTATTTTCTAATTAAATGATTGATGTCAAGTTACGGTGTGTGGACGTCGCGTCGTGTCATGTTAGTTACGTAATGAGTTAGTTTTCCGAATTTCATTGGATTATGAGGTTGCAGTATTTGGTTTACGGGAGTGTTATTTTCTAATTAAATGATTGATGTAAAGTTACGGTGTGTGGACGTCGCGTTAGTTACGTAATGAGTTAGTTTTCCGAATTTCTTTGAATTATGAGGTTGTAGTATTTGGTTTACGAGAGTGTTATTTTCTAATTAAATTATTTATGCAAAGTTCATTTGCGAATTTTATGCAAAAGCAAACAAAAAACACGGCTGTGCAACATAAACTATTAACTCTTATTATCTTTAGAAATCAAAGTCATTGTCTCCATTGCCAGTTTGGTGCAAGCTGTTTGGCATTATGAGTAGATAGTTAACCATACTGTTTTCTTATATTCAATAATGAACCTTTGGAATCATCACGAATAAAAAATAACGTTTCGAAGTAACTTTTGGGCGCAATCGAAGGTACCGTTGGCGTTTTTTTCCGTTTTTTAGCGATTCCCATTTATTCTGTCTAAAAAGGAATGGTACGAGCTAGAGACTTGAAATTTGGTATGATTTAACAAATTTAGGATCTTTGTATGCCCCATTTATTTTAAAGGGAGAGGGGTAGTTTTTTTAGCTAGTGAAATAATAAACCTGTGTTTCACATTGGTAGAGTTTTTTTTTTATTGAGAAGCGGTTGTCAGAGGAAAAAAATATATGTCAGTACCCAAATTGGGGAAGTATAAAAAAAAATTGGTTGTACCGAGATTCTTTGAAATCATCTTCTTACACTCCATTGGACAAAGAAAAATGTTTTTGAAAACAATATGTCAACCGTCACTCACATAGATAAGCCGATTTACCCCGAAAATCAAAATTCACATGAAAGCATAACCCCAAAAGCATAACTCAGACGATGTAAAGCAGAAAATTAAAAAAAAAAACTTTTTCAAATGTTCGATCTGACCAGGATTTGAATCCGGTCCCTCTCTGGTACAATCCGAGTATGCAAAACCACATGTCGCGATTCGCGATAGCTATACTCAATTTCCCTCAGGATTATTAGCTATCCCAAACACAATCAGACCGTCTCGCGTCTGGCAGAAAATTTGAAAAAAAAAAAACCTTTATCAAATTNTCGGTCCCTCTCTAGTGCAATCCGAGTGTGATGCAAACTCAGCCACGAAAACGTCCGATAACACAACCCTTTGTGTTACAATTTGATTCATCAGTGCATTTGGACTCGCCTCCCGAGGTCATGACCCTCTCGAGTACCTATTTTCTTACAATTTCAAATTTAGCCTATTATGAAAGTTATTAAATCAAAATAGAGTTTTCCAAAATGTTACTACTTTTCAAAGTTAAAAAAGGTACCTACATGAAAAACCGCTACATATTTATTCTTCTAGAATTAATAAAATTTACGTGTTTTTTTTCTAAATTCATGCTATTATCCAAAGCAGCCATTTTATTAAAGTAAAAAAAAAGAGTGAGAGAGACGGAAAGAGATCGAACAAGAGACAACGAAAAGAGAAAATCGAAGAAACGTTATGCGCAATAAACATCTGCGTCGCTTTTCTTTACCCCCGGAATAAAGAGCTCAAATTTTGGACTCGGCAGGCAGCATTTCGAGTCTCAAGTTGAACCTATTTTAATATTTTTTTCAAATAATTTTTTTTAAAAAAAAGAAAGAATTTAAAGTGAAAAAATAGAAGTTGATTTCTTAATGTGTTTAATAAAAAGCTGAAGACTTAAAAATCTGCTCCGTGAGTGTCTGTGATTTTTTTTGTACTCTTATTCAATGTTATATTAGTTTGTGTTCGCAAAATTTTCAAAAATTTTTTTTAATAATTTTTATAATTATTATCTTGTTCGAAAATTATTTTGAAAAGATAAATGCATCAGGATACTTGACACCTTTTTTCTCTTTCCTTCTATCTTCTCAAGAACCGTAAACATTAAAATAAATAAGTCAAGAAAACCGGTTTCATTTTTACCTTGAATGATCTGTTATTGAACTTCATCCCGGCAAATTCTAATACATTTTACATTTTGTTAAATAACACATTTTTACTTTTAATTAAATTTTCAAATTTTCTAAAAAACCCAAATCAAATACCATGGATGACAAAAAGGATCTCGATAATAACTATTATATGCCTCCTCAAAAGAAAGGCGGATTTGAAAGTTTTTCGAAATTTTTATATAATGCCGAAACCAGTGAAGTATGTGGTAGAACACCGACAAGTTGGGGTGAGTTTTTTTTATAATTTATTCAAACAAAATTTATTTCGTTTTTTATTTAGCAAAATTAGGTGCTGTTTTTTAATTGCTTTTCTTGCTAACTTATTTGGGTATAGTTTTTTGAGAAGTAGGTTAACGTTTTATGCTGAAAGTAGAAATGCATTGTTGTTTTATGTAATGGTAGATAATACCAAATAGGCTTCACTAATTGTAAATATTATATCGGAAGTTTCGTCTCCGTGGCAGAGTACGCATCACACTCGGTTTGCACCAAGGAGGTTCCAAATTCGATTCCCGGACGGGTCAAAAATTTGATAATGTTTTTTTCAACTTTTTTAATTGGTCTGATTGCGTTGGGGGTAACTCAGCCTCCAGAGGAAAATTGAGTAGCTATGGTAACAGCGCCGAATGGTAACATTATAAGGTAAATATTGTTAAAGTGTAGCTTAGGCTTAGTGATATTGGAGTGATTGTTGAGAATACCTTGTAATGCCTTGATACCCACTAAATTGTGACATAATAACACAAAGAAATATACATATCGAACGTGTAAAACTGTGTGGTACTAATGTTTTCTAAACGATGATCACCAACATGATGCTTTTTTTATCTTTGTTATTTGGTCGAAAATTTGAAAAAGTTTTCTTTATTTTTTCCGAATTTTCAACTTGTTCTGGTTGTGTTTGGGGAGTAACTCAGCCTCCTGAGGACAATTGAGTAGCTATGGTAACAGCGCCGAATGGTAACTTTATAAGGTAAATATTGTTAACGTGTAGCTTAGGATTAGTAAATGTTGAAAATACCTAGTACTGTTATGATGCCACACAAACATTGTGACATAATAACACAAAGAAACACAAATATACATTTCTCATTGTAATTTATAATAAATAATCATCTGGTTTATCAAATACATCAAAAATCTTTCTGACTTAATATTATAATAAAGTGAGTTTGTTTGTCTTTCTTTCACTCATCAGAGAGTACATGCCATGCCTCTAAGATCAGGGGCGGATTTAATGCTATATCTTAGGGGGGGGCAGTGCATACTTCCTGAGGATATGGAATACCCCCCAGGCACAAGGGGTCGGGGGGCCGCCTCCGGGGAAAATTTTGAATAATTAGGAGTCAAAATGTGAAAATCTGTGCTCTAAAACTGCAATGTTTTTTTTATACACGAGTGTCTAAAACTATAACATTTTTAAACAAACAAATCCGCCCCTGTATAAGATACCAGGCGAACCAGAAGAAACCTGCTAGTTTTCAATAAAATTAGTGGAGACGCCAAAACTCATTTTGTAAATTTTACATAAATTCTAGAAGAATTTATTACGCGCCCTCGTGATGCTGGCTATTTTTTCGGCCAAACCCAGGCTGGGTGAGATCAATGTGGGATGCTGGTCTCGAATGACCAATAGATGTCAATGAGACGTTAAGCCAAAAAAAGAAAATCATTTCATTTGGGCTTTTGTTTTTTATTTAATTTATTGAATAATTTATTTTACCATTTATAATAGTTTAATATTTTTCCAGATTAATGTTGTTATAATAGCAATAATAAATTGAATTTGACTAAACTATTAAAAAGAATTTAGACAGAACTCTCTAGTTTCATATGCTCCTGAGGACATCGTCAGGTCGTAATAACATAGGTCATTGTGAGAATATAATTTATCAAATTCATGGTAAACATAATAAGCTATTGAGAGACGAACTAGGCAAGCAACTTGGACCAAAAAAAAGAACTTCATAATAAGCTCGAAGCGTTTTGGTCGATGGTGGGGGCACTCCCCAAACGCGGTGAGGATCGGTATTTTTGTATGTACCTCCTGCATGAACTTTCTTTCGTTACTTCTCCTGCTCATCCTGTCTCTTTTTGCTTTCATTTCCATTTTTCCTTTTCTTTCTTTTTGCGACCCACTTGAAAATTCCCGGTGGGCCCTTCACACTTTCATTTTAACTTAATAACTTTTTTATTCGAAGTTATTATGGGTTATGGGAGAATTAAAAAAACATGGGAATATGAAATGAAAATAAAATAAATATTATCTTCATATTAATTTTAACTTATAATTGGGTCACCAAACCCTTTAATTGTGTAATTGTATGAAAATAGCATCTTTCGAAATAATCTAATTTTAACCTGGAGAGAGAGAGAGAGAGAGAAATAATAGATTGTGGTCTTTTTATGATGTAAGTATATTAGAAACATTTTTCACACACAATAACTGAACTTTTACACCAATGCTCAAAACAGTGACCGTTATACAGGATGTAAATGAACTCTTTAAACCCCTCTATCTTCGCCCCTGATTTTTTTAATATTTATTAAAAGTATTCTTTAAAGGAAAGTTCTATTCTATTTGGGTTTTTTGGAAAATGTTCACTGTTTGTCAAAAATAAGTCACTTCCGGGGTTCGATCCCAGATTCAATTGGCCATTTTCTATCCCCAGAGATTTTTAAAAATTTCGTTCAAAAGTTAAGGGGGTGCTGGGACACTCGTTATATTTTACAGTGTTAGAAGAAAACTCTCTTCTAGGGGGCGAACCTAAATTCAATTGGCCAATTTCTATCTTTAGAGTTTTACAGATTTTTTTTTTCAAAAGTTTAGAGGCTTTATCGATCATTCTAGGTCACGCTATATTTCGCAGTGTTCACTATTAACTTTTCTTTCTATCTAGGGATGTCGATTTTATATCGATAATATCGAATATCGATATTCGGGTTCAGATATAACCGATATTTTATATCGATATTAAGATTTCGATAATATAGAAAAAAAATATCGGTAACCAAACAAAAAAATATTAAGGTACCCACGTCATATACGCTGCTTTCCTGCTAGGGCTGTCGATATTTACATCGATAATACGGTTTATATATAACCGATATTTTATATCGATATTCCACCATCCGGTAATATCGCTTATCGATATTTTGCTTTCGATAATATCAATATCGATAATCTTCTTTCGATACGGTAACCCTATGTCTGTCTAACTTTACATCTATTAGATTATTCCTATTAGGCTATGATTTTCATTTTAAAAATCATACATTGAGAGCTTTTTTCAGACAGAACGTGTGAAACCATACAAGTCACCGCACGAAATAATCCCCGTCTTCTTCTTCTTCTTGTGCACTTTTGTCTAAAGAAAACAAAGTATCCCTTCAGTATTGCATTTATTTTGCTGACTGCATTAAGGGGAATAACATGGTGCTTAGTCTTCTATATAATAACAGAGTCTTAATACGGTCAAGAGAGGGGATCATCTAAGGAGCCTGGAGTCTCCAAATGAATTTGGATCAGCCATTCCCAAACTGGTAGAGAAGAATCGTTCATTGAAAGGATTCGTTCTCAGTGTTTAGAGTCGTTCATTGAAAGGATTCGTTCTCAGTGTTTAGAGCCGTTCATTGAAAGGATTCGTTCTCAGTGTTTAGAGCCGTTCATTGAAAGGACTCGTTCACAGTGTTTAGAACCGTTCATTGAAAGGATTCGTTCTCAGTGTTTAGAACCGTTCATTGAAAGGATTCGTTCTCAGTGTTTAGAGTCGTTCATTGAAAGGGTTCGTTCTCAGTGTTTAGAGTCGTTCATTGAAAGGATTCGTTCTCGGTGTTTAGAGCCGTTCATTGAAAGGATTTGTTCTCAGTGTTTAGAACCGTTCATTGAACGGATTCGTTCTCAGTGTTTAGAGCCGTTCATTGAAAGGATTCGTTCTCAGTGTTTAGAGCCGTTCATTGAAAGGATTCGTTCTTAGAGTTTGGATTGGAAGAAATCTTCTCCTTTAACTTTACCATTTCTGTTTCGGGTTGGCGTTGCTTTCCTTAATTTTATCATTCCACAACCTTTTCTTTGGTGCCTATTCTCTTTAGCTATAACCCCTGACACGGTAACCGCACAAAAACTGTGCACGGTAAAACTAGTTTTTTGTAGATAACCTCTCATCGTTGGTTCGAAGCAGATTTTTTTAAAAAGCTGGCTGCCTTTCCTAACACCAAACCTTCTGTATTCACACGGGCTTAGGACCGTCACCTAATGAAGCTAGTTTGCTCCCCTCGGTGGCTACATTAAATTGGAAGAAACCACACCCTCAGATATTGAAAAAAATAACCCCTCTCAAAATTTGATTTCCACTATTCAGAGAGAAATGTAGCCGCCGAGGACTTTAAAAAACTCTGCTTCAAACCAATAATGAGAGATCATCAGCAAAAAGCCTGTTCCTACACAGTTTCAATTGATACTGTGAGAAGCTAGCTAGCGTTATATTGCCAGGAATGGATTACAGCTAAGGAAAGTAGGCACCGAACAAAAGGTTGTGGCATGGTAGAATTAAGGAAAGCAGTGCATAGCTCAAATAGAATTGGGAAAGGGTGAAGTTAAAGAAGAAGATGGAAATAAATAGACGTCTTTCATACTGCACAGACAACATTCGTTTCGTTAAACTGAAAGATTTTTCTATCTATTTCTCTCTCACATTTGAAATTTGGACTCCCCCTCTTCTCCCTTAAAAAAGGATTATCCAATACAAAACATGTCCCATATAAAATGTTACGTTTTATATTAGCAAATTTTTTGAAAATCTACTACGGTAGGTATAAACAACAAACAACATTATTCGCAAACTTTTATTTTACCTTCACATGACTTTAGTGCAAACAAAAGTTTACATTGCGTGACTAGAAAAAAGAGAGACTTATAGTCGAGACTTGATAATTTCTTAGCGGCTATATAGTTTTTTTTTTATTACTATTTCGGGTTTAGGAGTTTATAGGGCATTCAGGCAATATCACCTAATACAATACCGTCACAATTCTAAAACAATTGCTTTTCTGGTGAGCAACAACAACTGATTATTTCAGTCCCTGTATGTCGAAAACAGACCAAAATGATAGTCACGTGGCATTACTTCAGAAAAGTTTTATGCAGGGAAAAACGGGAGTTTTGACTCTCACATCGCTGGAAATTTGCTACCACATTGACCTCAACCAGCCTGGGTTGGACCGGAAAAATAGATAGAATCACGCGGGCGCGAATTCACGTGGACACTTAGATAGTACAACTTCGCTAAACGTTGCTTAACTTCAGTGATCTAACGGATACTGCTGTATTCAATGTGCCATAGACGCTGGCTAAATGGGCTTTCACTTCTTTAAGGAGGTTGCAAAATTATATAGAGCTATTTTAGAGTTACAAGTTCAAAAACAGGTTTCGAACAAAATTAAATTTAGAAAATACTATTCAGCCCTTGGCGAAACATTTATAAAGTACATATAGGCTATACTATATATACAAGGTGGAAACGTTCCTAACCTCTCTGGTTGGGGAGGAGGGGGTATAATACAAACGTTAAAGTAGGTACCCTAATGTAAGCTATTTTGTACTATTCCTTACGATCGTATCTACTACCCCCCCCCAACCCCAACNCCCCCCCCCCCCCTCAACCCCAACCAGAGAGATTAGCAAACGTTTTACGGCCAAGCCTCGTCTTTTAAACTTCTGTGCATCAAGAATAACTATGAAATCTGTTTTTCCTAGACCAATATAGTTTGAAGATGCGCATTCTATACTATGACTAATAACAAGTTAGACATTATATAGAATTCCTAGTTATTTCATAAAATGACTAGGAAAAGTGTAAAATAAAGAAATTTTTAATGTTTTGACGAAAAACGTCCCGCATTTTATAGAAAGACTAGTCATTCTATAGAATGACTGAATTATACACTATATACATTGACGGTAACATAATACAAAACTCATTACTTTAAAACCATTGATTAATCAACGGATAACCTGACAATTTGAATATCAATCCCTTACATACTAGGTAGGTACATGATTCAGATCTCCGTGGCCGAGTTCTTCAGAGCATTGACTCTTGGTCCGGAGATTGTGAGTTCGAATGCCGCCCGAAACGAAAATTTTCCGATCGAATTTTCTGGTTTCCGGAATGGCATGGCTGTATAAGAGAGTGCCCTGAAGTAATTGAGAGTCTGTCTGCAGTTTTATTCTCCAGCGCTTCCAATCTATGTATTATTGGCAAAAAGCGCTAGGAATGCCTAGTCAATGTATGTACAAAAAATATTCTTTCTTTTTTATACATTCACTATTTTTTGTAGGCATTTTTATAGAATGACGGATTTCATACATATAAGTATCTAGTAAACAAAGATGTAAATTGTAATACATAAAAATATGGCCCAAAAGGAATAGGAAATGATATATTTGATCTTTATTTTGGGTTTTGGGTTCCCGTCAAACGATTTTTTGGGCCAAAAAAAGTCAATATTTTCTGCACGAATACAATACTTTATCTTCTAGGAAGAGAAAGTAAATATGGCGGAGAGGACAATTTCTTTGTTGTCCAAAATAAAGAACGTTCACCACTTCAAAACAAACACAGTTTGTCATAATAATAATTCCCTTTTTATCTCCTAATTTACATGTGGAGCGCAACTCAAAACTCTTTAAAAAAGGGAGGGGAAAGGGAAAAGCCTTTTGTTAATATTTATCACAGCCTAATAACTGGCTCAAACTAGATATATTTGAAAAATGAATACTTCGCAAGTTAAATTAGTGGGGCGGCATAGCTGAATAATTGTGCAGGTGCACATTGTGATACATGCATGTTTTTTTTGCTTTAAAATATTGAGGCACTTCGACATGGGTATTTTTAGAATCAATGTTCATAAGTCATTTTTATTGTGCTTTAGGTCTCTAAGGGGCCCCAAAATGGATCCCAAAGTAGGTCCCAAATGGTATCCTAGTATGAAATGCTTAAAAATATATCGACAGGGGTATTTTTAGAAAGGCCTAAATGTGTAGAATTTTGGGTGGAGTTTGAATATCTTACAATCATAGTATCCTCATGATAAAAAAATCATGATTCTATCACAATGTGCACAATGCACGTTTTTTTACTTAGCTATGCCGCTCCACTAAATAAGAAAGCAAGGGCGTAGCCAGCATCTGACCTAGGGGGGGCAGCTGAGATCTTCATGTCGNGGGGGCAGCTGCCCCCCCTTCCTACGCCCATGTAAGAAAGTTTTGAAAGTATCAATGGAGCCACATAGAAATAAAGTTTTTTAAAAGGAGGAGACCTAGAGATTCATATCTATTTCATAGCGGTGTTATTTTCTTTCTGAAAAATCGATGTAAACAGTGTTTTCTCGACGACATGAAAGTTATTAAGTAAGAAAATAACAAAATTTTATTTTTGACTCCGCAAATTTACTTTTTTTCAGAAGGTTATATTTGTTCTTTCTTATTTGTGTTATTTATTTGTGTTGACGAGCCATATTAAAAGTCATATTAATTTATTTGAGAGACTAATACTATTTGTGGCGCCATAAAAACTTTCATAAAAATATGTACGGAAAAAAACATTATTAATATTAAAAATACCGATCATTCGAAAAACTGTCGAATGTAAGGCCGTACCGCGTGGGGGGTCCATGGGGTCCAGACCCCCCACCCCCCGAAATTTCAATCGTTTTTTTAATGTAAATACTCTACTTCGTACGTGCTGTTGATGTTTTTGAAGGAAAAACAACAACATCACCTTCCGTGATCATCATTTTCAGATGTTAGTCCTGGCTTGAATGTCAATGCTCTTGAATATATTTGAAATAGATTTCTATAACAAAGTCTCTTGTGGATAGGGGGACTTAAAAAGAATACTTCCAAGGCACCCAAGTCCATGTCGGTCGTAAAAGGCAACTAAGGTCAGGCTCGGAAACGATATTCTTTCCATTATCCATGCAAAAAGCAAGGAGAAGCTAATGCATTATGCCTTTAGTATGAAGAATTCATGGCGAGTTGTTGCAAACCGGCCCGACGGCTGTTAACCTATGATGATAAATATAATTCACGAGGATCCTCGTATTTTACCGGGACCAGGGGCCGATATGGGGGGGGATGGGGGAAATGTAACTATTTATTCAAGCAATTCATATGACTTGTTCTCTAATGGGTCACTTATTTAGTTATTGTGTTGCCTATTTAATTTAAACTTATTTTGCAAGTAGATCCCAACCGCCCCCCTCAATTATATTTCTGTATCCGCCTCTGAACAGGACGATGGTAAATTTAATCGACAACATTGTGGATTCATAGATCCTGTCATTGTATTTACTGACCCCCTCCCCCCCGAAATCATATTCCATGTATCACCACTGTCAGTTCGATGAAATATTTATTTCATCCTTTCCGGGCGTATATACAATCCTACCTCCAGTTCAAATCCATTTTACCTCCACAGTTCCGGACCCATTAGCTATATTACAAATTACATATTTATTTGCCTTTTCCTGTTAGTTCGTTCTTTTATTTTTTCAAGCTATTAATTTCACTTAATTTATAATATACTGTCTTACTTTGCGAAAGAAAAAAAAAAACATCCCCAAAGTAGGTGCTATGAATACATTTTGGTTTATTATTCTTAATAATGAACCTTTGGAATCGCTACAAAAAAAATCACCCCCCTCAAAATTTGATATATTACGTTTTAAGGTACGTAGAATCCAAAAATAGAATAGGACTTATGATAGGTACATGTTTTGTAGCCTTACTAAGTGCCGGAAGAGGAAGCCATTATCGTCGAGCATTAACGCTTTACCATCATGTACTCATGACAAAATCAGGATTCTTCTTCAACTCTGGGGTGGATCGCCCTTGTATCCGCTACTGGTCTCATACTCTCATATAGCGTTGGACTTATGAAACATGTTTTGTAGCCTTACTGAGTGCCGGAAGAGGAAGCCATTACCGCCGAGCATTAATGTTTTACCATCATGTACTCCAGACAAAATCAGGATTATTCTCCAACTCTGGGGTGGATCGCTCTTGTATCCGCTACCTGTCTCATATGGCGTTGGACTTATGAAACATACTTTGTAGCATGACTAAGCGTCATTTTTCTAAAACACTAATTCTACCCTTTGAGCCAGCGTCTATGGCACGTTGAATACACCAGTTACAGGAGTTAAGCAACGTCCTGCGAGGTTGTTCCATGTAGGTGTCCACGTAAGTTCGCGCCCTCGTGATGCTGGCTCTTTTTGCGGCCAAATCCAGGCTGGGTGAGGTTAATGTGGGTAGCTGGTTTGCAAAGGTCCAGCGAATGGAGGGTGAAACCCCCGTCTCGAATGACCAATAGATGTTAAAGAGACGTTGAGCAAAAAAAATCTACCCTGTATTATGATTATTGGATTTTTTAACAAGAATGCATTTTATTTGCATATAGAAATACAAAAATGACGAGTATATATTTACAAATATAGATCATCAGAAATTTACTTGCATATAGGTTAGGAATGCAAGAAGCTTTTTGCTGACAGTAAAGTTCAACTTCACATTTCATATCAAAACTCTCTGTATTATAATTATTGCATTGTTTAACAAGAATGCATTTTATTTGCATATAGAAACACAAAAATGACGAGTATATATTTACAAATCTACATCATTAGAAATTTACTTGCATATAGGTTAGGAATGCAAGAAGCTTTTTGCTGACAGTAAAATTCAACTTCACATTTTAAATGAAAAAAATGTTACGCTCGAAAGTTTTTTTCAAGAAGATATTCATTATTTTATTCCTCACTCACACAATTTTCACAATATATACAACTGACGTAGCATGAATATCACGCGACTTACTTTTACCTCGCTGTAAGGATGTTGATATTATATCAATAATAATGTCGAGTATCAATATTGGGCTTTCGATATAATCGATATTAAGATTTCAAAAATATCAAGAGGAAAAATATCGGTATCGAAATAAAAAAAAAATATATCAAGGTACCTACGTCGGAAATTACGCTGCTTTGCTGCTAGAGCTGTCGATAATATTGAATGTCGATATTAAGGTTTCGATATAACCGATATTTTATATCGATATTCGACCATCCGATAATATCAATATTGGTAATATCGATATTTTTTTTTCGATACGGCAATTAGGCCCTAGACACAATTAGCCCCTAGACAGGACCTACATACCTAATTTCATCCAAAATTGGTCAACGCTAAGTGACAAAAGAGCCTATCATGGCCCGGCGGAGAAAGTGGCAAAAACCGCCAAGGGTATATTTCATTACAACCAAAAGTTTCGGCGCACATTCAGTCCCAAAAACGGGACCTACAAACAGCAGGACGGGCAAACGGATTTTTTTTATTCGATTTTTAGATTCTATGTATCTTGAAACGAAATATATCAAAATTTGAGTGGGGGGGAGTGATTTTTTTTTTTTGCATGACGATTGCAAGGGTTCTTTACTGAAAATAATAAACCAATACAGACATCGCCCTGTATGAGTAATACCTTGTAAGTAACACATGTTACTCTGAAGAAACATGCTGTTAATTCTATTGAAATTTCAATGATGTAAACTTTAAAAAGGAAATGGAGGTATTGATTTTTCCAAGTATTGAAAATAAATAAACTTTTTTTTAGATTTAACTTCCTACGACAGAAGTTTTAGGCTGGAGGAAGGGGGCGAGTTCGGCGAAGTGATGATGAATACAGTGCTTTTTTTTGGGGGGGGGGAGTAGGGATGTCGATATTATATTGGTAATATCGGTTATCCATATTTGGGTTTTGATATAATCGATATTTTATATCGACAGTATCAAAAAATATCGGTATCAATAAAAAAAAATAAGGTCTACGTCGGAAATTACGCTGCTTTGCTGCTAGGGCTGTCAATATTTACATAGATATTAGATAATATCTCTTATCGATATTAAGCTTTCGATAATATTAATATAGGTAATATCGATATTCTTCTATCGATACGGCAACCCTAGGGAGGAGTAAGAAAAGATAAAAAAGGTAAATGTATATTTCTTTGTGTTATTATGTCACAATGTTTGTGGACGTCATAGTATTACAAGGTATTTTCAACATTCACACCAATATTACTAAGACTAAGCTACATTTTATCAATTTCTTTATTTTATAATTCTAGCGTTTGGCGCCATTACCATAGGTAATCAATAGTTCTCAGGAGTTTGAGTTACCCCCAAACACAACCAGACCAAGTAGAAAATTCGAAAAATCTAATTTTCGACCTTGCCCAGGGATCGAACCGGGAACCTCCTTGGTGCAAGCTGAGGATGAATTTTTTTTATCTTTTTCTTAAAGATAAAAAAATTTCTATTTTACACGCACAGTTTGAGTGCGACAATTCAAAATGCAGAGCTCTGTTTTTAGGGTTCCATAGTCAAAAGAAGGAAACCCTACACTCAGTGGCGGATTTACCGTACAAGGAACTTAGGCCATAGCCTAGGGAAGCAGAATTTAGGGGCAGCAAAATATGGAGCAATTAAATATGGAAAAAAAATTGCTGCAATGAAAATAGTGTCTATGTTTATACATTTATCTCACTGTTTACACAGTCAAGACCTGTAAATGTAAGTGTTGAAAGAGAGTTTTTTGACGAGTACCCATTAGTACCTAATAATAATTGAAATGAGATAAATGAGATTTCCAACATTATTTTGGTGTATAGGTTCCATATGGGCTCTAAAAGTACCCCAAAACTTTTGGCTGCAATCGAATACACCCTTGGCGGTTTTTGCCACTTTTTAATATTGTTGTCTAAATAGAGAATGCTATGAGCTAGAGATTTGAAATTTGGTACGTATATGTCATAATTTTTATGGCGGGGGTATTTTTTAAGCCAGCAAAATAATAAACCCATGTGTCACATTGGCAGAGTTTTTTTTACAACATCAATAAGATTCGCAGTCCCTGCAAATACGATTTGTGCTAGTGAGAAGTAAGCTAGAATATTAAGCATAATTTGTGCACCAAAAACACTTTTTCTCACTACCAAATTCGACCAAACGTACCAAACATTTTCAATCTAGATTCGTGAGATTCTTATTTTCTAAATTCAATGGTTTATACCCTACCTATCCGGAACCCATATCGTACACACTGTTGCTTGAACAGCTGCAAGTGTGTACGTTAAAACCAAGGCAAACGCTCACTAAATTGATCTTTATACACAGCAAAGTAAACAGCAACCTTACGTTGCAAAGGTTGTTGAAAAAATTGATGTTCAGAGTGGCTATTCTGTCCCTTAGGCGGAGAGGGAGAGTGCCAACTATTTTCAAATGTCAAACCCTTGCTCCTCAGTTTACGAGGAATTACCACTCATCTCATCTCTTTGCATCTTCAACCAGTAATCCGCACAGTTTGGCTTATCACTCAATCCGGATAGGTTTAAAGAAATTGCAAAGCAAATATTAAATGTAATAAAAAAATAAACTTATTTTATAAAAAGGGAGTAGATACATCCACTCACACCCTGTCAGGTGTGTGTGAGCGGTAATATGTGGGGCATTATTATGAAAGAAAGTAAAATATGTGCGAGAAAAAATATATGGGCCCCTGGCTCAAATGGGGGCAAAAATATAGAAGAAAAATATGTGCGAGAAAAAATATGTGGGCCCAGTTCCCAGTTGGGCCCCTAGCTCATCGAGGGGCAAAAATATGAAAGAAAAATGTGGGGCCCTTCTTCCAATATGCCCGGGAAACCCCTGGAGCCCAGGTCCGCCCCTGGTTCAGCTCATCGTATGTATTTTTTACTTCCTCTAAAATACTCCATTCACATCACACAAGCACAGAGTCCCCCTCAATGATGTAATTGCTTATGCATAATTATTCATATTTAGATAACGAATGTGTAATGTGTAGTTACGATATACATATACAAATTATGAGAAAAAACAAACGTTGAACACGGGAATTGTGCATGAGAGTCAAGGTTGTAAACTTGAATTAATTGTATTAATGGAATATAGCACATCACAAGATCAAACATTATTTTGCCTTTTCAAAAAAAAAAAAATAATAATAATTAGATGATACTTCAATAATTTGAAAATTTTGAGCGAGAAAATGAAATAGTTATAGGGAGTTTCATAAAGAGTGTATTGCTACAAGGTGCTCATCATCTATGTCATCGTTTCAGAAATCTATAAATCAGAAATTTGTGTGTAGGGGTTGTCTGTGCCAATACCACAGCCCAAACGGTAGCAGATAGCAAAAAATTGATGGGAATGGAACCCCTCTCCCCAAAATCATGGCCTACGACACCAGGAAAATTATCAGAACATATTTTAGTTCTGATAATTTTCCAGCCGTTTGTCAAGCCGTTTTTGAGTTACGACCAAATTTCTAATTTATTCATCACGGTCCGATATCTTAAATTTTGTCACGACAACTTATCAACTCAAGGCGAGAAAATTTTAGGTGGCCGTTTAGTACTTATTTTTGGGCAAAGATATGGCCAGCCATTCCAGAGTTACGAGTTCGAAACCGAGAACGGACAAAATAAAACTGAGAAAATACTAAAAGTCAGAATGGCCGTGCCTCTAAGACCCCTGGCGAAACGTTTTTAAAGGTTGTAATATACAGAGTTCACACAAACTTATATATTATCCTTGAATATTAAAAAAAAAAAAAATTGTCCTTGAAAAAGAAAAATAGCAATATAAGAATCGAAGCACAGGAGAAACAGCTAGTATTTACAATTTACCTATAAATAAGACTTATTAATAATTCAGACAATATCGATTCTAAATTTAATTGGTGACGAGCTTTCAATAGTACTCAGACTATCATTGTCAGGCCGATGTTGACTCTACGGTTTTCAGAGTAGAAGTATTTTATATAAATAAGTATTGTCCGGTGATCTCAGTTTTTAACTTCTACTCGTAATCATTAGTAAGGTTGGTCGTCCATCGGAAGCTACAAGGCGTGACTACAAGCTCGCGATACTACGAGCGATCTCACGGCACTACGAAGGACTTTAAGCGACAAATCTAACTACAGAAGGAAGTCGTTCCTAGTAGCGTGAGCTTGTAGTCGCTTCCAAAGGACGACCGGAGGCGTTATGTCCATTCTTTTAGGCCAAACATTGACTTATGTCTCCAGGCCTTCGGTAGGTATTGTATAAACCAACGTTACTATTATTTTGTAATTTTTCGGCATAATTTCTGACTGGCAATTTAGATATAAATATTTAGCCAGCGTCTATGGAACATTGAATACACCAGTTCCCGTTTTATCGCTGAACTTAATCAACGTCCAGCGTGGTTGTTTCATGTGGGTTCGCGATAGGGTTGCCACCTTTTTTTATCCACATTTACGGGACAAATCAGAAAAATGGTAAAAAAAACGGAATTTCCTATTTTTACCCGGAACAAAGGCATGCACCCCTCTCCTACAAGTCAGGGGGGTTGCATGCCTTTGTCCCGGGTAAGACAAGTCTGGAAGTAAAAACGTTCTAACCACATAAATACATAATGCACCTAGCTAGGTACATAGAGCTACATTATGTTTTATTATTTTGTTTTGAAGCTATATTTTGAACTGGACTCTACAAGGCGAAGAATTTACTTTCTTGTTTTTACGTAATTGCAAAATTCCTGGCAGTTGAATTCAAAATTAAACATGATCAATAGTTCTGATCTGATCAAATCTACAGTACTTCTATTTCTCAGGTCAGTTCATTTTAACGACATCTGTGAGAAAATACGTTCTACGAAGCAGATTGAGCTTGGGATGCTCAAAACAAACAAAAATATACGGAACATGTTCAAAATTTGGTTTCTTGTAAACATATCCTTTTCCCATCACTTACAATTAGAACTAGACACTCTCTACAATTTGGAACTCTGTTCATTAGTCGGTTCCGGTATTTTCCGTTGATTTGAAAAAAAAAAAAACGGGACAAAGGTCTGTCCCGGCGGGACATTTTATTTTTCACAAAAATACGGGATGCCCCGGGAAATACAGAACGGTTGGCAACCCTAGTTCGCGCCCTCTGTTATTTTAGGCAACACAGTTTCTGATAATTGAGGAAATTACAATTTCAAAAAATAGGTTTCTGCATACATTTTTTCCCAAATTATCAAAAGTATTAACCATTACTCTATGAAGGAACCTTAGTCCACTAGATCGGTTCTAAGTCCAGAACCGTAGGTCCGATTTTCGTGATAATGATTTCATTGGAATCCTGCTTAAAAATTACACTAAGAATCACTATCATTTCTATTTTGTGACATACTGGGAGGATATGCCAGCTATAAGTCGAAATTTACATGTAAAATCCCATGGGACAACTAGAAAGTGCAAACCCTGTATATCGTACAGGTGGTACTCAGAAGATATATATATATATATCCGGATTTATATGTATATTTTTGGAGGGTAAAACACCTGTCACGAATGAGCAATATAATATGTTAAAGAGACGTTAAAAAAAAATAGTTGATTTCGGTGTTATTTTTCACTATCTAAAGCTTAGGTGGACTCGTCTCGCGAAAGTAACGTCTCACAATCTCAACTGTATAATTTATTTCCCATATAAGAATGTTAAATTAAAAAGGTCAATGACGGAAGAACTCAACAACTAGAAAAAACTTTGACGCTCGTAAGTCTACTCCTAATATGTTTGGTCTGTCTAACATTTTATAAATTTTTGTGACTTGGATTATTTTCTTTTTATTTCATTTGAACGTTCAATCGAGTCTGATTTTGCATGCAATATTTGCTGACGACATGCAAGCCTCCACCTTTTGCGTTGCATGATAAAGTATACCTCTGTGTAAATAATATAAAAATAAATGTGCACCTACATTTACGATATTATTTCATGTGTCTGTAAATTATTTGAAAATATCAAAAGCATTTTTATTTTGACCTATAAAAATAAATAAATCAACCTTTGATTAGAAAAGTCACAATTTTTTTTTTTTGCTTTACGTCTCTTTAACATTTATTTGTACGAGGGTTTTACCCCCCATTCGTGGAAACTTGAAAATCAGATATCCACATTGAACTTACCGAACCTGGGTTGGTCCGGAAAAATATGGATACCGAGATGGAACAACCTCGCTGGACGTTGATTAACTTCAGTGATCTAACGGGAACTGGTGTATTCAACATGCCATAGACGCCAACTTTACCAAAACATTCATTCAATAGTGGCATCATCGTGTCCGATGGTAGTCAGATGTATGAGAGAGCAGCTCCAGATAGTTACTGAAATAAATTAATTTACCTCCAGACTCCAGGGTGCCATTCAACTGTATGGTTACCATGGAAGCTGTCATTTTTAGTACGTACAGGTCATGGAAGCATTGTAAAAGTTTTAAAAGTAATAAAATCTATCAAATGTAATGATTTTGTAATTTTATGTCAAGTCAAACATTTCCCCCATGGGGGAAAACTATAACATAAAAAATAACAACTGCATAAAACAAGGAGGGGACTGTTCTACAATATTAACCCTATTATCCTCCATTTCCTCTCACAATGGGGCGCCAAAGAAATCCTAAATGTGCCCTTTTCCTATATAATTATATGTCTGAATAGAATCAAATTTCGTTATTTCCACTCTTACTTGTATTCGTATCATGGGATGGCCTACTGTTATGGATTTTGTAATAGAAATAAATTGCCTTATGGTTCGAAAGAGGAATTTCCAATACAACAGTAGACGGCTATATGTAGTGGCGCACCTTTGATTTCCATTTGGGGGGGATCTCCTATTGACTTTTTACTTTAGTAGTAAGATGTGCGCTAACCGTCAGGGCTAAAGCTAGGTTTGAATTTCCGAGGGGGGAGGAGGCTACATTAACTTAACCTGACCTAACCTATCATTATGTATATATAACTATTGTGTTAATGAAGTCATTATATTAAAGTGACTGTCATGGTTCAGGGGGTCCATGCCAATTATCAGCCTCCAAGAACTAATGTATGTTGACAATTAAACATTTTAGCAGTATAGACTGAAAACTTATCTGGAGCTACTATCTCAGTATCATACATCTGGCTACCATCGGACACGATGATGCCACTATTGAATGAATGAAAACATAATAGTTCTTTTGTGACTTGCCCCTTTGTTAATCTAAAAGAGATTGTAGGACTCATTGTTTCCAACAATCAGAGAACTAGGACTCATAGTTTCCAACAATCAGAGAACTAGGACTCATTGTTTCCATCAATCAGAGAACTAGGACTCATAGTTTCCAACAATCAGATAACTAGGACTCATTGTTTCCATCAATCAGAGAACTAGGACTCATAGTTTCCAACAATCAGAGAACTAGGACTCATTGTTTCCAACAATCAGATAACTAGGCATAGTTTCCAACAATCAGATAACTAGGACTCATAGTTTCCAACAATCAGATAACTAGGACCCATAGTTTTCACTTTTTAGGTGTTATAATCATCCTTGAAAAGTATTTCAGTCGTTTTTTTAGAGGCGGCTGAACATTGGCAGATTATTTGTGTACCTGTTCATAGTGTTCATATAGACGGATGAAAGAGAGTTCCAAGAAAGATGTTTCTCTTGTTACTTGTTGGGGAAACCCTAAGCGGGAATTTAATCCACCTGAATCGGGCAAAAGTAATGTCTTACCACTTTCTACAGCGTCTTTATTGAAATGTTCTCAAAATGGAATAATACTCGTATGTCAAGTAACGTTATAATTATTTAAGTCAAGTAAAAACTAAGTGTTTTAAACAATTATTTACGAACTAAAGTGTTTTAAGCAATTATTGTCTAAAACCTAAAACACTTTCGTAATGTAAAAACTAAGTGTTTTACCAAAATACTTTATACAAATGAGAACTGTTTCAAACAATTATTTACTAAAAAACACTTTAGTCAAGTGAAAACTAAGTGTTTTACTAAAATACTTTAATCGAGAGAAAACTAAGTGTTTTAAGCAATTATTGTCTAAAAATTCAAACACTTTATTAAAGTGAAAACTAAGTGTTTTACTAAAATACTTTAGTCAAGTGAAAACTAAGATTTTACTAAAATACTTTAGTCAAGTGAAAACTAAGTGTTTTAAACAATTATTGACTAAAACACTTTAGTAAAGTGAAAACACCTGCTAGTATAACATAAATATAACGCTGGCAGTTGACGAGGTTCCTTTACCCTCCATTCATTTGGAGTTACTCATTAGCAGTGTGAGCTTGAAGTCGGGCATAGTCACTTCCAACAGCTGATCGTGACTGGAAAAGGCTCGTAGTACACCACAAGCGTATAACATCTTCCATCCTGTAAATACTCAGAGACGAGAATTGAATGAAAGAAAATTGGAAAAAACCAAACGATTAAATTTGTGATATAATGACTTCTGCTTTTTACAAACATTTCCAGTTCAGTAGAAGTTTGTTTGATTGGGAACAGTATGTCGTCTTTCTCCGCATCTTCCTCTTTAAGTTGTTCGTTTTGTGGGATTGGGAAGTGTCCCTTCTCCCTTTTCTCTATTTAGAATGAGTCCTCCTGCTCTTTCAGCATTTATTCTTCCTGTATTTTTATTTTCCATTTGAAAAATTAAACTTTATTTTATAAATTTTGTGGGAACAAAATGACAATCTAGGTCAAAATGTGAATTTATTAATTTATTACTTGTATGGATAATATTTAGGTTCGTTTGAAAAAAAGATGCTACGAAGCATATGATCAGGACCACTGAGAATGGGGGGGGGGTAATCCCTCAGGCCCGGGCTTTTGGAGGGGCCCTTAAGAATTTGTTCATTCTAGTAAAGGGCAGGGGCGGACTGGGCAACCGGGCAAATTCCCGGTGGGGGAGGGGGCAAAAATATGAAAGAAAAATACATGTAAAATATGGCAAGAAAAAAATATGTGAGCCCCCGGTTCATCGTGCGGCATTATTATGATAGAAAAATACATGTAAAATATGTGTTAGAAAATATATGTTGTACCCGATGGGCCTCCGGCTCATCGGGGGCAAAACTATATGAAAGAAATATTTGGGGTCCTTCTTCCAATATGACCGGTAGGCCCCTGGTGGCCAAGTCCACCCTGGTAAAGGGGCCAGTAAATTTTTAGACTCGGGTCCGGATTTTCTCTTGGCAGCCCTGCGTATGATATTTTCTAAGTAATTTTATGCAACATTGTGGGAGACATGATCTCCCACAATATGATTTTGATAACTTTAGGATGGTTAAGTCTTTCCTGGATAAAGTTGGATGAAACTGATTGAAGTGTCCCTTTGGGAAACTTTTGTGGGGGAAAGCGCGTACAAACATTTCACAGTTAAATATTGCTTTTCTAAATTTGTTGAAACTGTAGGGATCATATTCTAACTTCTTGTCCTTATTTATTTTTGGAGTTACAAACTTTCATACTTTTGAGATCGCATTTTTCCTAATATTGTTTTTGTATACAGGGTGTCCATAAAGTCTCACCCTACCCCCCGTATCTCGAGAATTACTGAAAATATAAGAAAACGCAAAAACACGTATCCCTTAGATTTTAGGATGATTAATTTTAGAATATTTTTTTTTGGCCTCGGCCAGACGTTTAGTTTGGGCACCGACTGCCTTTAAAATCTTAAATGAGAAGGTATATCAAGGGACACCTTGTTTTAAAGGTCTCGTTAATACGAGTTCATTACAGAAGCTCTCTAGGATCTACCGTTCCCGAGTTACAGGGTGGAACATGTGACAATGAACCCTTTGCGGCCCACCGAAATGGTAGGTAAAAAAGCCTAGAAATAAGTTTTTATGATCCCAAATAAGTAATTTCGTAAAAAGATGGTTGCTCCGCCCACTTTGACCGCAGAGATCGAGCCTTCTTAGACGAAACCTATCCAGCTGTTTTGAAAATTTTGGTCTAAGAAAGCTCGAAATCTACGGTCGAAGTGGGCGGGACAACCATCTTGTGAACACTATTTTTTACTAAATTACATATTTGGGATCATAAAATTAAATTTCAGGGCATTTTTACCTACCATTACGGTGCGGCCGAAAAGGGTCCATTGTCACATGTTCCACCCTGTAATTCGTAAACGGTAGATCCTAGAGAGCTTCTGTAATGAACTCGAGACCTTTAAAACAAGGTGTCCCTTGATATACCTTCTCATTTAAGATTTGAAAGCCAGTCGGTGCCCAGCCTAAACGCCTGGCCGAGGCCAAAGATTTTTTAGTCTAAAATTAATCCCCCTAAAATCTAAGGGATACGTGTTTTTGCGTTTTCTTATATTTTCAGCCATTCTCGAGATATTTTCAGCCATTCTCGGGGTGGGGTGATACTGTTTGCCCGTGGCGTCTATCTTGGTGTCTTAGAGGCATGGCCTTTCCCGTATTAATAGTATTCTATGATTTCTCTTGAAAACGGTTCGACAGTTTTTTGCAAATTATGACCTAAATTAAAGCTCGAAAGGCCTCCTAGAACTTTCCTACTTTGTGTGAGTATGTGGTCGCGACAAAATTCAAGATATCGCAGCATGACCGTGATAGTCTAAAATCGCTCGAAAACTCGAAGAAAACGGTTCGATATTTTTGAATTCTGATAATTTTTCTGAGGTTTCAGCCTATGGTTTCGATATTTCTTACCGTTCTATTGTCTTGTCTTCCCCTGGTGTGCCCAGCCCATTTTCCCTTCTTTTCATATATTGTTTCCACTACATCTTATCCATCTATTGTCTTGTCTTCTTCTGATGTGCCCAGTCCATTTTCTCTTGTTTTCATATATTGTTTCCACTACATCTTATCCATGATACTTTATGGACACCCTGTATATTACTAACTGTTTGCCCGTGGCGTCTATCTTGGTGTTTTAGAGGCATGGCCTTTATTCCACTACATCTTATCCATCTATTGTCTTGTCTTCTTCTGATGTGCCCAGCCCATTTTCTCTTCTTTTCATATATTGTTTCCACTACATCTCATCCATCTATTGTCTTGTCTCCTTCTGACGTGCCCAGCCCATTTTCTCTTCTTTTCATATACTGTTTCCAGTACATCTCATCCATCTATTGTCTTTTCTTCCACTGATGTTCCCACCCATTTTATCTTCTTTTCATATATTGTTTCCACTACATCTCATCCATCTATTGTCTTGTCTTCTTCTGATGTACCCAGTCCATTTTCTCTTCTTTTCATATATTGTTTCCACTACATCTTATCCATCTATTGTCTTTTCTTCCCCTGATGTTCCCACCCATTTTATCTTCTTTTCATATATTCTTTCCACTACATCTCATCCATCTATTGTCTTGTCTTCTTCTGATGTGCCCAGTCCATTTTCTCTTCTTTTCATATATTGTTTCCACTACATCTTATCCATCTATTGTCTTGTCTCCTTCTGACGTGCCCAGCCCATTTTCTCTTCTTTTCATATATTGTTTCCATTACATCTGTCACATTCGTTCTCAAACTGATGTTACACATTCTTCTTTAGACAATCATTACAGAAGTATAAAAAATTGTGAAGTACTTTGTTTATAAAACAACGACACTTAAATAGGTTTAGTGGTGTTTTATAATTTGGATTACATATGAGTTCTATTTTGTGCCTTCCATTTTTATTGAATTTTTCATGACTTTCTTTATGACATGATCGTCAAAATGTTCAATGCAGATATACTCTTACCTTTTTACGAACTTTTTATAAAACTTTTATATGTTTTTTTAAAAGATTTTTACTGATCATAAACTGAAATTCCCAAAATTCCACTCATGCAGAAACTATGTCCTAATATTTCAACCCATATTTTTGGGTTTATTATTTTCAATTATTAACTTTTGGAATTGTCACAAAAAATCACAAAATATCGAAATAGCGTTCCAGGGATAGACAGCGTCTATCTATGCCACGTTGAATATACCAGTTCCCGTTCGATCATTGAATTTAAGAAACGTCCAGCGAAGTTGTTTCATGTGGGCGGGTTCGCGCCCTGATGCTGGCTATTTTTCCGGTCCAACCCAGGCTGAGTGAGGTCAATATGGGTTGCTGGTTCGCAAGTTTCCAGCGAATGGAGGTTAAACCCCCCGTCTCGCATGACCAAAAGATCTTAAACGTTAAGCAAAAAAAAAAGATTTTCAGGATACGCAGAATTTACGAATCGATAAATATTAAAATTTTAGCATGGAATTTTAGTGTTGTGTTAGGAGCAAAAGTGCCCACGTCGGGTGGTGCGCAGTGTACAGGGTGCGCTGAACGAATTTGTTTTCTATGTTTGTTATATATCAACTTTTTGGAGGTATTTTTTAGCCAATAAAATAACATACCAATGTTTCATATTGACAGAGTTTTTTTTATTTTCTAAGAAACAGCCTCAGTAGCTCAATTGGTTGAGGCGGTGGATTGGAAATAGAATTTTCAGAAGAGGGCGCCTATTAAAAATATACATATAGATCTGGATATATATATAAAAAAAAGATTTTCCCATCACTATATCTCATCGCTACAATGTCATTATATACGGACGCTACGAATTCAGTAACATATTTTTTTTTATTATTTGACTTAACGTCTCTTTAAAATCTATTGGTCATTCGAGACGGGGGTTTTACCCTTCATTCGCTGGAAACTTGCAAAACCAGCTACCCACATTGACCTCACCCAGCCTGGGTTGAGCCGGAATAATAGCCAGCATCACAAGGGCGCGAAACCACGTGAACACCCACAAGGAACAACCTCGCCGAACGTTGCTTAACTTCAGTGATCTAACAAGAACTATTTCAAAGTGTTTATTATTTATGTTCTTATTTCTCATGTTTTATTTATGTTCTTATCTCATCAGTGAGTGCATGTTGACTGTGATCGAGTCATAAACTAAAATTGAACTTTGCCCTTATCCCAGTTTCCTCCCAACGAACCCTCCCCCCGTTGCCCATAATAACTTTCAAGAAATATAAATGCAACTATATAAAAGTACGACAGACAGACTGGCTCTAATGTTTTCAAACTAGGGGTACTCCGATATTCTCCCATTTTTTTTTTTTTTTATTAAAGTTTATAATATTTATACAATGTGTCCAGAGTTAATGAGTTTAATTTTAGATTTTGATTCATAGTGGGTCCAAAATAGTACACTCAATTTTTTTAGGTGCGAACAACTTCGATGTTAAAACGATTAAATAGAGGGGAAACAATATTTTTTTTTTTTAGAAATCACACTTATCCAACATGCGAGCATTTATATATTATATTCTTTACTTTCCTTATCCTATAGAAGTGATAATACTACGAGTATAATGTTAACTTTTAAATAAATTAAATTAAAACAAAACACCAAAAACACTATTTATTTTAATTTATGAAGAAACTAGTTTCGAATCATTCGATTCATCATCAGTCTAGTCGAGTCTAAGGGTGGAAGTTGATTGCCAACTTCCATCCTTAGACTCGATGTTATTCAAAGATTGAATACTATAATGGACTGAAATTTTCGCTGTCGAGACAGAAAAAAATGCAATAATAAATTTAAGTGTGAGATGAATAGCAGTAAGAATAAATTTGCCTCAATAATAGATGTCACTACGTTCATGGGCGGAATTTTTGGGAAGAGTGGTTGGAACTTAGCATTTTTTCAAATGATAATTTTTTTGTGAGTCTAAATTGTTCACACACAGAAACATACATAATGGCAGAAACACGAATTTTGGCTTTGGAGACCTCAAAAAACATTGACACCGATTCAGCTCACTACAATACTTCCTTTTTTTATTGGTAAGGAAAGTCGTGTGATGTTCACAATAGATCAGTTTGAAATAAAAGAAAAATAGAAAATTTTCGTTCCATGCAATGATATTTTTTATCATTACATTGTCTGACTAAAAATGAAAAAAAAAAAAAAAAATAATAAATAAAATCTAGATTTGTTTTGCGCATGTGTGTCCTCAAATTGAGAAAGAAAATTTACAATTTTCTTTTAGTTTTTCCTCTTACAATACACAAAGGATACAAACGATATCCTTGTCTATTCTAAAAATATACTATAAACATATAAAAAAATTCGTCTCTCATCTCCAGACTGCTGTAAAAGCTATTTTCTGGATGAGAACTTATTTTATTACATCTGCATTTCATACGAATATTGTAAATGTTTATAATCTTATCATCAATAACCGTGGAGTTGGTTTGTAACAACTCGCCATGAGTTCAGGGACGGACCCGATGGGGAAGGGGCGATCGCTCCCCCCTTCCAACAAGAGGTCAGATTTTTTTTTTATTGAGACAAAAAAAAACATATTCTGTTATCACTTTCCTAATAATTTGTGTATAAAATTGTACGAAAATTCAAAAATATCGTCTGCATACACCACATAAAAATTATTACACCACATAAAAACCGCATAAAAGTTGTTTATACTTAAGAAGCTTCTCCTTGCTTTCTGCATGGGTAATGGAAAAGCTAGCGTTTCCTACTCTAGTCGCCTTTTACGACTGGCATGAACTTGGGTGACTTTGAATTTTTTTTAACTCCTATAATAATTATAATCTATGTATGATTTACTGAATTTTCTTTGGATGACCCCTTTTAGGTCCTATTTTTTTAATGAGTTCTACCAGTTTACATATTTGAAAATAGGAAAGTACACCAGATTTGAAAGTACCACTGGGTTTAGTTCAAATATATGTTTCAAAATGAACCAAAATTTTTGCGGTTTTGGGTATAAAAATATATTTTCAAAGGAAAAAATATAACGATATGGTTTTATATTGATATATGAGTATTATTTGAGAACGTGTCAACAAAATGAATTTGTTTGGCTGATGAAAACCTGCCATTTGCCATACAAATAAAACATGAATATGATTAATCATCGGAACTGACAGTGGTACGGTGTTTGTGGAGCTGGTGGGGGCGGGGAAGTACAGCAATTAGGGAAGTACGGCAATTAGTGACAGGTATTCTATTCAGACCCTGGGCAATATTAGGATGAAGTATATAGTATATCTGATTGAGATTTAAGGTTTTTTTTCGAAGTTGTACTTGTCATTAACGTCTGCAGTAGGACCGATTTATTTTAACATGATTAACATATGACAAAACTAATGGGTAATAATAAAATACTTGGAATTTTTCTAATAATAATAAAATCACTTGGAATAAAAATCTTATATTGGTGTAAATATTGACTGCGGCTTTTGGACCCGAGTTTCTTTTTACCCCTACGCACCTATACTGTTAAGATATGCCTATGCCAATAGCTCCTAGCTATTGGCAACTGCCCTTTTCGCCAATAGCTAGGAATGGTTCCGAACAAAACCAAGCTCGTGTGTAAATTATAAAACTTAAAATCTTAATATTCATTTGTTTAGAGTTACAGTACATATTACGTCTCCCTTACTTTCAACAATCGATATTATCTTTAGCACAAGGCCGTAATTAAGACTTCGCTTTGGAGGGGGGGGGGCGGCTGTCNTGGGGGGGGGGGGAGGAAGGTCTGGCTGATCGAAACCAAAAGTAACAAAGTAGTGGCTACTTCACTTCATATATAATTAGGTGACCTCTATACATATAATTATGAAGTAAATAACAACAGCAATATCATCAAGAACAACATCAACATCATCAACAACAACATCAAGAACAACGGCAAGAACATCAACATCATCAACAACTACATGAACAACTAAAATAACAACAACATCCACAATAACAGAAACATCAATAATTTCTATATTTTTTTCATTTATTATTTTCGGGGGGATGGACTCCAGCCCCTCACCCCCCCCCTTAATATGTCCTTACTCCATAGNAATTATAAAATAAACAACAAAACAGCATCAAGAACAAAAACAACAACATCAAGAACAACAATAACAGCAACAACACCAATAATTTCTATAATTTATTTTATTTTCGGCGGGGGGCTGTGCTGCAGCCCCATCAGTACCTCCCTTATTACGGCCTTGCTTAAGCATGTTAATGTATAATGTCTCAGGTCTCACCCCTCGATTTTATATGTTTATAATTCAATGAGTTAAGGTCACGTGTGAAGTTAACAACTTACCTTTGGGTTGACCGTTAAGGTGATTGTTCTGAAACCTTACATGACTCACTCAAATGATAAAATCAGACAGACCTGGTGTGAGGGTATTCTCGTGCTTCAAATTAGTAATTGACTTAATTTTGGTTTAATCTGAGCGAGGTTTATTGATCACAGATTTCATAGAACTATAGGTACTGCTATACCAAACACGTAATATCTTCCAATCTATTCACGACTTGCCAACTTTCCATGAGGAAAAGTAAATCATACTTGAGATTGTAAGAAGTACCCTAAGAGTGACGTCCTCACGGGCCGAGTCCACCTGAGCTGATGGTGTAAAATAACACAGAGAGCAACTCTGTAATATTATTATGTTGGTAACTCTTGTGTTACTGAGTCAATGCTCTTAACAACTCGTCCACGGAGATCGGCTCGTTCTCAGAACCTGCGTTGCTGTTGATTTCACCGATTCCATAAACTCTCAACTTGGTCCCCTAAGACCCCGGCTACGATGAGAGCTTTAAGCGTAGATTACGACAAAATCGACAAAGCATAGAACTTGAGTTACATTATAACCATAGATGGGAGAAGACGTGCGTTACTGCTTGCTAAAGTAGTACTCTTTTGAGACTTGGATTATTAAGGAGGAAAAGAAAGTTTGGGGTACATACCATAAATAAGGAAAGGCATGGAGAGTATCTATATTATATTCCCTCAATTAAGACAGGATGGATTTTTTGAATATACTAGAATGTCCATCGGTACATTTGATTATGTTTTGGAGAAGATCAAAAGAAGGATGATAAGAAAACGTCCCACTCTGAGCAAAAAACGCACATCCTATATTTAAAGATCACAACAAAGATTGAAATTCGCTCAGCGAATGTTTTTATTTTTAAACAGTATCGAACGTCGAGCGACAATTCCAAAGCGTAGAGCGTCAAGCGAATTCATCATCGTAGCCACTAACGAAGTATTTACATTCTGCACAATGAAAACAAAAAATCAAGTTTTATCGCTTGACACTCTACACTTACCGCTTGACGCTCTCATCGTAGCCGAGGCCTTTAAGCTTCGATTTGATGTTCGCGAAGGTTTTTCTCCAAAAAGGTCTTCACAGTCTACCTAAGATATACATAATTCTAAACCTTCATATATAACCTTTCAACTAGCTAAAAAATATACCCCCCACCAACTCTGTAAAAGCCCTGTATAGTTAAGACAGGAAAACGAAAATTGCAGGCACCCTTCAGGTACAGAACCCCAAAAAATATACGAAAAATTACCAGAGCGTGAACAAAAGTCTGTCAAAGCCCAAGAGGTTATTTGAAGAAAAAATAATAATATCCACATCCATCATTCATTAGTCATACATGTGCGTGCGTGGGGCGTGGCGCTATTATTTTGGGTACTAATTATTTGAACTACGCTTCCCATTTTAACATTGTAACTTTTGTACTACGTGTATGTATGTTTAACCTTGAAAATTACAATTTATATCTTCAAATCAAATATTTAAGGAAAGAAAATTAAATTTTTAACCCTCGAAAGGGTATTGAGAAGGAAGTAAAACTCACAGGAATTTCTTTATATTCTAGAAAATTCAAAATAAAAGGAGTGGTGTCGCTATCTAGTGGACCTCTCCAGAATGAATACTCATCAGAACCATTTGAACTTAATTCGGTGCTGCTTTCATCTGTTCTGTTTTTTTTAACTTTTGAATGGCTCGGAATTTTTTGAATTCTGATTGATCCTAAGGACTCTAGAAAAGAGGCCTTGGCATTCTGGACCCCGAAACATTTGGGTGCAATCGAACATACCGTTGTCCGCTTTTTAGCTGTTTTCATTTATCATTTATCTTGAAATTTGGTATGTAGGTTATATTTGGAAGATCCTAGGTATCTTACTGAGGCATATCAAATTCTAGGGATAGCAAAGGGGCCTTGGCCATTCTGTTGATGATAGTAAAATCCAGGTTCGGCCTTTAGAAATGATATTTTTTTAACAAAAGTTTTTGTTTCTCAATAATTATAAGGCAGTACAGCGCGACACAAGATCTAGATAGATCTTGTGCATATTATCTACATAACAGCGCGGTACTAGTTCTACAAACTTGTATCGAATTATTCATTCGATACAAGTTTGTATTCATGTGAACATAGCCTTAATGGTACCAATTTTATTTTTAAATATAAAAGTTGCATTAAAATATCGAATAACTTTCCTTTAATTTTTTTTTAAATCAGGGGCGGAGACAGAGATGTCTGACGTCATATTTTGTTACACCCTGTTCAATTATTGTGTGTCCAAAAAAGGTTACTCATCTACTGAAATCATCAAACTACACATTTCAATTTTAATCATTGTCGTAGACTGACAAAGTCAAATTTCATTTTCCTCAGGAGGTTAAATTCAGGCCGTTTAGAAGCAAAGTTTGATTTAGTACAAATAGTAGAAAGTTATTTAAATATAATAACATTTTAGCTTAAAATAACAAAGCTTAACCATCTCATTTCTTTGACAGGGGTGCCGGAAATTATCAATACGAATACTGTGGGTTTAGAATACGAAAAATTTACTGTGTAATTGTACGAAAAATTTCGTCCTAATGTGAAAGAAATGAGAAGGTTAATGTTTGTTATTTTCTGCCAATACATTTCCAATTTTAAGTTACCTTCTACTGTTTGCACTAAATCATAATCTTACATCAGACTTTCTACCCAAAAACGCCCGTTTTCTAAACTGCTGAATTTAACCTCCTGAAAATAATGAGATTTGACTTTGTCAATCTACGACACTGATAAAAATGAGAAACTCTGCCTATGTGACACACAGGTTTATTATTTTACTGGCTAAAAAAATACCCCTCACCAAAAAAATCTGGGGCGTAATTAGACTCTAAATTTGACATACATACCACATTTGAAGTCTCTTACCATTCTCTTTTTAGACATGATTAATGAAAGCCGCTAAAAAGCGGTAAAAACCGCCAAAGTTGTATTCGATTGCACCGGGGCAAAATTAGAGCCCAGATTGGAACTATACCTATACTAATCATCCAAATCGGTCACAGCTAAGTGGCAAAAGTGCTCATCACTTTTGCGGACGGCGCCGGCGGGCAAATGGATTTTTTTTATTTGATTTTTGGATTCTATACGTACCTTGAAACGTAAAATATCAAATTTTTTTTTTTGGGAGGGGGTAATTTTTTTTTCTCGTAACGATTCCAAAGGTTCATTATTGAAAATAATGAACCAAAATGTGTTAGCATAAATTTAAAAGTAAATCTAGGGTTAAGGCCCAATGAAAGGCATACGAGAGAAAGCGAGGGGAAAACACTGATCATTCCTTCCAGTCTTATCTGATTATCATTGGAAAAAAAAAGGTAAAAGAGAAATTTCAAAGAATAAAATCTCAAGAGACATCTATTTTTCTCTTTAATATTAGGTTCTTAAATAACGCTTTGAAGAAAAACAATACCGTACCGCTATTATAATCCAAGGGGAAAATGCTCGTATTAATAAATTATTCTAAGTAGGAAGCCACACTACACTGAAGTACTTCTAGTTGCTTCGTAGATTTTTCTTGTGCTAAGATTTTTCTTTGAATATTTTTCTTTTTCTTTTACCAATAGACAGAAGCAATGTTTTTGGTATAATGAACGCAGTGATGGACACTTTTGGCAATGAGCGTAGATCGATTTGGATGGAATTTGAATGAAACTTGCTGATGATGAAATGTGAATGAAATTTGTTGACGATGCTTTTTATTGCGGATGTTGCTGTTATTCTTGATGTTGTTGTTGCTGTTATTCTTGATGATGTTGTTGTTGTGGATGTTGCTGTTATTCTGGATGTTGTATGTTCTTGTTGTTTTTCTTTTGGATGATGTTGTTGTTGATGATGTTGCTGCTGATGTGTTTGTTGTCCCCCCCCCCTCCCAAAGGTTCTTGCAATAGATGAAACAAATTCGCTGCATTACAACATATTATCCCCCCCCCGTACTCCGTAAAGGAGCATTCACACTACACAGTGAAAGTGTCAGTGACAGTGCTCTCCGACGCCGTACCATGATCTTCACAGTGATTGGACATGGAAAATTACTGACCGAGCATGGAGAAAACACTGACGTATGTTATTAAAATCACTGTGAGAGCACCGTCACTAACACTTTCACTGTGTACTGTGATACTCCTTAAACCTCCTACACAATGATTGGTAAATGTGGCCACATACTAAACATTAAATATTCTACACGATGATTGGTAAATGTGGCCACACTCTAAACCTTAAATATTCTACACAATGATTGGTAAATGTGGCCACACACTAAACATTAAATATTCTACACGATGATTGGTAAATGTGGCCACACTCTAAACCTTAAATATTCTACACGATTATTGGTAAATGTGGCCACACTATAAACCTTAAATATTCTACACGATGATTGGTAAATGTGGCCACACTCTAAACCTTAAATCTCCTACACGATGATTGGAAAATGTTTCCATTTCTAAACATTTTCTCAACCTTTATTCTTATCTTTTACACATTTAAATACAAAACATAAATATATTTGTACAAATAGGATTGAATTATTATTGTCACTATAATAGTATAATCGCGTCCAACCCTAAGATTTTCTTTTTCTTCAACATTTCCAACAAGAGATAAGTCATAAGGATATAGTTCACGTCAAGTGCTGGCATTTATCTTATTTTCTGAAATTCCATTATCTACAACAAAAAAATATCATTCTTCTTTTCCTTCGAAACGTCTTCTTTTTTTACCGTCATGATCGATTGTGTTTACTTCAGTTTTCTTTTCCTGTCTATTCCATATACAGGGTGGGTCAAAAGTCTGGAAACCCTTGAATATCTTTGGAAGGGCTTTGTGTGAATTTGAAATTTTGCATGATAATCTAAGGTTACAAAACCTTCTTTTAGAATGGGGCCAATTTTCAGAGCCGGTCCCCATGTCGGGGCCAGGGGGGGCAAGTTAATTTTTTCAAATACGAACCCCCCTTTTGCGATATATTTTTGAAAAAGTCTTTTAAATACAAGTACTTTGGTACAAATTTCAGCTTTCTATTTTCTGGAGTTACAGAATGGCGGCCAATTTTGTACAAAGAATTGCCTAAATTTTCAATTCCTTGAGTTATTGTAAAACTTCACAAAGGGTCTCAACTAGGTAAAAATAATAGCCAGTATTCTTTTCTTTCGATTGGAAAAGTGAATATCTCTTGTTTGGTGTTAGAGATTGCCAATTTTGTTTAATGAACGGCAAACGTATCTTTAAAATTAATACCTTGAAATTGTAGTTTCGTTTGTTCGTTCTTTTTATTTGATCGCAGATGATAAAGAGATTGTTCAAAGACTTTCCTGTTCCTGCATGCTTTACCGTAGATGTTCGAACCGATGGCCTTGCACGATTTCAGTGTCAGGAGTTATGAGGACATGTTGATCAACGTATTAAATGCGATCTACACTAGGCTCGGTCATTTGTGAAATCGTGCAAGGCCATCGGTTTGAACATCTACGGTAAGCTTTAAAGGAAGGAATGCAGGAACAGCTAAGTCTTTGAACAATCTCTTTATCATCTGCCATCAAATAAAGAGAACGAACAAACAAAACTATCCAAGGTATTAATTTTAAAGATAAGGCCTTTCATTAAACAAAATTGGCCATCTCTAACGCCAAACAAGAGAAAATTCACTTTTCCAAACGAAAGAAAAGAATACTGGCCAATATTTTTACCTAGTTGAGACCCTTTGTGAAGTTTTACAATAACTCAAAGAATTGAAAATTTAGGCAATTCTTTGTACAAAATTGGGGGTTCGTATTTGAAAAAATTAACTTGCCCCCCTGGCCCCGACAGGGGGGCCGGCTCTGAAATTGGCCCCAATCTAAAAGAAGGTTTTGTAACCTTAGATTATCATGCAAAATTTCAAATTCACACATAAAGCCCTTCCAAAGATATTCAGGGGTTTCCAGACTTTTGCCCCACCCTGTATTCTTTCTTTGCTTTTCTATCTTCTTCTTCGTCTGTGTTCAACTTTATTTTTCATTACTTGATGTGTATGTATTAACCTCTTGATGTCTTTATATTTTGAGATTATTTAATTTGTAGATTTTCCCCTGTGGATAGGAGTAGCTACTGCTTTATCTTTTCCATTACCCATGCATAAAGCAAGGAGAAGTTACTGCATTATATCCTTCCTTTGTCCCCTGTGGATAGGGGGACTTAAAAAGAATACTTCCAAGGCATCCAAGTCCATGCCAATCGTAAAAGACGACTAAGGGCGGGGTCGGAAACGATATCCTTTCCACTACCCATCCAGAAAGTAAGGAGAAGCTACTGCATTATATCCTTCCTATGTTCCCTGTGGATAGGGGGACTCAAAAAGAATACTTCCACGGGACCCAAGTTCATGCCGTTCGTAAAACGCGGCTGCGGGAAGGGTCGGAAACGATATCTGCATTATCCGTAAGAATTCTCAAGTATCCAACAACTTAGAACGGTCTTATAGACCATCTGGTCAGGGGCGCCAGTAATCCAGTTATTTACTTACCAAACAGTCCTAGATGACCGTTGACTTCCTCTATACTCTTTATATAATACCATATTTATAATTCTGTTGTGCACACCTAATTCCTATTAATTCACTCACTAAATTCTCAAATCTTCCATGATGCTATCAATTCATCACAGTCGTGGTCCCCCTTTATTTGGGAGGAGCATTTTTTTTTTTTTTTTTCATTTTGTGCAATCCTTTGTAACCTCTTAGCCTTTGTTTTGATGAAGCGTACTCTATCGTGTTCTGCAAGTATTTTGTTTATGCCTTTGTTTTTCCTTAGGCTATTAGGTTCGCATGACCGCGCGGTTATCATATGAACAAATCGATACAAGATTGTAGAAATAGTACCGCGCGGTCATGTAAACAATATGCACATTTAGATATCTATTGTGCCGCGTGGTTCGTCGTACCGCGCGGTCATGTGAACATAGTCTTATTCTCCATTCTTGATTTTCGTTGATCGCTCCATTAAATAAATACTTCTAATTATTTTTCTCTGTCGAATTTTCTAATTCTGCCCGATCTTTTGCAGTAAGATTCCATGTTGCGCTGCCATATGTATAGCTATAGGCTTTTTGTCAGTCAGCTGATTCGTCTGCTTTTGTCGTGTGTTATGTTTACAAATACATGATTGAAGACTTGTTAACTTTGTAAAGGTCCATGACAACTAATGATGAATGAAAACGAATACTACTTCACAATCAAAAGTGAAGTAGTAAACCTTTTCATTCATCAGTAGCTATGTTTACAATATCTGTCTTTATAAACATCTATAGTTCGATAGATTCATAATAAGTTCTAATATTCTATACGCCTTTGACATTCGGGTTTGCTCCGGACAAAACTTCGGACCCGAGGGGATCCTCCTTTCCTAAGTCTGGTTATCTCAAAAGAAAAGAATATGCCAACAACAATTCTACAACTATTGTATTCATCGTTTAATCTACCAACATACTCCTAATCGAGGCCGTATTTAATAGGATGATAGGGGGTTGCTCTTGATGTTGTTGTTTACTTCATAATTATAAGTATAGAGGTGATCTAATTATACATATATGAAGTCACTGCTTTAATATCTTTGGTTGCAGCCAGCCCCCCTCTCACCCAAAACAAAATCCTAGTTACCACTTTGCTCCCAATTGTTCTTTTTCCAGTATTCTATAAAGGTACCTAATAGCTATATATTTAACATTGAAAAAACTGCGGTAAGGAAAACAGACAAAATTAAGAAATTATTCATGAGATTGTCAAAAGATATCGTGTTTTCCTTTCCAGGTTTTATAAATTGTTTTTTCAAGAGAAGGAAATTTTGAGAAATTTGTATAAACTTGTGTCCAAGCTAAAACTTACTACCTAAAATTCAAACACTTTTCAAAAAGTGCGTAACGTAATATAGGTAATTAGGCAAAACGGCAATAGGAAAATTGTACCTATAATTATTTTCGTAGGTATAACAGCATGTTTAGCGCAAAAGCTTTTTGGCAGTTAAAAATGACAATCCAGGGTCTAGGGCACGTTGAATACACCAGTTCCCGTTCGATCACTGAATTTAAGCAACGTCCAGCGAGGTTGTTTCATGCGGGTGGGTTGCTGGTTATTTTTATCCAACCCAGGCTGGGTGAGGTCAATGAGGATAGCTGGTTTCTAAGTTTCCAGCACATGGAGGGTAAAACCTTCGTCTCGAATGACCAATAGATGTTAAAAAGTCGCTAAGCCAAATAAAAAAAAAGAAAATGACAATTGAAAACTTTCCTATACTTTGTACTTGTAATGTTTTTTTTTTTTGTTTTTTTTTTTCTAAAAAGGGCAAATTCGAAATGCAATTAATTTCTCTTAATTTGTCATTTAGTGCATTACTTTGTCAAATCTACCAATGCATATTCTAATCTGAATAACAATTTAATATAGAAACTTGGGCTTTGTAAAGTTTTAATTAATTGCATGCTACAAAATTTAAGAAGCATTTTCAAAATGGAATGTGGGCGCTCTGTCCTTTGTGGGTACTCGGCAATACGGGTTCGGGATAAGAAACAAAATTTATATTTAAATTTTAGATGGCCTTGTTTTTTGTTGCTGAGATCAATTACTGGGTTGCTCTTTTTTTTTCTGCTTAACGTCTCTTTAACATTTAGTGGTCATTCGAGATGGGGATTTACCCTCCATTCGCTTGGAACTTACAAAACATCTACCCACATTGATTAATAATTGTTAAAGTAAAGCTTGTGGCATTGGACTGATTGATTAAAAGTACCTTGTAACGCTATGATGGCCACAAAATTGTAATATAATAACACAAAAAAATATATACGTTTACATTTTTTTTACATTTACAACTCGAGTGGGAGTGAAGTGAATCCTCGTCATAAATACATAGCTAACGATAGAGTTTTATGTTGTTCTTGTTGTTAACGTTCTCAACGGCTCTCACTGTGTCTCCAAGCCAAGGAAGGCAGCCTCTCCAACAGGATCTGTCCATAATGCTGACGGCTCTAGATTGGTTGGGTTTGATGGACGGTTGAATAAATGATTTACCTATTGAGCAACCAGCCATATATGGAGGATAGCGATCAGATAAGGCTGGGTTCAGCAAGGATTTACCTATATACCAACTCTTTGAAGAACACCTCTAACGAAGAAAAACACAGTGAGTTATCTTCAGCACGGTGTTGATTGTCTTTGGCCGTGTCTGAGGGCACGGGTATCCCCAGTGCAAACAACCAACCATCTTGAGGGCCTTATGAATGTCAACTATTGAAAACGAGCAGGAAATGTTGACATTCCTATTGTAAACGTGCAGGAAATGTTGATATTCCTTTTATAATTTCTATAAAAATATATGCATTTTCCATTAAAGAAAATCTAATTTCCTACAACGAGTGTGAACAGTCGAATTCTATTTATAACTTTGACTCAATAGGACAGTCAGTCAGTACAATCAAGAAGCATAAAAAGCGTATTAAGCGAGAGTAAGAGAGGGGATTGTACCACACGTACATACTCCTTTTATGACTTTAAAAAAGAAAAAAAAAATACAATACTAAGGATGGATTGACCAAGAGAGAAGGTGAAAACTACCTCCATCCAACAAGAAGGGGGTAAAACAACTAGGTCAGGTTGGGGGTGAATGGGTGAATGTATGACGTAATATGCACCGTTATTGATTTGGTCGTGATGACGCCGCTCTTCCTTTAAAATATTTTTCCTCTCTTCGACGCCTCAACGCCCCTTCTGAGCGCCCCTTCTCATATAAGATTTTACAATCCAAAGAGTTGTTAATATTTTTTAATATTAAATAATACGAGTACAAAGATAATATTATCTAATTTATTTTTCCGAGCTTTTTCTATCTTGAAGTCAATATTTTTTGGATGTAAAATTATTTTATTTTTTTGAAGATCACATCCCTTTTTCACTATTCCTGTTTTTCCTCATCTTGCGCGCACCTAATTTTCTATTCCAAATTTTTTTCTTTCTTTCTTTTCCCCCAAATTTTCTTGTATTTCTGCAATAGGATGTGTTTGTGAAGAAGCGCATCTTTTAAAGAAAGATGAGTCTTTTCCTGATGTGGGAATATTATTTATTATTAGATGAGGCGCCGGTCTTTATAGATACGCCATCCTTGATGGCGTAAATGTATAAATTGGGGTGGTAAATAACTCGTATTTTTTCTTCTAATGTTTATGCAATAGGATGTGTTACAAAAGAAGCGCATCTTTTAAAGAAAGATAACTCTACCCTTCATCAGCATAGGTTAACGGACATGGGGATGGTTTGCAACAACTCGCCATGAGTTGTTGATACTTGAGAATCCTTACGGATCATGCAGTAGCTTCTTCTTGCTTTCTGCATGGGTAATAGAAAGGATATCGCTTCCGACCCGGCCCTTAGTAGCCTTTTATGACTGGCGTAGACTTGGGTGCCTTGGAAGAATTCTTTGAAATCCTCCTATCCGCAAGGGACATAGGAAGGATATAATGCAGTAGCTGCTCCATGCTTTCTGCATGGGTAATGGAAAGGATATCATTTCCGACACTGCCCTTAGTCGCCATTTACGACTGGCATGGACTTGGGTGCCTTGGAAGTATTCCTTTGAAAAACCCGTATCCACAAGGGGCATAGGAAGGATATAATGCAGTAGCTGCTCCATGCTTTCTGGATGGGTAGTGGAAAGGATATCATTTCCGACCCTGCCCTTAGTCGCCTTTTACGACTGCCATGGACTTGGGTGCCTTGGAAGTATTCTTTTGAAGTCCCCCTATCCACAGGGGAATATTTTTTATAGGATTATTATTAATGTGGGCCAGGCTTTGTAGGAAACATGATACGATGCCCAAAGTTGACGTGTATGTAAATAACTCTTTATTGTTTCCAACTCTCTTCTAATCTTCATGCAATAGGAAATATATGTGAAAATAAAGAACCGCGTCTTTCAAAGATATATAACTATATTCCAAATGGGGACATTAGTTTGATTGAATTTATGGGGCACCGGCCTTCGCTGAAAATATGACAAAATGGCCAAAGATATTTTTACAAATTGGGTTGATAAATTCCTCATTTATTTCGATTTTTTTTCCATTCTTTCTGCAATAGGTTTGTGAAAAAATGGGTTTTGCGAAAAATTTATCTTTTAAGAGAATTTCTTCTAGGTTGATAGAGAAGATTATTGTGTTGGAATTTGTGCGTCGTTGATAGAGAAGAGGGTTGATAGGGAATATCATCTTGTTGGAATAGCTTTAGTCACTTGCATATGAAACAACATTGCACAGATTTTCACTTTTAGAGCATAGATTTTCACTTTTTGACTCCTAATTTTTCTAAAATTTCCTCGTGGGAGGCTCCTCCCACGGGCATGGGGGCTATTCCATATCTCCCAGACCCCCCGGAAGTATCCCCCCAAAGTGCTTCACCCCCCCCCAAAGACATGGTCTTAAATCCGCCCCTGATGACATAGATTTACAAAGGTCAATAACCTGCTATTGGGGAAATAGAAATTCGAAAAAGAAAAGGAAAAGTGTCGTGAAAAATTAATTTTTCTGTAGTGCGTGCACTTCTAGAAATATTCTGTGTGGTATTAGTTGCATCATAATTATATCAAATATTAAACAATATTAAATAGAACAAAGAACTCATCTGAGAGTTCACTAACCGAAACAATAAAATATTTAAGTTAATAAGCAATTTTTATTGGCTGGAATCAATACCATCAGTCAAAATCGGAAATAATCCTGACGCTCGTGGACGATCTGAAGGAAGAACTTCAGATCGAGCGTCTATCTATTACAATAATTAATTCTAATTCTGGCATTCGACGGTACAATGACTTAAAGTATTTTATAATTTATTTCTAAATCCTGAATTCCAATAAAGATCAACTTCGTAAATTCTAATAGTTGGTAATTTTCAAGATTAATATCTTGTTTTTCTCATTTCTATTATAGTTTTCTCTCTCAGGTTGGGGTCTATCTTCAAAGGGGAGTTTATAGTAACTCTGAAACGATAGACGAGGAACAACCTTTTCCATAGAAAAACCAGCGTCCTACAAACCGAGAAATACTCTCAACTGTGTCTCCTCAATTGTCGAGTTCCTCATAGTATGTGTCGGCATTTAATAAAGAAAATTATCTTCTCATAGTTGGAAAATTCGATAGATTCCTGAAATTCAGTTTAGAATGGATTTCGTGCCTTCAGTTCGAGAGTCAATGGCATTTATGGATTTATCAGGGGCGGGCAGAGCGGTGGGTCAATGTTTCCTCTAGAAAACAAATATAGATTTGTACGAAGATCAGAAGAATTAAATAATTGTGTTCAAAAGGCATCCATTCTGAGGCGATGGGTGGCCTCATGAAATGTCCTCATCGGATATTTCTATTAAAAAAAATCTGTGATTTTGAAAATTTTGTCGTCCCTGGCCACTTGCCCCTACAGTAAACATTGCTCTAATGCAGATGATGATATCCCCCTGAGATAACGCTGAACACTGATGTAAGTTAGATCTCGTCAATTCGGTATAAAATAATAAATGAATGGTGTTTCTTTATATTAGGTATCACAACTTTGGTGAATTTTTCAAGTTTACCTAAAATGCTGGACACGGGTCGCAATGCGCATTTATCTCCATACCTCACCTATTATCCTCACGAGGCTGAGAGGGGCCCGGAACATCCAAACCACAGTGAATATTATCGATTTTTGAAAACACACCTATACATTTAAGGAGCATCCACACTACACACTGAAAGAGTCAGTGACCGTGATCTCACAGTGATTTTAATAAAGTCGTCGGAGAGCGCTGTCACTGACACTTTCACTGTGTAGTGTGAATTTTCCTTTATGTGTGATTGCCTTTACACATTGGCGGATTTACCGTACATGCAACATAGGCCTAGGGTGGCAGAATTTAGGGGCAGCAAAATATGGAACAACTTATACAGGGTGCGGCAATTAGTTCTCCCACATTTCAAAAAATCGTGGGAAGGTGAGTGATAGTGGGAAGAGGTGGGGTTTGTGATATTCAACACGAAATAACATCTAGTTTTTAGTTGTTGCAATGGTTTGGTCGAGCGTGCATCGTGCGTTCGTTGTCAAGTTGTTCTTTTAAAAAATTAACCATTACAGCCACCAAAGGGCGTTCCGCACAAGGTATGGTTTGCACTCCGCGGATTTAGATCCTGATCAAAAAACAATTTTGAGTTGAGTTCACATTTTTAGGACCACATCATCAGCTTTAGGCTGTATGGGGCTACCCATACAGCCAATCGTTCTCGTGAGATTCCGCAGGACATGTTCCCCGGTTGCCGGATTTGAGTCCCTATGACTTCTTCCTGTGAGGTTACCTCGAGGCTGAGGTCTTCTAACATCGCCCTGGGACCCTTGAAGAGTTAAAGGAGGCAATTCGGGAAGAAATCATGTAAAGTGATGCGGGTATGTTGACGAGAGTCATGAAAAACTTCCATGAAAGACTCCAAAAGTGCATCACTCGCCTAGGCCGTCATTTGGACGACATTATTTACAAAACATAGACGGAAAAAAAAACTAGAATACGCAAGCTTACAGAATACCAAATAATTTTCAAATATCTCATTTGGTATTTATGTACCAGCTCCTTCAAATGTGGAAATACTAATTGCCGCACCCTGTATATGGAAGAAAAAAAATTTGGATTTAGCTGCAATGAAAATAGTGTAATGGTTATACATTTTTCTCACTTTTCACACAATCAAGATGTAAAGACCTATAAAATGTTGAAAGGAGAGGTTTTTGACGTGTACCTAGGCTGTAATAATTGAAATAAAATGGGTAAATGAGATTTCGAGCATTGTTTTTTCATTAATGTTTGTATTTCTCTTGTCTCAAAATAATCGACAAAATTACTGAACGAATGAAATTATCAAAATAGCATTTCTTGTCAAAATACGGGCGGCAAGTTCTAAATTGCCACGCGGCGGCGAAAGTTGAAATCCTTTACTGCTTCAATGGGTCTATTTTTACTCATAATTTTTTAACAAATATTACCCTTTATCAGTATTAACATCTGCCCTAGATCCTAAAATATGTGCTGAATTAAATAAAATTACGACCCATAAAATAGATGGAATGTGAAAATAAAAAAATGTGTAAAAATACGTATTAGAATTTGATGAAATATTGAGGGTGGAGAAGAAGATATCTCACCCAAACAAAGAAATAAAGAGTATACAGAGTGGTCTTACAGCATTACTATTGTCGAGCTTGGTTCTGATCTTGCACGCCACTCTTTTTTTTTTTTTTTTTTTTTTTTTTTTTTTTGGCTTACGTCTCTTTAACATCTATTGGTTATTCTAGGCGGGGTTTTTACCCTCCCGCTAGAAATTTGCAAACACAGCTACCCACATTAACCTCACCCAGCCTGGGTTCGGCCGGAAAAATAGGCAGTATTACGACGGCGTGAACCCACGTGGATATCCACATGGTACAACCTCGCTGGACGCTGCTTAACTTCAGTAATCTAACGGGAACTGGTGTATTCAACGTGCAATAGACGCTGGCGCACGCAGAATAATGTAATCATTGATGCAAACGCATTTACATTAGTAGTTCGCATCCAGCGAGGTGGTACTAAATGACTAACCTTGTGATGCTGGCTTTTTCCAGCCCAACCCAGTTTGGGTGAGATCAATGTGGGTCAAACCCTCGTCTCATATCTGTATGATGATCTACTCGTTCAATGTGATATGTTTCGTGCATTATATTCTTAGATTGCGTTCTGAATATGCAAAAGCTTGCCAGTTGAAAGGGCCAGTACAAAAATCTGGTTAACCTCACCCACTGACAACCCTGTATTAATTATCTTTTACCCCGTTCGTCCATTGGAAGCACCTACAAGTTCACTTTACTACGAGCGACTGATCCAGATGAATGAAGGTTAATAAAACCTCGTTGGCTGTAAGCGTTATATGTTATATAGGAAATGTGGCCACGTCTTGCAGTGTTATACTAGCTGTTTGCCCGTGCTTCGCTACGGCCTCCAGCTTGGCGCCTCAGAGTCATGGCCGTTCCCGTGTTAATACTATTCTATGATTTCCCCTACAAAATTTGAGATATCGGACCGTGCCCGACTGAAAATGCTCAAAATCGAAGAATCGGCCGTAACTCGAAAACGGTTCGATATTTTTGAATTCTGATATTAGTTTTCTCGAAGGTTTTGGCTATTTTTTTTGGGGGGATGTCCAATCCCATCAATTTTTCCATATCTCTCACCGCTTCGGCTAAACAATTAGTTATTCATATATATAGTTAGTTTTATTATTATAGATAGACAAAGAAATCTTGTCTAATGTTAATATAGCAGGGTCTTTTTTTCACAGGCGTTCACAAAACGACCCGTCTTCCTTGATACATATTTAACACATTCCTGTTTTTTTTTTCTGTTTCAGCTAAAATCTTAATCTTTTATTTAATATTTTACATAGTGCTGTCAATATTCTTTGGAATTTTACTATTTCTATTCTATCAGACATTGGATATGAAAATACCAAAATGGCAGTTAGATAAATCATTAATTGGAACCAACCCTGGTAAGTAACAACCAAACCATTATTTTATCTAAACGTCCTTTTCCTTAAAATTCCATATTGAGGAGCGCGGCAGCGCTCCGCCCGCCAAGTCAAATACAATGAGCGTTGCACAAGTGATATATTACTTCACGTCACAAAGTGCACTTTTCAGGTCTCTCTACAGCCGCGAGAAAAATATGTGGAGTGACTTTTGTTGAATATTTGATAATCGGATTGGTAGATGATGAGATAAAATCAACAATTTGAAAAAAATAGTTACGGGAACACTGAGAAAAAAACATTTCAAAACATTTGCATCTTGTGTAAGGGTGTGCCTTTTGATATTTTTGTGCTAAAAAAATTCCCCCCACTACCCCCATTTTTCAAAAAGGTGGTTTTGAGCACTTATTTAAAATTCAAAAATCGTATAGTTTTTCATCCTAAAGTCGAATTTTGATGGAAAAAGATTGCTATGTTTCATTATTACCCAAAATAAGCAGAAAAGTTTGAATATGGTGGGGGATAGGAGTTATTTGGGAGGGGTAAATAAAAAAGAAATAGGAAATCAAAGTAGT
>CM022877.1:11820967-11921268 GCA_012654025.1 Pachypsylla venusta | reverse complement strand
TCTAAGAATTTCTACATATGCTATTAAAATTCACCAAATATATCAAATAAATTCTTCCAAAATTTTGGAATCCATGACAAAATAGTGTGATAACTTCTTTATGAACTACCCTTCTCTTCAACCCATCTAAGAATTTCTACATATGCTATTAAAATTCACCAAATATATCAAATAAATTGTTCCAAAATTTTGGAATCCATGACAAAATAGTGTGATAACTTCTATATGCACTACCCTTCACTTCAACCCTTCTAAGAATTTCTACATATGCTATTTTACCATTTCGTCAGTCATTGAATTGATATCAGATTATGTTTTAAAAGCCAACTTTTTCTTTTGTACAAAAACTTTCAATGGACAATAATTACAATTGATACGAATATTCTCTCCTGTTTCTTTGTAACACTTTCAGCAAATTGATTAATTATTTTATCTTTTATTATTCGTTTTGGCATAAAGCCAGACACTCTTGATTAGATTAGTTATTTTGTTCCCTCGTTGTGCGCCAACAAAACCTTTTCTATTGTTCTTAATGTATTCAGGACTTTTAAAGTTACTTCCTCAAATGTTTTCAAAATGAATATTTTAATTATGATGATATGTGCGAGTATGTAGTGTAAGAACAGACAACACTTCGATCAAACAAAAATTGCGACCCCTTGAAGGAGCGAAAAATATTTTCAATTATTTTTTACTAGTTAACATTAAATAAATTAAAACAAAACAGCGAAACACTTATAAAAATCACTATTTATGAAGAAATTAATTTCGAATCATTCGATTCATCATCAGTCTTGTGAAGTTGAAGATGAAAGTTGACTGAAGTCCTTCGACTCGACTAGACTGATGCTGATGATAAATGGAATGATTCGAAACTAGTTTCCTCATAAATAATTATAAATAGTGTTTTGGGTAAGTGTTTTGCTTTAATTTATTTAAAATTAATATTTCTTAACACTCATAATTTACATGTTATTCAAAGATTTAATTTTTTTACTAAATCATTTTAATAAACAAAATGTAAGGCATTTGTTCAAATAATAAGGTGGTAAATTAATAACAGAATAGGTAGAGATTGGTCAACACTGTCAAAAGTGTCCTTTTTTATTCGATTTTTGGATTCTACGTACCAACCTTAAAACGAGGGCGGTATTTTTCTATCATAGAACCCCCTATCAAACCTAACGAAGCTAAAGACCGAATAACAGGTTGTGGCATGGCAGAATTAAAGAAAGCAACGCCAAACCCAAATAGAATTCGAAAAGGGTGGAGTTAAAGAAGAATAAGGATTGAATATAAATTTTAAAGACAAATAATATGAATTGTATAGTACAATAAGAGAAGTGTAGAGTACATGGTACTGTACATGAAACATGTAGTAGGTACTTTGGAAACAATGTTCCACCTTCGTTATTCCTAAAAGAAATAGCCAAAAGGGAAGCAAAGTTTTGACACGGCATTTATCATACACCAGCGTTCCTATTGCATTGGTTAGGGTTGGCCAGAAAATTATAAAATGTTTTAAACTTTCTTGGGGAAAAAAAATCTAATATTTGTTCTGACAGACCCTTCTGTTGTTCTATTTAAAAGATCTCTCTATAAACTTTTAAAGTTATGAAATAGTAATGAAATGTTTTTCTCTCCATTTTTAAAATTGTGTATTTTGTGAAAGATACTCAGACTAGGGATGTTTCGATATTCGGATGTCGATATTTTATATCGATATTATCGAGAGAAAAAAATTAGATTGGGGGATGAACTCGATCCGCCTGACGAGGTTTGATCCTGTGTTCTGCAGTGTATTATAATGAGACTTTATTCTATAATAAATGGTCTCCATGGAGGACATATAGCAGTCACTGTGTCCACAGGATGTTCCCCATTTGTATCTTCAAATTTCGCGAAGGTGTCATCAATCTGGGTATACCGCACCAGAAATTCTTCGCGTTTCGTGTCACCTTCCTTTAATAAGATTGAAACACCGTTTGTAGGCGGGAAAAATACCTACCAGGTGCCTCAACAACTACCTCCAACTGTTTGCGGACGGGCGGATCCATGAAAATACACGAGAGAAAAAAGGACGAAAAAAGAGAGAGAGGGAGAAAACACTTTTTACCGACAGGAGAACACAATACTAAACTTTGAAAACGGTAAGAAAATAATTGCTGATGCTGATCACGGGGGCGCGAACCCACATGGTACAATCTCGCTGGACGTTGCTTAAACTTCAGTGATCTAACGGGAACTGGTGTATTCAACGTGCCGCTGGCTGACGCCAGCATTAATTTTCTTCTGTTTCTTTCTAATATTCAAATACAATTTGGATTATAGAGAGAACAATTTATAAAATACTCAAAATAAAATGTGAGTTGGGTAAAAACATGAGAGACAATTAAAAACAGTTCAAGCAATTATGAAATCTATGAAAAGCTCAATTCCAATAATCAATAATTCTGAAAAGCCTGCAAAAAGTGTTAGGTACACTAGACATTCAAAAAGTTATTATCAACATAGAACAAAAAGAAATAAAATGAAGAGGCGTTTTGACCTTTTCAAAAATGTATAAATTGCCTGCCTAAAGTACAAACTTTGATATTAAAAAAAACGACGAAAGAGCTTGTGTAAATTTGTAAAATCGGATAGCGTTTATGGCACTTTGAATAAACCAGTTTCCGTTCGATCACTGAAGTTAAGCAACGTCCAGGTTGTACTATTTGGGTGTCCACGTGGGTTCTCCCCTTCGTAATGATGGCTATTTTTCCGACCCGACCCAGGCTGGGTGAGGTCAATGTGGGTGGCTGGTTTGTAAGTTACCAGCTAAAGGAGGGTAAAACCCCCTCAGGAATGACCAATAGATGATGTAAAAGAGACAAAATAAATTGTAAAGCAACTAGGTGAAAATCGAACTTTTTTATGGGGGATGCATGATGGTCCAGTCCGAATGGATTTATTTTGAACGGCTCCTTTTTGTCGTGGCATTATGCCGACAAAAAACTATAAAAAAGAAGTCATTATAGACGAAAAAAACATTAAAAAGAGCTATTCTTAGGTAACTATCTTTTTAATGGGACATTTAGAATAAGTTAATTTGTACAATCGATACTCGAGAGCCTTAATTTAGATTTTTTTTTTCAATTTGGCTTAACGTCTCTTTAACATCAATCTATTGGTCATTCGAGACAGTGGTTTTATGCCCTGCATTCGCTATAAACTTGTAAAAAAGCTACCCACATTGACTTCACCCAGACTGGGTTGGGCCGGAAAAAAACCCACATGGACAACCACATAGTACAACCCCGCTGGACGTTGCCTAACCTCAGTGATCGAACGAGAACTGATGTATTCAACGTGTCATAGACGCTGGCTAGAATTATTTTATTGAAGTCTTGTATTAATGTTAAAATTAATAAGCTTGAACTTTGTTCATAGTCTGACCTTATCAAGTTTCTTCAGAATTGGACTAAACGTTCGAGAGTTACAGACGTTTAAAGAAGAATTGTGGATTTAAAACTAGGAGACATTTCGTTTGCTCAATTATTTACCTGTGTATCGATAACAATAAATGAATGTGTCTTTGCACCTTGGTGACAGATATGAATTTTAGATCAAAATTCATCTAAGAAGGGCCGCCGAGGGAAAATCCGGTCCCAGGACTAAAAAATTACGGACCTCATTTTCTAAAATGAACAAATTCTTTCAGGCCCTAAGGGCTCCTCAAAAGACCAGGTCCGAGGGTACTACCCCCGTCACCCCCTCACCCATTGAGTTATATAAACTAGATATATAGTTAGGATTACCGAAAAGAAATGTGCCATGTCTCATGTATCATATCATATAAGGACCTCAGCAAAACAGACAGACCCTGCTGATCTATCTATACCTATAAAACGCAAAGCCCAGTTGGTATACTGACCCACTCATAATCAATGTAGCTCAGCAAAGGCTGAAATGAACATACTAACTTTTCCTTTCAGTCTAACAGCTTCCTGTCAGTCGAAAGTTAAACTTGTATTAAAAGCGAGTTAAGGCATCCACATTACACAGTGAAAGTGTCAGTGACAGTGCTCTCACAGTGATTTTAATAACACCCGTCAGTGTTTTTTTTCTCATGTCAAATCACTGTGAGGATCTCAGTACGGCGTCGGAGAGCACTGACACTTTTACTGTGTATTGAGAATGCTCCTTTAAAATATGTTTTTCAAGAGTACAATTAGATGGCCCATACCTATATTGAAGAAAACTGTTTTCGGATAATCATGTTTTCTCATCTGTTTTTCTTTTGATTTCAGGTTTAGGATTTAGGCCAATGCCCCCCGAATCCCATGTAGATAGTACGCTGGTTTGGTACAAACAAGATCCCAACAACTTTCAATTATGGACTAAAAAATTAGACGATTTTCTTGAACGTAAGATATGTTTCAGTAGTATCATTAAATATTCCATTTTTAATGCATATTTATGTAATATCATTAAATATTTCATATTTTGGACAATTTAACTAATATCATAAAATATTCTTTTTTTCAGACATATTTAAGTAATTTTATTAAATATTCAATTTTTAAGACATATTTAAGTAATATCATTATTCCATTTTTTCAGACATAGGCATTTAAGTAATAACATTGAATATTTCATTTTTTAGAGATATTTAAGTAATATCATTAAATATTCTATTTTCCAGACATATTTAAGTAATATCATTCAACATTCCATTTTTTTCAGACATATTTAATTAATATGATTAAATATTCTATTTTTTTCTCATATTATTCTTCCAATTTCTGATATTTTTCATTGACACAATGTCAATTAAGAATTCCTGACGATAATAATAAGTCAATATTATAGTGTCAAGTAAAATCTTAGATATTTAATAAATTAATTCATACAAACTGGGTCATCGGCAAATATAATATAGTATAATTCCCAAAATCAGCAAATATGGTCAGAAAGGATGGTGTCATTATAAAGCGGAGGAAATAAGGTGGACCGGCAACTAGACAATGGAACCTAAGTTTATTATTATTTTTTATTTTTTTTTAATTTTCAGTGTACCGTGAACCCAGTAAGAGACCTGGTCAAGGTCAAAATATTGTTAAATGTGATTATGGACAACAAAGACCTCCAGGCAAAGTGTGTGACATTGATTTAAATAGGTTTGGACCATGCAAGAAAGAAAATTCCTACAGTTATAATAAAGGCACTCCATGTATCTTTTTAAAATTAAATAAAGTAAGTAATAATAATACTTCGTAAGGTATTGGATATTCATTCATTAACCCATTTATAGTCAATTCATTGTATCTCCAAACTAAGATTCCTCAATTGTTCAATGCTATGTTGCCAAAAAAATTAAAAATGAAGCTGAAAATTAATAAAAGGGTTGAAGCCTATTTTTCCCATTAACCCATTTATATTCAATTCATTGTATCTCCAATCTGAGATTCCTCACTTGTTCAATGCATTGTTGGCAAAAAAAAAAAAAAAAAAAAAAAAAACCTAATGAAGTTGAAAATTAATAATAGGGTTGAAGCTTATTTTTCCCATTAACCCATTTATATTCAATTCATTGTATCTCCAATCTGAGATTCCTCANAAAAAAAAAAAAATACCTAATGAAGTTGAAAATTAATAACAGGGTTGAAGCCTATTTTTCCCATTAACCCATTTATATAGTCAATTCACTGTATCCCCAAACTGAGATTCCTCACTTGTTCAATATCTCCACACTGAGATTAGGTACTCAAATGTTCTATGCTATGTTGCGTGAGTGAGTCGACTCCCGGATGGCTAGCCCACCCCTAAACACTATAAAATATAAAACAAGATCTGGATCGAACTCCTGACATTCTGCTCGTTTCTTACCATAACTAATTTCCTTTACGAACTTTTTAGATTTTCAATTGGCAACCAGACTTCTATAATGACACCAACAAACTGCCAGAAAAAATGCCAAATGATCTGAAAAATCATATCAAACAGTCTATTTCTCAAAATGCTGCCACTGTGAGTATACAAAGTATATTGTTACCCCTAACCTTTGACCTTACTCTTCTATTTATTCCCACATCTTTGGTACTGGGGTCCAAATAATTCTCCAACTAGGAGGTGGAGGTGAACTTTCTGGTCAAACATTTTGTTTGGCTACCGAAGGAATTGTTATCTCAATGCCAATAACTTCAAAAGCTGTTGGACTTTGCATCGGAGTTAACATGGGAATCTATAATAATAAAACTCAGTGTAACGATATTTATTTATTTATATGTATCACTAATTGTTTCATACCCAAAACGGTAAGAGATATCGAGAATTTGATNCCCCCCCCCCCCCTCAGAACCATAGCTAACACCTTCAGGCAAACTATCAAAATTAAAAAAAATCGAACCGATATTGACTTTTTTCAATTTTTGACCGATATCTTCACGGTCCGATATCTTAAATTTTGTCCCGACAACATATCAATTCAAAGCGAGTAAATTTTAGGTGGCCTTTAAAACCTTAATTTAGGACATGGTTTGCAAAAAAAATGTACAACTGGTTTTGAGTTACGGTAGATTTTCCGAATTTTCTGAGGGAAATAATAGAATAATATTAGCACGTGAACGGCCATTACAAAGTTTTATCAAATTCGGAGATCCCGCGTTCGATAGTTATTCTAGAACAAAAAGTCAAACCAACAGACAGATCAATACAAAATCCGTCGAGTGTGAACATTTCTCTTATCTTTCAGTAAATAACTAGCAAATGTACCCCGTGCTTCGCCACAGTTAACTTTAAATATTTCAATATTAAAAACATGCCTTTGTCAATCTCAGGAACGTATAGAATTAGTGTACAAAATTTCACGACTTTTCATCAAGTAGTTTAAGCGTGATGATGCGCGCATGACTTGACAGATTTTCAAATGCATTATTTTAAAAAAAAATGATTAGACAATATCGATTCGGATTAAATATAAAGGTGGCAAGCTTTTGATAGTACTCAGACTATCGTCGTCAGGCCGATGATGACTCTACGATGTTCAGATTAGAAGTGAGGGTTGCATTATATTTGTCTTGTTTCATTTTTAGGCTAAAACTGTTTGGGTTAGTTGTGAAGGAGAAAATCCAGCTGATGTTGAAAATATGGGAACACTAAGCTACTATCCATGGAAAGGATTCCCAGGATACTATTTTCCGTTTCAAAATACAGAAGGTTATGTCGCACCAATAATAGCTGTTCATTTTGAATCACCAGCAAGTAAGTTGTTCATACTTTCAATAGATCACCCTTGTAAGGTATGAAAATTACAAATCATAGTACCCTATCTACTATATTGCTACCAGAGAAGTTAATGGAAAAAAGAAGTTGATATTTCTTTACGTGTTGGCCAGGGACGTAACTAGGCTGGACAGCCACCATTATCGCGCCCCCTCCCACCAGGCTAAAACAAATATTCAAAAAATCAATATAAAATAACCAAACACACAAATAATCTGTATGTTCTGCTCCCATTGTCGGTTTTATTGTCAATTAAAAAAAGGGCGCCCGTCCTTTGGAAAATAAGCGCCATGAACTATTGTCTACAGTAGCTGAAGGGGCGCAGGAGGAGGAGGACTTCCTGGTGACTATCCTCCTCCGCCCAAGCCTCGACTCCTCCTCGTCACCCGCCGAGTTCTACTGCCCTCGTGATCTGTCAGAAAACAATAATTTATTTTTGGCGCCCCAAAAAGCTCGCGCCCGGGGCTGCCGCCCCGTTGGCGCCCCCCGTATTTACGTCCCTGGCGTTGCCTGTAAGCAATAGAATAATTTTAAAAAAGAATAATTTTAAATTTAATTTTAAAAAAGAATAGTTTGGAAAATAATCCATTTTATAATACAAAGTTTACTCATTAAATATTCAGTTCGTGTTTTGCAGAAAGTCGTAGGTACTTCAAAACTCCAATCGTAGCGTTAAAAACACAATACATTGTAGTAATGTCAGGTCAACCTTGGCAAGTTCCAGATTATCTCACTATTAATTTAATCAAATTTATTTTAATATTTTCCTGTGTGTAAAGGTACCGAACGGTATATAAGTGTTATAAAGCAACTATACCATTGTTTTCTCTTATTTAATCTAAATATAAAAATCAGGAATTTCTGTGTACCTATGTGGTAGGGGTTGTCTGTTCCAATACCACAAACGGTAGCAGATATCGAAAAATTGATGGGAATGAACCCCCCAAAATCATGATCTGCGAACACAGGAAAATTATCAGAACTAAGATATGTCAGCCGTTTTCGAGTTACGGCCAAATTTCTAATTTATTCACCAAAATCGGACAGGCACGGTCTGATATCTTCATTTTGGTCGCGACAACATATCAAATCAAAGCGAGAAAGTTAGGTGTCCGTTTAGTCATTATTTTAGGATATTTTCTGCAACGGTATGGAGAGCCATTCCAGAGTTACGAATTCGAAACCGGGAACAGGCAAAATAAAATTTAGAAAAAACTAAAAATTCAGAATGGCCGTACCTCTAAGGCCCCCGACGAAACGTTCAAATCTTGCTTTTTACAGAGTGGACACAAACTCATACTTTCCCCCCCCCCCTCCACACACAAAAATCAAATATATTGTCCTTGGAAAACAAAAATAGCAATATATAATTTGTAGTGAAGCAGGAGCCGAACAGTCAACAGAACATAAACAATAAAATAACGTTTGAAAAATATGACTAGATACTCAGTTAATTATGAATTTTTTTAAAAAATGACATTCACATTCTTACCGGTATTTTACGATCTATTTCATTTTTGCTTCAAATTGTCTTCTATTTTCACCACTCGGTACCTTCCAAACAGTTGGATAAGTAGAGATGGTTCAATTCCCTGGCTTTTCAGTTTTACTAATATTTTTAATTTTTCTTCTTCTTTTCAGTTGGTGTATTGATAAATATAGAGTGTAAAGCATGGGCTCATAATATCTATCACGACAGACATGAACGAAGAGGCTCAGTACATTTTGAACTTATGATTGATTAAGAAAAAAAAATAGGACAGAAGTAGTAAATAAGTAAAAAAAAAACATGAATGAAATAGTGTGATCTAAAATAACACAATGAAGGAAATATCATATTAAGATTGAGGTAGGTATGTGTTGAAGAAATTGTAAAAAAAAATGAAATAAATAAAATGGCACTTGAAGAAATTTAGTACACGAAAATTGAAAAAATAATATGATTTATTGGAGTACCACACCTAGGACAATATCAAAAATATACAAATGGTCGTTTTAAGAACGACAAAAAGTAATTTGACTATCTTACAACAAAACATGGATTCCCCCGTGAATTTTCAGCTCAAGAAATAAATCAGTCAAGAACAATATCGACTATGCATGATTTTGACAAAAAGAATAAACATACTTCCACTAGGGATGTCGATATTATATCAATAATATCGAATATCGATAATTAGGTTTGAACATAACCGATATTTTTATATCGATATTCGACCATCCGATAATATCGCTTATCGATATTAAGCGTTCGATAACATCTATATCGGTAATATTGTTTTTTTCAATACGGCAACCCTAGCTTCCACTGGGTAGTGTTCAACTATTAATTTGTTTTGCTGTCTCATATTTTTTTTTTTTTTTAAAAAAGATAAGAATCAATAGTTTTTAATAGAATTTTAATATAACGTAGAAATCTAGTGCCGGGTTAATCTTCCTCGGGACCCTTCTATATTTCCAGTGGTGGAGTACGGCGAATATAAAAAAAAGAAATGTTTTTTTCATTTATTATAATCAGCTCCATATGTGTTTTGGCACCCGTTGTTGTATTGATAAATATAGAGTAAATTAAATCAAAGTATAATTTGTAAATATAGAGTGTAAATGAATCAAAGTACCTATAATCAGTAAATGAATCAAAGTGGCTCGAAAAGAGTCTTCTTCAACTTCAGTTGCTTTCCTTAATTCTACCATGTCACAACCTTTTGTTCGGTGCCTACTCTATTTAGCTGTAACTCTTTCCTGGCACGGTAATCCTAGCTTTCTCTCACAGTATCAATTGAAACTGCATAGAAACTCGCATTTCGCTGATGATCTATTATCATTTGTTTGAAGCAGAGTTTTTTAAAGATGACTTTCCTAACACCAAACCTTCTGTATGTACACGTGTATAAGACCATTACCTAATGAATTTCTTCCCGCGGTGACTCAAAAACTCAAAGTATTTGGTACAAAGTGTCCCAAGTGCGGGGCCTTGGCATTTGTCATTTCTGCCATAATATGGTTAATCCGGTACTAAAAATACATAGAAATAAACAACGCTAAACTACACTATTGTAATTTATATTCTTTCAATGCTAAAAATAAAATAGATAACATTTTTGTGTTAGTTTTACAATTTAAGATGTAGCATTGTTATAAAATCTAATAGTTTATAAAAACTTTTTTTTTTTTAATGAAACAGTATCGATTTAATTAAATTAATATTGAAAAATAATTCAAAAAAGTATATTCATAATTATTATTTTATGTACTGCCTATTGGGGTTCGAAATATTTGCCCCTTCATTTCTTGATGTAAAGATTTTACAAGCAGTTATTCTTTTCCCTGATAAATGTAGACTTTGTTTCCATTCAATATATATCACTTTGAGTGACCATAGACGACAAACTGATAGCTATAACATGTCACTAATTACTATGTAAGATATTGCATCATCCAGATGCAATATCTTAGATAGTAATAAAATGATAATGTAGAGGTGCTTTCTGAATTATTTTACATAGGTAATATTTTTATATATAAAAGGCAATGTCCTGAGTGACTGATCAACGTAGAGCCGAAACTATTAATGCTACAGACTTGAAATTTCGCAAGTACCTTCTATGCACCATGTAAGTGTGCACTAAGAAAGGATTTTGGTAAATTTTAATTTTAAGGGGTGGAAATCGCGAAAAGTAAACACTCCCCATAAGAAATACATTGAAGTGAGAGAGAGAGATAGCATGATACATGTATATAAAAATGTGATTTCATTTAAAATATGCGCGGGCGAAGCCGCGATCGGGGGATACTAGTAATTACAAAATATCGAGCGAAATCAGACCACAAAAATGTCACCCACAGCTAAATTCTCACAGTATCATGTTGTATAATTTTTAATAATGAACTTTTTAATAATACCCCCCCCCCTTTTATTTGTATTTAAAGCTGGCAAAGTGTGCATTTTTTTTGTTCAATGTAAAGTGAACTCGACTGGAACTTCTCGAGGTTGACTCCGCCTAGTATATATTGTCCTCGGAGGAATACATTTTGTCTCAGATTAGCTTGGATTTCTTCGTTCTTTCTTCCTCCAATTTCCTGGATAATGTTTATCATGTAGCCCCTCTAATAAACCAAATTAAAAAATACTACCCTTTTTTTGGCCTACGCCGTTTATTGGTAAAAAAAAAAAAAACTACAAGCCAGTAATTACATTATTTATTTACTTTCGATACTGTTTTGTAAAAATTAAATATCTATTGTTGTAATAATAATTATCTTTTAAATTGTAGCTTTGCTACACACATCAAAGTTTATTACCTTGTTCTTCAATTGAACTCTATGATGTGAATTTATTTGATTGCAACCAAACAAAATCTGGCACTGCTAATTCATATATGTGGTCTTCAGGTGCTATCACACTATTTGTCATGATTACAAAATTTTGGCACAATTATTTTGTTCCCAAATTTTGTATATTTGCTGAATTTGTGTGTTTGGAACAAAATGAGACTTTTAGACAAAATTATCTGCTTTCAAATTTTGTAATAAATATAATTTTCATATTTTCTATTTTACCAATACGAATTCTGATCGAATGTTAATTTAGTTTTTCTCCGCTTGAGTATTTTCGATAATTGAGAACTTGGGTGTCCACTGTCCACAGACGCCTCTGAGATATTTTTTAAAGCTAAGATTAATGAAATAGTTTTCAAAAACGTTTAAACCCTATCAGACTATATAAATGATTGACAATATCGATTCAGAGTTTAATTAATTAAATTAAAAATTAAAATAAGAAAATTAAAATTAAACTAAAAATTAAAATTGGAAAATTAAAATTAAAAGCCAAAAATTAAAACATTCAAATTAAAACTAATAACTTAACTTATCTTGGTGAGCTTTCAACAGTACTCAGACTGTCATCATCAGACCAGAGTTATGATAGAACGATGTNTTTAATTTTAATTTTCTTATTTTAATTTCTAATTTAATTAATTAAACTCTGAATCGATATTGTCAATCATTCATATAATTATATCTTACGATTCTTCTAATTATTTTAACCTATCAGACTATTTACATAAAATTTTGGTCACTTTTGTGTTTGATATCAAATTAATCAAATATATTTGCCAATCACACTGTTTGGTACTCTTCGAAGTCGAAAAAATGACAAAATTTGGAATCATGACAAATAGTGTGATATTTTTTTTTTTTTTTTTAAAAAAAAAAAAAACAGTTTAATGTTTTACAGAAGATAAATTGTTTTAAAAATGTGTTCTTGGATTATTTAAGAATGTTTCAAATCTGGATTCAATGCAAGTCTTTATGGATTTTTGTTTTTTGAAGTTGGAAACCTGGGATTTGGTTTTTAAAAATTCCCTGGATCATTTAAACACGCTTTGAAAATGGGGAATCAGAATTATGTCTAAAATACTAATTTAATTTCACTTGTTCTTTACTTGTAAGTTCACCTATTTGTTCAAGTAGAATCATTTTCTAAATAATTTGCTGTCAATAATTGTATACATTCATATTAGTTAAACGTGGGCTTCAATAAAATCAATATCTTTGATGATTTTTTTCTTTTCAAAAAGGATATTCAGAAAAGTACCTTAAGTACGGAAGATAAAATATTTAAATATTGAATCAAACAAAATAAGGTTATTATCTATGAGTACAAGAATTTAATTTTAAAATGGAGGAAATAAAAAGAGATACATACCTATCAGTATTTGTTTGTAATAATAATTAAAAAAATAATAATTGTTATGTATGTAATAAAATATAGCCATTGTTTATTTTTAAATTAATTTTAATAAATATATTTGTTAATCGTTTTGTTAAAATTAAAAAGAAATAACTATTAATTTTAATTTTTTCTAAAAAGTGTAAACTCCAAAAATATTTTTCACATTGAAAAAGAAATCTGAATTGGAATACAACTTTTTTTTTTGTTTAAAAAAACCCTAACGGATTGGTAGAAGCTTTAAAATTTCACTTGTAAACAAATAATGATCGATTTTTTTTTGTTTGTTTGTTCAGAGATAATAAAATGTGTTTAAAATATTTTATTCGAACCATTTTTTTAGATGGGAAAAAAAAGAAAGATATTGAAATCGATTGAACATATTGTTTTTGTTTATTTATTATTTAAGGGTCAGGTTCTTAAATATTAAATTTAATATTGGTGTACCTGACCAAAACATAATTTTTTGAATTAATGGATTACTACTGATAGAATTAACAAAAGGGTTACAATCATTTTAAGCGAAAGACATTGAAAATTATTTTCTACCTAATTTATTGTACTTAATTATATTAATGCATTAAATAAAAATAAATGAAAAGATAAAATTGCATTTACGTATTTTTAAGATATTTTATGTTTTTGCTCAATAATGAAGGTTCTTATTAAATCAAGTCACAGGGTGAATCACCAATTTTTGAATGAATTAAAAAATATATATTGATGTTTGATACACCTTGTAATTAAAAATAATTCATAATATATTTTTCTTTTTCGTTTTATTATTTATTTTTAAATTTAAATAAAATCTAGTTTTAGATTAAATATCTTTTTGTAAAATAAATAAATAAAAAAACGAGTGAGGCGTCTTTTAAGGAACACTAATATTTAGTAAGTTTTAGTTTTTTTGTAATTTTGTTTAAATATTTTGGTTGTGCAAAAATTATAACAAAAATGAGTTATTCTAAACTACTTTTTACATTAGATATTTCAATGAAAAATGGATACTTAAGTCATTTGAAGAAATTAAACTCAATCTAGTCAGAAATCAAACACAATCTAGTCAGCTTGCAAACTTGTACTGTAAATTTGAACCAATGTTGGAGGTGTCTGGAATGATACGTTGGAAACTACAGGCAGGGCAGCCAAGAGAAAATCTGGGCTGGGAACTAAAAAATACGGGTCCCTTTATTAAAATGAACAAATTTTTATGGGTCCCTCCAAAAGCGCGGGCACGGGGGGATTACTCCTGTCATCCCCTCCCCTGCTGGGTGGCCCTGACTACAGATTCGATACTTTAGCAGTCCAAGTATTTTCCATTGCATTTGTAGTTCGTGCATTGTCCTGGGAGTAAGTTTTAATAGATTTTAAATAAAGAATTTCATAGTTCTGAAAATGTCATCTGCAAATTTTATTTGTCGGAATGAGAATTTGTAGTAAGAGTCCAAAAGAACTCTGAATAACTTATTCGTATATTAGCCTCACATTTGTTTTAAACTTATTGCGACATCACACAATATATACAGTGTACCTACATAATCCCCTTTTTTTTGTTATTTTTTAAATGATTAATATGATAATGACTGCCATCATTGAAGGATTTAGACATTGATTTATGATAAAGAATACTTTGTAAATTCGAATCACCTCTGGGAGACTCGTCAAATCATGTTTTTACATTCATTTTGTGGGTTTTTTTTCGTTAAGAGTCAAATTTCACTAGCATACGGACAAATGTAGCCCAGTTATACGGCAATATAGATTCAGAACAAAATAATAATTTTATGCACTGCCAATGAATATTTACGGTCGATTCTAGAATTCTCTATAAAAACAGTTGAAATGATCAAGTGAAAAACAATAATTTACAATTAATAAGTGTAATATACAATTGAAAAATGTAATTTACAATTAATAAGTGTGATTTATATATATTTAATAAGTGTAACACACATTTAGTAAATATAATTTACAGAGAAAAATCGTTCATTTTACTATTAAGTTGTGTAATATACAATTTAAAAATGTAATTTACAATTAATAAGTGTAATATACAATTGAAAAATGTAATTTACAATTAATAAGTGTAATATACAATTGAAAAATGTAATTTACAATTATTAAGTATGATTTATATTTAATAAGTGTAACATACATTTAATAAATATAATTTACAAAGAAAAATCGTTCATTTTACAATTAGCTGATCATTAACAACAGGTTGCTAGGGAATTGTGGAATCTGTCATTAATTGATCCAATCGTACTTTTGTGTTTTAATAAGTAGGTAGATATTACATTTTTTTCAGGCATTCTTTTTTTTTTTTTTTTTTTTTTTTTCAAATAAATGTGCTTCTTTTTTTTAGAATTTATTTTCATAAAAATAAAATAATAATAAACAAACCGTGATAAGCAAAAATTAAGTATTTTAATTAATATTAAAATTTCTTCTTTCATTTGTTATTAAAGTTAGTAAATATTTAATTGACAGATCTTTCTTCTTCTAGTATTCTTTCAATTTTGTACCTTTACAAAAAAAAATAAAGGTAAGATCCTGAAAGTTCAAACAAAGAAAATGATGTTCTTTTTAGAAACCATATGAAAAATAATACTTTTTTTTCACAAGAAACTCAAAGCAATGATATCTTACCTATTCATCTTACATTCATATAAATTTTGAGTATCTCTTTTTTTTTTTTTTTTTTTTTTTCCTTAACGTTTCTTTAAAAGTGTGCTTCTAAGTAGTTTTATCAATTACCAAAATCACCCAGCAAATTAATGATGTGCATTTTCTTTGTAGATTGATTTTTATTTCCTGAAATTCTTGTAAGAAGTAACTAAGACTATTTTGACAAATTATCTACCAGAAAATTCAAATTTTGGGTCATAATAAAAATTAAAACTATTCAATTTCACAAATCATTATTAAATACCTAAATTGTCAATCATAATTTTGAAAAAAAAAAAAAAAAAAAAAAAAAAAAAAAAAAAAANAAAAAAAAAAAAAAAAAAAAAAAAAAAAAAAAAAAAAACACTTTGTGTGCAAAAAAGACCCCAAAGAAAATGTTCCTTAAAGAAAACATTAAATTCAAGTGGTTCGTCCCTCCCAAAAAAATCTCCTAAAAATTTTAGGCACAAAGGAAGTGATATCATATAAGGAAGTGATATCGTTCATGTCAACTGAAAATTATTTGGCTCCAAAATATATACTTTTCTCGTATCGACTGTAAGTATTTTTTTCCCTAAATGGCTGCATTAATGAAATTTGTTTTTTTTTATATATTTCATAATGGCTGCAAACATTCTAAATACCATCTCTAATTTAGACTTGTGAGTTTTTTTTTTATCATAATATTTTCCAATCAAAATTAGGCGAATGAAACATTTATTATTATTTATAAAATAAAACAAAACACTTACCAGAACTACTATTTATTATTATTAAAATTGAAGCTAGTTTCGAATCCTTCGACTCATTATCAGTGAAGTCGAAGGATGGAGGTTGACTGATTTAGTTTTAATTACTTATTAACAATTAAATTTTAATTCTTAATTTTAATAATTATAAATAGTAATTCTAATGAGTGTATTATTTTATTGTATAAATAATAATAAATATATTTAACACTTATAATTACCATGTTATTTAAAGAATGAAATATTCACATCTATTTCTGAAAAAAAAAAAATACATTATTTAAAATCTATTTCTATTAATTTTAAAATGTATTTTTTATTTATAGTTGTTAATAATTATATGCCTATCTTATATTTGTTGAGTTTTTCAATTTACAATGTAATGTATTGGAAAATCAAATCCTAACGTGAATTAAAACATTAACATCATCTTGTATTGTATAGATAATATAAAATATTATGCATTTGATCTCTGTTTATTTTAATATTATAATTCTAGTCTTGATATCTAAACATAGATATAAAATCATTTCGTATAATTATATAACTTTGAAGGATTTAGAAATAATTATATACTTATTTAATATTTAATACAATAATGATTAATAAATATAAAATAGACAGTATCGATTCAGGTTTTAATTACTTGAATTAAAATTCAGAAATTAGAAATTTTCTCGTTCAGTTCCATAGAACGTCAATTGCCATTATTTTTTGTATGCAGGAGAAGAAAAAAATATGATTCATTTCTTTTTGTGCCTGGATTTTCTGTATGAACAATATCAAAAACACCTAAAAATATAATCCTGCAAACCATACAGCTGGTGAGGAAAAATATTCCAATTATCAACGCTTTCAAAGGTCATTTGAATAAGATATCTACGCTGACTGTATCTAAAGTTTAATTTCAAAAATTTATTATTCGATGTTTCTCTCCTTCTTCTTTATCTTCACACTTTTTCCATTCTATTTGGGGTTGGCGTTGCTTTCCTTTAAATCTACCATGCCATAATCTTTTGTTCGGTGCCCACTCTCTTTAGCTGTAACTCGTTCCTGGTACGGTAACCCTACCTTGCTTGATAACAATTGCTTTTTACATTATCAAGTGAAACTGGGAAGATACTACATTTTAAGAAACTACATTTTTCCTAATGACCTCCCATCATTGGTTTGAAGCAAAGTTTTTTTAAAGGCTAACACCAAATCTTCTAAATTTACACAAGCTTAGGACCATCACCTAATGAAGCCCGCTCGGTGGCTAAATTACATAACATAAACAATAACAATTTATTCGATTGAATTGCAATTTGAAATCAAGTAGACAATGTTAAAAATAATTATTATTAACAAATTTTTATTACTGAAAAATTATAATAATTTTGTATATTCTTATGATGATATGTCTAAATCCTTTAAATATATATAAAAAAATATAATAATGTATCTTACAAATAATTAATATTTAAGTTTTAGTTATGTAGGATTTATTTATTTTTAAGTCATATTTTATCTTATAGGTGTTGATATTATTTTTAATGTAATAAAAATAATTTTATAGTTTTTAAAATTAATAATTATATTCTAATAATATAAAAATACATAAAAAATTTACATCTGAATATAAATTGTGGTTTGGTAATACTCACACGTGCGTATAATTATATTTTTTTAAAAATGTAACATTTATGAGTGAGCTGAAAAAGGTCTGGAAATAAATTTAAATCATTACCTAAAATATCTTATTTTTCTATACCCACGTACGTATGTTATAGTAATCCTTTTGATAGTTTTAAAATGATTCAACTTATTCTACATAAAAAAACATTGCATTTTTATACGAAATTATTAAATACAAACTATCACTAGTGACGGCCCATGAATATTTGGGCCAGGAGGGCTAAATTACAAAAACGAAAGCATTCAAGCCCAGCATGCTAAGAATGCAATAGATGTTGATTTTTATTGAAATAGGAAAGCGTAATTAATGTTGAATTATTTGCATTTCTATTGTGTTCGTAATATTAGTAAGATTAATATGACGAGAAGATTTCGTTCCTACTGATTAGCCCATTGTGGCCAACTATTTTCATATATACAATTTATTTTGAATTAACTTAAATTTCTAACCACATTTCTGATCATACTTTTATATTGTGATAGTCTGTCACAACATCAACAAATTGTTGGAAAAATTAATAGCCATATTATAAAACTCCACTTAAGTGTAAGTTGACACTCCCATTACAAATTAGTTAAGTGGACACTCGCACTTGTAAAATTTCTGTTTTTATATTATAATAAAATTACATGTAATTTTTTTGGTCAGACATATTTTAAAATACAAATCAGACACTCAAAGTAGCAGTGACCACTCCAACTCGCACTCAAGAGGAGTTTTATAATATGGCGCTAAGTATAGATAATTTTTCACGACATTTATCTGCATAAAATTAAGATGATTTTTTTTTATTATTACTGAATCAACATTTGATAGGTAACATATTCAAAGGATGCATTTCTGGAAGGAAAAGAAGAGAAGTTCCAAGAATGTGTTACTTTCGAGACTTAAAGGTTAAAGGATTTGGTGAACGTTGGTTCATATGCAAAAAAGTAATACCACCGCGCTTAACAGAGAGGAATGGCTATTCCGACAAGGCACAGCCTTTAAAAGATGATGACATCTGTAAGACTTATCTACATTCAATATTCAATATCTTATCTACAGATATTGAATATAGATGAAGGCCTACCCACTATTAAATCTTTAAATACTCGTGTAATGAGTAGTATAAAAGTAGGTGAGCAACTCAAATAGAAAGTCTATTTTCCAAATGAAACCACCATAAAAAACTGCAACTAATAATGAGTTTACATAATTCAATAATGTACATTGTCATTTGTAAGGGTGCTCGCAGACAATCGCGTACTTACTGGTCCTATTGCATAGAAAATATATTCGCATATATGTAAAGAGAAGCATATACACAGGTTCTTATGGGAGTCTGCTTTCTGAGTAGGTACATACTCCTATAAGAACATGTGTAAACGTTTTTTCCTTGCATATACATATATGAGAAAATGTGTGCTATGCGATAAGATATGCAATTAACAGGTCTAAAAATTCCATGCAATAGCAAGCATTAAAATTTATTGTATACAATTTTCTTTCCAATTGCTCAAGGTAAAAAAACAACAAATTATTCAAATATAGATATCGATATGTTTTATCAAAAGAAATTTTATATACCGATTATAAAATATTCTGATACTTTATAGAGTTAAGGTACTTTAGAAATAACGAAGACATTTGTTCTTTAAGATATAATGTTTCTGGCGGTCTCAATACGTCTAGTTTATACCTTCCTTATTCAATACATAAGTACGTAAATTCATGAATAATTCTGATAATAAGTCAACAGAAATAATTATTATTTTTGGACATCATAATTAATTACTGATTTATAAATATTATTATTTATAAATAATAATAAAAAAACTCTATGTAAAAAACAAGTTCTTTCTCTATTTATTATTATTATTTTTATTTTTTGTTTATTTTTTACCTTTTTGCTTTAAAAGCTGCCACTTTTATTTTTTTGTTTGATTTCTTAGCAAAAAAATAAATAATTAAAAATTTTTACAAAAAAAAAAATTGTTTTATTTGATATTTTTTTAGTACTAGGACAACGTATTTCTTTTTAGTTGGACTTTTAAAAAATAAATCTCATAAAGTACATCAGGTAAATAATGTTCTTTTGTTTTAAACAATTTATTCTTCATTGTAATCAATTAAGCCCGAAAACAAAGATGTGTCACGACTAACAGGGGCTATTTTCAAAGTGGAAACATTCAATCAGAATAATTTCTTAAAAATAATTTATTCTGAATTGAAACATTCTTGAAAGAAAGATTTTTTTATATTTTTTTAATACAAAAATTTTTGCAATAATATAAAAAATTCTAAAATGAAAAAGTCGAATGACGAAAATTAAAATAATATAAAAAAAAATCTTTCCTTCAAGAAACAAAATGTAAAGTCTTCAAAGATATTCTCACATTAATACTTATTTTGAATTGAGTTTGCTTATTTTAAAGTGTAGGTTTTTTCCAGTAAACCACTGTTTGTCTTTTAATTATTTATATGTAGTTTGGTTATTATTAGATTTATGGTTAATTTCTATACAAATAATTTTATAAAGAGGATAGATTTTTTTTGTGTATTTTCTTTTTCGTAAAAATGATTGAATAAAAGTATTGAAAACTTTAGTATGAAAAACTTTTTTTTTAATTCGATTTTTAACATCGTCAATAAAAATAATTAATTATTATTGTATTTATCAAATTTGAAAGATAAACATTTTATCTTTGATTTTGGAGGTAATCAATTTAGGTATTTTTTCGAAAATTTATATGAATTTAAAATGAACAAAGTAGGAATAAAATCATCAATATTTTTTTGATAAAAATTTAATTGGTTCAATACAAAGCAATTACAATGAAGAAAGAAAAGAAGAAACACTAGGTACAATTATTTTTACTTGAAACTTGAGTTAGGTAAATATATCCAAGCGCATATTTTTTTTATGAAAAAATAACTCGCTTTTGTAAATTTGGGATGTCCAAGAGAAACAGTATGACTGATGATGTATAAATAATAGTAATTCCTATGTCGGAAGATGTAGATAAAACTGGTAAATCCACAGTACAAATAGATAAATGGATGAGTTTGTATCCATGACTTTAGTGCTTTAGTAATAGTAATTTCTATACTTATATATATTTATTATACCTACATTACAAAGAATACAAAAAAATATGACTTAAACATGGAAGGAATTTATTATTAATTTGGCTCTTGAAAAAAATAGTTACAAATTTAATATTAAAAAAATTGAAGTCGAAGGTACTTAGAGGAATATTAATTAAAAATACTACAAAGAATTAAATCACAAATAAAAATATTTTGCAACTAGATAATATTAAGCAGAAAAAGATCTTCAAATAAATGATACATATTACAACTTACAAAAATGCCACTATAAAGAATATAAAAATTAATCTAAGATTGAATTTTTCTTTCGTTCGCTAATATCATATTTAAGATGCTGATATTAGGTGTTTGTTTATTGTACTTTCATAGATATTATTATATAGAAAATTAAAATATAGGTATAATAATAATTATTAATATTATTTGTTTAATTTTTCTAAAAATTTAAAAAACATTAAATGAATAAAAAATAAAAGCTTTTTTTTCTTTTGCCATATTGTTGGTAATCTTAAAAAAATGAGTTTTTATTTATTTTTTTCCTATTTCACTTTTTGTATCTGTAGGCCAAAGAGTAAGAAAGAGAATCCCAATAATTACCTAATGAAAATTTAGTCATACAACAAACAGTATGATTTTTGTTTGTCTCAACTCGTTATTTTCGCTTTCGATTAACTGACGTTTTGGATAACTGGATTTCCAATAATTCTACTGTAGCATGTAAAGCACTATAACGAAAAAGAAAATCTCCACTCGTCGTTTTCAGGCAATAGGATTTAAAGTGATTATTAAAAATCTAAAAATAAAAACTTACCTAGGTTGTATATTTTAGGCATGCGCGGATATAGGGTGGGGCACGTGCCCCCAGTTTTTTTAAGCGGACGATATTTCTCAAATTTCATTATAACTGATCACGAAAAAAAAAAAAAAAATACATTCGAATGAATGGTGATCCGCCGTGTCTTTTAGCCAATTGAGTGGAAGCGGGGCACGGGCCCCTAAATAATTCTTAATCCTGAGACTAAATAGAAATACGTCCTTAAAAAATCGCCAAAAATTCTATCATCCGTCATGGCACTTTTTTTCCGGGTCCTCCAACGGGGAGATGAGTTAAGGCAACTTTGATATTCCCCAGAATGCATGTTGTATGTTGTAGTCATGAAAGGTATTTGTGGTAAGCTCTACAACTTTTAACAAATTAGGTATCAAATATCCTACCTGAATTACATTAAAAAGTACTGCCCAGGACTCGAACCCCGGCCTCTAGGTTACGAGTCCCTCCCCACTCCAAATTTTCTATTAGGTATATTGTCCCCCCCAAAACAAGAGAGCTATATCCGCGCATGGCGTTCAAGTAGGTAGGGACCCAGTACTCCTATCGCACCAACGTAAGGCCGGCCATACACGCACCGATAAGTCTGTGCAGACTTGTCTGTGACTTATCTGCGCAGACAAGTCTGTCGTGTATGACAGGATCTGCACAGATTTTGTCTGAAAATCGGAGACAAAATCTGTGCAGATGCCGCCATACATGACAGACTTGTCTGCGCAGATAAGTCTGTACAGACAAGTCTGCACAGACTTATCGGTGCGTGTATGGCCGGCTTAAGGTTCGGGGTAGGTCTACTGGAAGACGCTGGGCTATTTCACATCACCTCGGGTCCGCCATTGGCTGGGGGTTGGCAGCTACGAATTCTCGCCACGGTCCATTGCTCAGCTAACTGGCGGACCACTGATGCCACTGGTGTCAGCACGAGGTATCCAGAGCGGATTTCTCTCTTCCCCTGCACTATCACTGGAGATTTAATTTAAAAAAATAAAATAAAAAAAAACAGCAAAGCAGCGTGATATAAATATCGTCTTGTATGTTCTGTGATCGTAACCCGAATATCGATATTCGATGTTACTGATATGATATCGTTATCGCTAGGTTTTGGATTTCATTTTTGCATTATCAATATATCAATTCATTATTTAATCTGTCATGGCACTTTTTTTCCGGGTCCTACAACGGGGAGATGAGTTAAGGCAACTTTGATATTCCCCAGAATGCATGTTGCACGTTGTAGCCATGAAAGGTATTTGTGGTAAGCTCTACAACTTTTAACAAATTAGATATCCTACCTCGATTGCATTAAAAAGTACTGCCCAGCACTCGAACCCCCGGCCTCTGGGTTACGAGTCCCTCCCCTCTCCCTTCCAAATTTTCTATTAGGTATATTGTTCCGATTGTGCAACTGTGCCCCCCCCCCCAACCGAGAGGGCTATATTCGCGCATGATTTTAGGTAACAGCCACTGTGTAAGAATACTAAAATGTGTATTAAATACAAATAGGTAGCGTTCTAGGTAGGTACTTACCTCAATTAAAAATGAAGACTGATATTTTTTCGTCTGAACTTGAAGGAGAGAAAGTACGGTTTTACACCCTTACGCGGCAGTTTCGAAATTTCGAACGGAATTCGTTATGCGAGAAACATCACAAATAGAGGAACGAGAACTGTAATACTAAATACTGTAACGAAAAAACATTGAATTTTTTAAAATTTTTAACGGTCATACCTAATTTCAGGTTTTGTAACAAGGGAGCAACACTTGAGACTTGAGGTAGTTTACAAAAACTTTGAATTTTTTTTAAACCAATTTTAACCCAATTAGAGAGGTTAGGAAACGTTTTTACGGCCATCCCTCTATTGCGTATGTACAACCCTCCAACACTAACATGGACTCATGACGACCAATAAAAAAAAATATATCTCCATCATTTTCAGAAAATTTAAGTAAATTTAACAAAATAAATTTGAGGAGATTAAACGGACCTTTATAAATAAAGTAGTCTGTGATTTCTATTATGGGACGCGACACAAGGCCCGAATGGAGTAACAGTTTTTCCGAATTGGTGCAAGAGTTTTTAGGGATCAACTTTGTTTTTTATCGGAAAAACTACTTCATCATGGAGGAATGGCCGATCAAAACGTTTCCTAATCGCTCCAGGGGGACGTTCATCTTAACGCTCATATTGATAAAATAAACAAACTTGTTCTTCTTGTGAAGTTCCCTGATCCCTAAAAACTATTGCATCAATTCGGCTAAACTGTTCCTCCATTCGGGCCTTGTGCCGAATCCTCTTTTCTGTTTTATGGCTATGATTTCTGTATTCTGAGATAATCGGATAACCGCGAAATTTGTATTTCGGCAATTCTAAAATTTCATTAATTATATTTATATTTCATCACTGGAAAATGGGAAATGAGAATGCCGAGTCTCCCGGATTGAGCGAATAAAAATAGTCATACATTTTACATTTAACAAAAAACAAAATTCTGGTTGGTTCAGATAACGGTAAGTAAGTAATGAAGGTTAAAAATTACCATATCTTCACTTGACTAAAAAAAATAGTATGTTATCTATAGTAAATGTCAACATAGTTATTATAAAATCGGTAATGTTTCAATTTAGCGATATATCTTATAAGAGAAGAATTTTTGTTTTAGAACCCGGAAGCAAAAAAAACACTAGTTGCGTTTTGTGTGGATAAATAACCTTTCTCAGGTATAATACATATAATCCATTACATTACCCGTCATGAAATATGCGCTCCATCCATGCTTGTGTAATTATACGGATAAAATAAATATGGTTAGGTTGTGGTTACATTGAAATGCCTCGATAATCTGAATATGAACACTAGTCCACGAAAAGTAATATTAGCTTTTAGATTACGTTTATACGGACACCTCTAGATGATATGGTTAGTTCATATTATTATTAATGACCATGATCAATTGATATGCACACCAAAGTTTGTTACAATGTGTTGAAGAGTAGTTATTGGGTTAGCACATAGTACAGAAGCTTGATTCTGTGCAAGGTTATGCTGGGACTTTTGCCAGGCACCTTAGAAGTTCAATTATATGTGGGATAAAAAATAGCCTTTGTATCTCTATACTCTACAGCATATAAATTCTCTGCAAAGAAAACACATAGTTATGTTGCTTTACTACATGAAAGAATGATACACTAACAAACATTCTTTCGAATTTATAATATATACAGTTTACATTTTTTGTGTTTCAGTGAATATCGATCTAGGAATATTCAAATCAGATCCATGCTACCATTTATTCCTACAAAATGTCTATTTATAAAATTACTTTCACCAACCTATTAATTGTTTTAATTAGTTATGTCGTTTATAAATACTACTTTGGGCTAAATATTCTTAATATTACGGACGTAGACAAATGTCCATTTTGTTATGGTCAATCAATTTGTACTGATTTATTCAATGGAAATATACAATTAAATTCAACAACCACAAATATATTATTTAATTTAATCAATGTATTAGTTAATAGTAAAAATGTATACTATGGTACATATAAATTACTTGATCAAGATAATTCGGAATCTCTAGAGAAAAATATTATTATTAAAAAGTTAGCTTCTTTAGAGGAATTAAAAGACTTTGACAATTTAATTCGAAGAGAATATGGTGAGCAAACTATTCAAGGAATTGAAGAAAGAAAAATTCATAATTTCTTTAGTTCTTTAACGAACAAAGAAGAGGTTAAATTAAAGTTATGTCCTGATCCAAAAAATATTGATGTTATCCATAGAAGAAGAAATTTATCTTCAAATGATTATATTAGTTTATATACAATGCTAGTCATTAATCCGGAGCCTCTGGTCACACAAGTAAGTCACAATCACAGAAATGTTTTTGACACATATTATTTATTACTAGAATTCAATTTGAATTTTTCACATTTCTCTCGGTTTGAATCAATAAATAAAGTTACTAATTTCATGCTGCCTAGCCATCACTTGGCGAATTTGACTTCTTGCGCAATGACTCCATGATTTCCTTCCGCCCCTTTATGTTTTCTGGAATGCCCGATATCTCCAGGTTTTGGTCAAGGGATCTAACGGTAACTGGTGTATTCAATGTGCCATAGACTCTGGCAGACTTTACTTTAATTTACATATTATTTTATTCTTTCAGATTTTAAATGCTTCAGAAGGTTGGCCGGTACCAATTTACTATGGAGCTTGTGGTAGATTAATTATGGTTGAAAATTGTGGTACTCGTTTGGGTTCATTATTAAATACAGATTGGTGTGGTAGGGCCAAGTTGGTGAAAGACATCGTACATATGGCTTATAATTTGACATACTCTCACAAAAGAGTGAGTGTCTATTTGACAGACGTATCGGTAGATAATCTAGCTGTTTCTGATGAAGGTGTTTTGAAAATTGTTGACCTTGAACATACCATTATTGTGGATAGACATCCTATTACTACAGGTAAGTACATCCGGGTAAACGCGCAAAGAAAGGGAATTGGAGAGAAAGGGAACCTCCACAGGATCTCTTCTCGAGATTTGTGTGATAGATTGTAAATAGAGACACTGGAAAAAAGACAGGGAATGCAGTGCCTGTTGTCCTTACATATATGGAATAATAGACTAGCTCTTTCCTTCTCTTACAGCTTAGTCCTTATATTCCGGCATTCCGTGTGAGAGAGAACAGTAGGTAATTCCGTAATTCGACATTCCCAGATTTAAATATAGTCTTTTTTTTTTAAAAAAAAAAAAAAGTTATGCCCCGAACCGCTTTTGCATTAGTTCAGATCACTCCTCATCCAGTCTCCATAATAACCCAACTAATCTGTTGGAGCGGCCGCCTTTCTTGGCCGGGAGACACGGTGAGAGTCATTAAGAACGTTAACAACAACAACAACATAATCTTGACAAATTTGCTTTTGGAATTGGTCTCAATAAGGTTTAAGGACATATAGGTCCGATTTTCGTGATAATGGTTTCATTGGAATCCTGGTTAAAAATTACACAAAAAATCACCATCATTTTGATTTTGTGACATACTGAGAGGATATGTCAACCATGAGTCGAAATTTCCATGTAAAATATTATGGGACAACTAGAAAGTGCAAACCCTGAATACCTAAGACTGTGAAGCATTGTGAACATACAATATTTTTTTGCAATTCGCACGTTGAAGGAACGTTCAATCGGTGAACAGCAGATATTTTAAATTATAGAAATTAAAGGGATATTTTTTTTAAAAAAAAGTTTTTTCCCTTTTTTTGGGAAGAAGATTATTTAGGTAGGTATAAAATGAAATTACCTACAAATGAATTATTTTTATGATTTATATTTTGTATTTTTTGGGGGTAGGGAGGGGGGAGCTGGAGCCATTAAGGCGTAGGCGCCACTGAATTCTTAGACATGATATTGATTTTCTGTGTATTTTCTCCTTGTTCCAGATTTACCAGAGTCCTGGTTCATTCCCCACAAATCGGATCACATTGATTGTGATAGATGTTTCGCCTACTCCGCAGATGACGTCTGTTCACATCGAATTAGTGATCATAATTTCTATGCTGTTTGTAAGGTAGGTTTAAAATTTAAATGTTATCTCTTTGTTTATTGTGTCTTAATATTTAGTGGTCATCATAGCATTACAAGGTATATCACAGATATTTCAATGTGAATATGCTAAGATCTATGTTTTTTTTCTGAACTGTAAATTATTCTTAAAGATGCTCGATCCGAAGAGCTTTAGGTGGTATTATGTTTGTAGCTTATGGTAGGGAGACATATTATAACGTGTAGTTCTTGAAACTGTAGACTTCACTCGGTTAAAATGGCCACCATGAGGTAATCTAATCAGCATAGTTTACGAATATAATAAATGTTCATACCAAATTTCATCAAAATGGGACAAAACGTTCAAGGATTATTGTGGAACATTCAGATAAGCATAGGTCTTCATGATGGCCGGGTCTGTGCAACAAAACGAACTGGAACACACACGATCACAATTCCGACCAGAGCCATCAAAACCTAATTTTTTTTTTTTTTTGCTTCGCGTGTCTTTAACATTTATTGGTCATTCGAAGCGGATTTTCGGTTACCTCATATCAACCCACCTATGTCCACCATTATTCCTAATCTAGATAAAAAAAAAATGGGAAAAATAGTTAATTTTGTTTTTTGTTTTTCAAACTTTGAGAACTATCCTCACTTCAAATGTGACGAAACCCGTTAAATTCGGTAAACTGAATTGTCGCGGATGGCGGACGAATTTTTATTTTCGTTTCGATTTTTGGATCTTACTTATAGAATCGTAAAATATCAAATTTTTAGAGGTAATCTTTTTATCTTTTTGTGATTGATTCCGAAGTAAACCAAAAATAATAATATTGTTTGTTTCTTCTTCTGAAATCTCATGATGTCCAATAAATAATTTATTGTGACATAAGAAATATTGAACAAATTTCTTAATTTCAGGAGGTGTTTAGTAACGAAACATCACTAGCACATGACTGGATTCTTCACTCTCCTCCGCCCCATTTGCAATCAGAGGCGTATCTTTTATCTTCTTTAATAGATACTTGCGTTGATCCTCCTCTGGACGTCTCAAGGAAAAACATAGCTCAACAAATTGTACAAACAATAGACTCATTTTTAGCTCAAAAATGTTAACAATAATAATAAATTGATTATTATATTTGTGTTGAATTTAGGCGATTTTTATATACATGAAAAAAGAGTAAACTGAAATGTTCGATTTTTTTTATTTATTGAAAAATGTTCCGATTAATCATTAAATTTTTTACACGAGATAAAAAATTGTATTGACTTTTAAAATAAATTAAAACAAAATACTTACCAAAACACTATCTGTAATTATTTATGACGAAACTAGTTTCGAATCATTTGATACATCATCAGTCCAGTCGAGCCGAAGGATGGAGGGTGACTTCAACCCGACTAGGCTGATGATGAATTGAATGATTCTAAACTAGTTTCAATGTTAATAATTATAAATAGTGTTTCTGGTATTTTGTTTTAATTTAATTCAAATATAAATGAAGGTTGAAAATTACTATATCTTCACTTGACTAAAATAGTCAAGTGAAGATATAGTATGGTTTTACTTGACAGAGTATCCCAATTTAACCAACTTAAAAATAAATATTTTTTATTACTTGTAATTAACATGTTATTCAAAGATTTTAACAAAAAAATTATTAATAAACCCAAGTTTTTGATTTTTTGATAACGGGGAAGGTAAAAAATCTGGTAATCACAGTATAATGCCACCTATGAGTCCCAAGTTTGATTATCAACTTAATACCTTCAAAATTCCGTGTTCAATTAATGCTACATATATGTATCTCGCTGCTTTCTACCTTATCCCTGATTATAATTTGATATTTTCGGTTTCAAAATACACAGCATTCAAAAATCGAATGAAAAATAATTAATTATAACTATTTTTATTTGTGTGTAACGCAAGAAATAATTTCTTTTCAACTAAAATTATTAACTGAGCTTCAACACCTTGTACTTTATGAACTGAGGTATTTTGGTTGGTTTAAAAAATAATTTTTCCTCCGCCCGCAGTCAGTGTCATTTTTGACACTTAACGTTGACTGTGGACATCATGAAACCTCTAGAAGCCAATTCATGTTACAATATGCGTGGCGAAGCCCGATAATGTTCGTCTTGAGCTTTTGGGATGCACTCACCCTCATGAGGACGATTGAGTAGCTACTTTATTGTGTTTAGCGACCAGTGCCGGCATTACCACAGTAAAATATATTTGCTTTGTTGGAGATTTTAAAATTATTAGTACTAGAAGATTGAAGAGATTATTAGTACATTAGGGTCTTAGTAATGCTGTGATACCTACGAAATTGTGAAGGGGCCATTGGGCCACTACAGAGAAACTATACTTTCACATACATTTTAGTTTATTATTTTCAATAATGAACTTATGGAATCGTCACGAAAAAAATCCCCCTTCAATTTTTTTTACATACTTTCCTACCGTTCGTATCATGGAACATACGTTACTTATTGCAATTTTGTGTTTCTTTTAATCTAATTATACGGGGAAAAAATTATAGCTTCAGGAACGGTATACGTCATTCCTATCTTAAACAACGTGACCATTCTAATAAGGGGTAGGTTAACAATGTGTGTTTTTAAATTGAATTAATTTAATCCAAAAGATTATGTATTGTTTCTGTGAAGCCCTAGTAATGATTTATAATGACAAACTAATTCTAAATATCATCTCATTGTACTTTCATCATTCATCATGTGAGGGTTAAACTTCCAATTTATTCTTTTTATTTTTAAAAAAATATGTTATTTTTTTATTTACTAAGTGGAAATACGTGTAATGACTATTTTATTACTATTATTTAAAATTTATAAATTTTAAATATTATAAGAACTATTATTTAAAATTTATATATATTGTTTATTTTTTTGTTAAGGAAAATAAATAATAAAATTTATAAAAAAATATAAAATTAAATTTTCAAAATGGTTGCTAATTTTAAAGTATTTAAAAAATGTTCGCCTAATGGTAAAATTACACTTTATATGGGAAAAAGAGATTTTGTTGATTATGTTACTGGAGTTGAACCTATAGGTGAGAAACAAGTCGCTCTTCCAATATAGGGTAATCCGCCATTTACGAAGTGTAAATATTTTCCAAACCGTTGGGAATCGAAAAATATATATCAAGGAGGACATATTGTGAAGATAAATGTGTGATGTACCAAACGAAAGGTTGGTCGTCCATCTTTTCTTCGTCTCTGATCCAAATTTGGATTTTCTTTAACTTATTAAGTATTTTAACTAAAAGTGGCAGATGTCTTATTTACTTTCATTAAATTTTACCTTGTTGGACTCGTGATCTTATACAGGGTGAGTCATTTTAAAAGACATAGTCAAGTATCTTAGAAACCGTTAGAGATAGAAAGAAAACATTCGATACACACTCACCTTATTTATTGGGGTTTATATTTAATGGTGATCTTGAATTTTTTTCAAGGTTATTTTAAAACTAACTTTTTTTTTTTTAAAAAAAAACAAAAAAACCCTGTATTTTTTATTGTGGTATTGAGTTTTGTATTAAAAATGAAATCTTTTTTGCTTAAATTTTCTTTCGATTTGACTTACAGCTTGACCTTGGCGTACTCTTAGAAAGAGATATCTAACCTGTGTACATTACGGCACGCCTATTTACAAATATTTGTGCATAAAACCTTTATGTTTCACTCAAATGTGTTAAACATTTATTGCCAAATATTTCAAAATGGGCGTTCCGATAAAACTTCATATGTTACATATCTCTTACTCGTAGCACTTTAAGTTAAAAAATATCTCAAAAATTGTAAGTTTAATAAAAACATTTTTTTAAGCAAAAAAGATTTAATTTTTAATACAACATTCAATACCACAATCAAAAATACAGTTATATATATATATATATATTTTATTTGTAAAATCATTCAATATTCATTATTTTATGTAATAATTCTATTAAAATGATTTATACTTGTGTTAANGGGGGGGGGGGGGTTGTATCAAACGTTTTCTTCCTTTCACTAACAACTCTAACAATTTCCGAGATATTTGACTATGTCCTTTAAAATGACTCACCCTATATAAGGACACAGAAGATTGTTTTTTCTGTCTCCATTGATACAGGTCTCAACATCTCCACAAGTCTCGATCTTGAACATTCCTTTTCCACACCCTTCTCCCAACTGTGACTATGGGATCCTTCCACTGCGTTTGTCTGGGACATCAATTTGTGACTCGAGCTGTCTCCACAAGTCTCGATCTTGAGCATTCCTTTTCCACACCCTTCTCCCAACTGTGACTATGGGATCCTTCCACTGCGTTTGTCTGAGATATCAATTTGTGACTCTAGCTGTCTCCACAAGTCTCGATCTTGAGCATTCCTTTTCCACACCCTTCTCCCTACTGTGACTATGGGGTCCTTCCACTGCGTTTGTCTACGACCTCAATTTATGACTCTAGCTGTCTCCACAAGTCTCGATCTTGAACATTCCTTTTCCACACCCTTCTCCCAACTGGGACTATGGGATCCTTCCACTGCGTTTGTCTGGGACATCAATTTGTGACTCTAGCGGTCTCCACAAGTCTCGATCTTGAGCATTCCTTTTCCACACCCTTCTCCCAACTGTGACTATGGGATCCTTCCACGGCGTTTGTCTGGGATATCAATTTGTGACTCTAGCTGTCTCCACAAGTCTCGATCTTGAGCATTCCTTTTCCACACCCTTCTCCCTACTGTGACTATGAGATCCTTCCACTGCGTTTGTCTGGGACATCAATTTGTGACTCTAGCTGTCTCCACAAGTCTCGATCTTGAACATTTCTTTTCCACACCCTTCTCCCTACTGTGACTATGAGATCCTTCCACTGCGTTTGTTTGGGACATCAATTTGTGACTCTAGCTGTCTCCACAAGTCTCGATCTTGAACATTCCTTTTCCACATCCCTCTCCCTACTGTGACTATGGGGTCCTTCCACTGTGTTTGGGTGTGCCTACTGGTAGTCTGGGACACCAGTTTGTGACTCTAGCGGTCCATCTATCATTTTTCATGCAGGCTGCATTAACCTCCCATCTTGTCTTGTTCTCCTATACAGCGTGTCCGAGAATGACTGGTCATCTCGCGCCTTGACTTTTTAAAGGCTTGAATTTTTTGAATTTTGAAAAGCTAGAGATAAAAAAAGGGCCATGGCCAATCGAATGGTTGTGGTGAGATACAGATTTGACTCCCGGAAGTGACTTTTATTGACAAAAAGGGTCGATTTCTCAAGAAATTTAAATGGACTGGTACAAATATTTTTGTTCGAATAAAAGTAGAAATAAAATAAGGACAAACTTCTTTTTTTTTTTTTTTTTTTTTTTTTTTTTTTTTTTTTTTTTTNATTTTTTTTTTTTTTTTTTTTTTTTTTTTTTCAAAAAAATAATCACAGGTATGCAGGGTGTAACAAAAATAAAATTCAGATCCCTCTAGCTCCGCCCTTTATTATTATTATTTTTTTTTTTTTTTAAAGTGAAAAAGTAAGTTTTTCTTATTTTATTTGCTTTTTTATAACAAAAAATTTTTATACCATTCTATTTAAATTTCTTGAGAAATCGACACTTTCTGTCAATAAAAACCACTTCGAACCTGGATCTCACCATAACCATTCGATTGGTCATGACCCTATTCCAATCACTAGAGCTTTTAAAAATTCAAAAAATCCAAGCCGATTAAAAGTTAAGGCCCAGGGTGACCCTGTCATTCTGGACCACGCTGTATTTTTTGAATGACATTTACTTTCATCAAATTTTAATATTTCAGACGGTGTCATCGTATTTGAGGAAGATTACTTACAAGATAGGAAAATCTTTGGACAAGTTGTTTGTAGCTTTCGATATGGTAGAGAAGAAGATGAAGTTTTAGGATTAAACTTTCAAAAAGAACTTTATTTGGCTTCAGAACAAATATTTCCACCTCCAGAAAAGAAGAATTCAAATCTAACTAAAATGCAAGTAAGTATTAGAACTGCAATTGGAGTTACATTTTTTGTATTAAACCTATTTCGGACCCCACTGCATAATTTTAAAATATTGATTTTAACTTATGATTACAAACGTTGAACAGATAATCGACTTAACTTGTCTATGTCTAGTCATGGAGCCTAAACATGGTATCACACTATTTGTCAAGATGCCAAATTTGGTGACATTTTTGACTTCAAAGAATACCCAACAGTGTGATCGGCAAATATATTTAATTGCTTTCACAGCAAACACAAAAGTGATCAAATTTTGTCTAAATAGTGTTTAAACGCATGACGAAAACTTTTCTCATGTTTGATCGTTTTTGAAAACTATTTCATTATTCCTACATTTAAAAAATGTGTTTGAAGTGTCTGTGGACACTCAAGTCCTCAATTATCGAAAATTCACAAGTGAAGAAAAGCTAAATTAACTTTTGATCACAAATCGTATTGGAAAAATAGAAAATATCAAAAGCACAAATATATACCAACCACACGAAAAAAACAAATATAGGAACAAATGAATTGTGTCAAAATTTTGAAATCATGACAAATAGTGTGATATTACCTTAAGGTAATAAACCATTCGTCTGCCAGACGCTACCCGAGTATCCATTTTCCTGTAATAGTGCTTTCCTAGTGCTGTAAATGTTCTAATATTTCTGTTCAGAGATATTAGATTTTTTTTTTTTGGGGGGGGNTTTTTTTTTTTGGGGGGGGGGGGTAGCTGTCCGTAGTGCCTTATAGATCTTATACATCTCAGCAAACTTATTGGTGCTATTGTAGCGTAAGATTTTATTATTTATTAAAAAATTCTTATGTCTATCATTTGATGATAGGTTTCCAAAGTTAACGCAAACAAAGTCCATTGTTATTTTAGTTTAAATAATTTGGTAAATGGTCGCCGAAACTTTTCGCTACTCTCAGTAACAAATTAAAGTTTCCGTACTAAAAAAAATCTACCGATGTGACACATGGGTTTATTATTTTACTTCGATTGCACCGAAAAGTTTCGGGGCACAATTAGACCCCATAATGACCTATATACATAATTGGTCAACGCTGTGGAAAAATTGTCCATCACGGCGGACAAACGGATTTTTTTTTTATTCGATATTTGGATTCTACGTACCTTGAAACGTCAAAAACCCAAATTTTGAAGGAGAGTATTTTTGATGTTTCTAAAGGTTCACTATTGAAAAAAAAATTAATCTTAAGTATCTTTCTTTCTTATTTCAGGAATGTCTCATAAAAAAACTTGGACCCAAAGCTTACCCTTTTACATTTAGTGTAAGTTCAGCTGCTCCACCGTCTGTCACTCTTCAGCAGGGTCCAGATGAGACGGGCGATCCATGTGGGGTAACATATTACGTTAAGATCTTTGTTGGAGAAAATGAAACTGATCGATCACATAGGAGAAGCACTGTGGCTTTGGGTATCAGAAAAATACAATATGCACCTTCCAAAAATGGGAGACAACCTTGTACTGTTGTACGAAAAGATTTTATGCTAAGTCCAGGAGATTTGGAGCTGGAAGTTACCCTAGATAAACAGGTGAGATTTGGAGCTAGAAGATAACCTAGTAAACAGGTGAGATTTGAAGCTAGTAGTTAACCTTGATAAACAGGTGAAATTTGGAACTAGAAGTTATCCTAGATGTAACGCCACCACTGCCCATAATAATATCACGCCACTCTGTCCGTTTATTTTCCTATTAACTGAATCAGCACTTTGCTGAATACCGAACCGAGTGAGTTGCAGCAGTGCACATTGATCACCAGTTAGTCAGTTTTTAGATTTGGAAGCATCAAGACATTTTTAATAATAATAAGAAGTTAATATTTTAATTATAGAACAAGGTAAGCCTTCTTTTTCCAATCATATTCTTTACAAGTACCATTTAATATTATTTAAATTATAACTAACATCTATTTTTAATATTTAATTAACATCAATATATTTATTTATTTATACATAATTTTACCATCAATAAAGAACATTAGTAATTTATATTATTATTATTTCCAAACTTTCGTCTTAATTAATTCTTCCATCTAAATCTCACTCCGTCGAAAGACGTTAAATAAAGTCGACGAAACTCCAAGGATCTAGCCTTGGAGTTGCTGACGTTTCATCGTGGAGGTGTCCGTCACAATACCAAGCACCACGAGAAACGCCACGATAAACGGTCCCAGGATTTACACTTGGAGTAAGCACCGTTCCATCGTAAAAGCAACCGTCACAATGGTGGAGATGCGTTCTCCTGAGTCAAATTTGTCTGGAAATTAGCTTTTATTGCATTCCAACATTTTTGAATCCTTAAGGAGCCGACCCTAAAATTTTTCCAGAAAAATATCGTTCACTCGTAGAGTGCTATTTTTCTTGAAAAACCCCTCGTTAAGGAGTAGCTCAATTTTTTATTAATTATTCAAAAAAAAAAATTTTTTTTTGTTAAGTACATTTTTTTTTTAGTCGGGGAAACAAACCCGAAAAATTGGTCAAATTACCACAAAATATTATAGAAACTAAAATATTAAAGGAATAATTATTGAGCTATATTCATATTTTAAAAATTGCTAATGTTCTTGAGATTTTTTTTTCTTCTCTATTAATTTTATTATTATTTACATACCTATATTAAATATTTATTTTTGGGTATAATTTTATTCTCGACATAGGTATTTTAAATTTTATTCTTGAATTTCGTTTTTAATTTAATATTATCTACAGCAAATCTATATTAAATATTTTTGGGTACAATTTCTTTCCTATTTTTGACATTCTTATTTTTATGACATATTTCGTTCATTATTTTTGAATTTGATTATTGAATTATTAATACCCAAATACCCATATATATATAATATATCAAATATTTCAGATAATTTTTATGTAATTTTATTCTTGATATATTATTTTTTGAATTTCATTTTCACACTTATATTCTAGCATTCAATATTTAATGTTTATATTGTTGCACCCAATTAGATCAAATAAAAAAAAAATATATAAATAACTCAGTTGTTAAACAGAATTATTTTTTAAAAAAATGGATTTTCTTGTGGGTAAAATATCCAAGACTGAACTCCAAAGATTGCTGCCCAAATATGGACTTAGATCTGATGGGTCGGTAAAGGAGTTAAGGGAAAGGTTAGCAAGGGCTCTGGACGGTAAAAGTACCGCCGATGACCTTGTTGCAGACGAAGAAGGTGCTGTGGGCGGAGACGTTACTCCCCCAAAGGCAGAAAAAAGACCTTCAACCGTGGACCTTTCCCTAGCCATTCAAAATTCCGAAATGGAAGAGATGGAAAAAAGAAAAAACGAATTGACGGAATTATCAAATCAAATAAACGGACAGAGTGGCGTGATATTATTATGGGCAGTGGTGGCGTTACATAGATAAACAGGTGAGATTTGGAGCTAGTAGTTAATCTAGATAAACAGGTGAGATTTAAAGCTAGAAGTTACCCTACATAAACAGGTGAGATTTGGAGCTAAAAGTTACCCTACATAAACAGGTGAGATTTGGAGCTAAAAGTTACCTTAGATAAACAGGTGAGATTTGGTGCCCATTGGCGCGATACTGTATGCGACATCCTTCTTTTTTGCTTAATGTCTCTTTATCATCTAAGTAAAGGTCATTTGAGACAAATATTTTTTTTAAAGATAGAGGGTCTCGAAGAGACTTCGTAAAACGATAAAAGTCAATGCCATTCCCATCCCTTCTGTATTTTTTCGGCCATTTAAATTGAAAAAAAATATGTATCAAGTACAATTAATTTGATGAGTCATGAGCTTTTCGTTTGTTACGACATTCTCAAGTGAAAGAGTTCACTTGAGAATGTCGTAACAGACAAAAGCGCTCGTGACTCATCAAATTAATTGTAGTTGATAATTTTTTTTTTTTAATTTAATATATCTTTCGGATAAAAATTGTGTCAATAGCCCAGCTATAGCCGAATTTTTATTCCCCCCCCCCAAATTTGCGAAGGAATCTCTGGGAAAAAATAAGGTTCCCCTAATGAAAGTTTGCCGGAGAAAGGAGGGGGGCAACATGACTTACGCCACCACTGACCGTACATCTGTGTATTTTTCCTATTTCCAGCTGTACAACCACGATGAACGAATAGCGGTAAACGTATGTGTCCGAAATAATAGTAACAAAGTAGTAAAGAAGATTAAAGCCATGGTCCAGCAAGGAGTGGATGTGGTTCTCTTTCAAAATGGACAGTCGAGACATTCTGTCGACCATGTTGAAACTCAGTAAGTATTTCAGTGTTGTAACAACAAGGAGTGGATGTGGTTCTCTTTCAAAATGGACAGTCGAGACATTCTGTCGACCATGTTGAAACTCCAGAAAAATTATCAGAATTCAAAAATGTCGGACCGTTTTCAAGTTACGGCCGATTTTTGATTTTTGACCGAATTTAGCCAATCATGGTCCGATATCTTAAATTTTGTCGCGTCAACATACCAACTCAAAGTGAGAAAGTTCTGGGAGGTCTTTCAAGCTTTATTTCAGGTTATAGTTTGAAAAAAAAATGTCGAACCGTTTTCGAATTACGGCCAATTTTTCGATTTTTTTATCATAAAATCATAGAAATCATAGAATACTATAGGAAAATCATAGAATACTATAAGCACGGAAAGTGTCATGCCTTTAACGCGCTCAGCCCGTAGCGAAGTACGGGCAAACAGCTAGTTTATTAATATTTTTGGTTATTAATATACGGTCACAAGGCATGGGGCGATTTTAGAATGCATTCAATTGAATAGTGACATCATCCTGTCCGATGGTAGCCATATGTGAGACAGCAGCTCTAGAAGTTGTAGTCCACTGCTAAAATGTTTAATTGTCCACATACATCAGTTCTTAGAGGCTGATAATTGACATGAGCCCCCAGAATCACTGTAATATAAAAACTTAATTTGTTGGATTTTCGAAAATCGGCTGGTGAAAAATTAACGTTCGGCGTGCATAAATGTTCCCACAGCTCCCTCAATTCATGCTTTAGTGACCAATTTGAGCGATATGGAACGCTGGAGATGTGACATGAACGAAAAGATTCATTCTAAGCAATTTGTCAGAATTATCCAACCAAAATATCGCAAAATATGTTGAACGGACATACCTTTCCGACAAATTTGACGAAAATGGAGTCAATACGTGTAAAAATGTTTGATTTTCAAGTCCTTCTGGCTACTGGGTATCACGATGGCATTGCACTTAAGGGACCACAAAGAAATTCTAAATTTACATTACATTTTTGATTTTCATTTTATTTTTAGGGAAGGGTGTCCCATCCAACCTGGATCAAGTCTTCAAAAAGTAATTCATCTTACACCTCAATTAAATACAAATAAAAATCGAAGAGGTCTTGCTTTGGATGGACAACTTAAAAATGACAACTACAAATATTTAGCGTCATCAACCCTGTAAGTCACAACTCTTATTCCATTTTTTTTTAATTGCTTTTTGGAGCTTTGGAATCACCTTATATAACTAGGTTCACTAAGATAAAGAAGATGACCACCTCGGTCGGACTGTGTGGGGGGAGGGGGGCTTGATATCTCAGTGAATTTGTAATCACGCACAGCAGCCTTTGTATTGATGGTGGTGTGGACAGGAGCGTTGTCGTGGAGGAGCTGAACACATCGGAAAAAATGTACTCGGAACCTAAACAAAGATGACCTGTCAAAATTAAACTAATCAGAAACTTGCATAATTTTACCTTGTATTATCATTAGACAGTGTAAGACATGTAAATATATTGTCAGAACTACAATACATTAACCCTTTGTTGGTCAAGCCCCGAACTTTAGTAACCACCTTCGTAGTTATGACCGTTGGTATGACCAAGCACAGTCGGTATAGTGTCTTCAACTGGGTCTAAAAAATAGTACTGAATTTCGCATTACAAAGGTACTGAATTTTTATAAATTGAAGTTCTGTGGTACTGATTTTTTATAAATTGTAGTTCATACTAAATATCATTAAAATTGAGAGAGCTAAATAAGTGGCATAAAAGACGCTTATGGCTTACAACTGACGAACCGATATTGGTTTATTACTTTTAATAATGAACCTCTGGAATGAATCGACATCGAAAAAACTTTCCCTCCCCTACCCCTCCATAAAATTTGACATTCTAATTTTAGATAAGAAGTAGAAAGTAAATTGTAATACGCCAAGAAAATCAATTTGTAGTTGGATATTATGCAATTTTTGTCATCCGTCAAGAAAAGTCTAAAAAGGTATTGAATTTTAAACCAAAGGTACTGAGGTACATCATGTTTTGAAAAAGTACTGAATTCAATACAATTGTACTGACATTGGAGAAACTATATGGTATACTGACTGTCTCATAGGAATCAACATTATCAATTTGTAACTTTTCATTATAGTTTGGCATCACCGGATCCTAAAGATGCATTTGGCATCGTGGTTTCCTATATGGTCAAAGTAAAACTCTATTTGGGAGCTTTAGGAGGAGAACTTTCTGCCGAACTGCCGTTTATACTCATGCATCCAAAGGTAAATATTGAAGAGAAGATTAATTGAACAAGTAGAAGATGAAAAACTAGTGTTTTAAAAGAATTTGTGAGCATATGCTTCGAGGGATATTTTTTTTATTTTAACCTCCTCAATCGATGGTGACTTTTTAGATAAAAAAAAAAAAAAAAGAGAGTAAAATTTGGAAATACGTGTAANAAAAAAAAAAAAAAAAAAAAAAAAAAAAAAAAAAAAAAAAAAAAAAAAAAAAAAAGTGCATCCATAATAAATACATACAATACTTGTGAATTACACATGTGTACCTAAATAATTGCATTAGACTATTTTTTGTATACTTTGTATCGATAAAAATGTAGAATAAAGTACGTAATTACCTATTTGTGAGTTGTAAGTAAAAAAAAAAAACGTGTTTTAAATGTATCCTACCCCCCCTTACTACCCCTTTTTTAATAAAAAAAAAAAGTTATGCCCCGGACCGCTTTCGCATTACTTCAGAGCATTCCTTCTTACAGCCATACCATTCCGGAAACGAGAAAATTCGATCAAAAATGTTTGCTCCGGGCGGGATTCGAACCCACAACCTCCGGACCAAGAGGCAATGCTCTTAACAACTCGACCACGGAGATCGGCTAGTTGTACCCTAAAAAACAAATTTTCCAAATATGTCCAATTATCCAAATAATTTGATTATCCGAATGACCCTGGACAACAATTAATTGGGATACATACTCATGGTGTCTTCTACTGTATTGGTAAAAAATCTTCTACTGTATTGGTAAAAAATAATTTCATCGCAGCAAATCATCTTTATCGGGAAAATGAATATGATGATCGTTGTGAGACGCTTTGGTCTTATTTTGGTTAGCATTGCTGTGTTGATGTATAATAAAGCATACTGTAATTTCTCCTGTAACCAGATATTGTAATTTCCTTTTCTTTGTTGCATTCCAGCCTGGCAGAGAGAAACTGATTAAAGATGAAGATGGACTCAGTTTGCGGCAGAATACGGTCACCTTGGACCATCAAATGGAGTTGAAAGATGAACATTTGTTGGACGATGACGAGTCAAAGAAAACTGTTTGAATTCATTGGATTTATTATTGTCAAAAATGAACTACACATTGGAATTGATCACAAAAAAATACCCCCCTTCAAAATTGGATATTTTACGTTTCTATATATACCACAAATCGGAAAAAGAACTTCATAGTAGTTAGTTCTACGTACCAAGAGCACTCGAGAGTTTTACCTTAAGTTCTGAAGACAATATTTCCTGGTTTGTTTCGACTATGCAGGGGTCTATCAAAAGAGTGTGAATGTCGTAAAATAAAATAATCCATCATCTGCAGTAAGAGGCAACTTCATTCATCTGCAGTGCAGTATTTTATGACTTAACATTCACCAAAATTAATGATATTTGGTAGGACCTTTCCCAAAACGACTTTTTTTATTCACAAAATAAGGAAAGATTTTAGTGGACATGAAAATTGTTTCTGTGTAATTTTTACTTATAATTCGATTTTAGAGAAGTTACCTCTCTTTAAAACTAGCTTAACTGAGCTACTCAGTTGCCCTCACGAACCTGGGTACACATGTAGGTAGTGTCAACGGACGGACTTCACACCCGTTGCTTAACATCAGTGATCTGACGGGAACCGGTGTATTCAACATTGTAAATCGTTAGCTGTTTGTAATAAAAATCAAGGTTTTCTTTTATTTTTGAAATTACTTTTCTTTTTAAACCGACTTTGTTGTGAAGGTCCCCCAGAATAAAATTTACTCTTCGTCAATTTTGACGGAGGTGGTCTCATCAATCTTTTTCTTTGTTCATGATGTTTCATGGAGCTCCACTTTTCTTTTTCATATTTTTTCTGAAAAAGGAGGAAAAAAAATCAGATTACCAAAAACATCAAGTAATAACATTCAATAGGTTAATAGAAAGATTACACATCGATTAGAGCTAGCGTGGCAATGGCAAATAAAGATGAAAAAAAAAAATATCGGAAAAATTACACTTATAAAACGCAATGCCCAGTTGGGATACTAACTGACTCATAATCAACGTAGGTAACTACTAGACGATGGCTAAACGCAGAAACTTGAAAATCGAAAATTAAGGAAAAAAAAACTTCTAAGGAAACTTATTCCGAAAATTAGGAAAAAAAACTTCTAAGGAAACTTATTCCGAAAATTAGGAAAAAAAACTTCTGAGGAAAAAAGTGGAAAAATTCACTTAAGCATTTTCAAGGTCAAATTCAATTCTAGAGGAAGAGAAAATGTCTCCCTTTGCCACGATTCAACTTATTTTATATCAGTTTTTGGCGTTTTTTTTTTTTAATTTATTTTTTAAAAAATTGAAATAAAAAGTGGTGGAGGTCTTGTTTCTCTTTGTCTTGGTCTTGAGAACAAGCAAAGAGAAATGAAAAAAAGTGGAAAAACTGAGAGGTATAAATTCAATAAAAAAACAGGCTTATGGTTTACTTTTATTATGTACGTAAGTAAGAAGGAAAAATCGAAAGGTCTATTAGATACGCTTTTAGTGGTAGAATTACACAGTCCAACGGCAAGAGATATAAAAAAATGATCGAAAAAAGGCCTCCCTAAAAAAATACCCAAAAGTTCCAGGAAAAATATAAAATTCACTTTATCTTAGTTGATATACCAGATTTTCCGATATTTACAAAGGAAAAAACAAAACAGAATTATTTTAGTCAGGAAAAAATTGACGACTGATGAGAAGTTGCGAGCATCAGCTAGTTAATCGATCGATTTCTTTGAACAAAATGCACAGTTAAAGGAGCATTCGCACTACACAGTGAACGTGTCAGTGACAGCGCTCTCCGAAGCCGTACCGTGATCTTCACAGTGATTTGACATGAAAATATCTTGAACATTACGGTTTTATGCGAGCACAAATTTACTGTCTGAGCACGGTAACACTGACGTGTATTATTAAAATCACTGTGAGAGCACTGTCACTGACACTTTCACTGTGTAGAGTATGGTCCTTAAAACGGTAATTTTATGATGGTAATTGACCGCTAAAATCTTTTAAAATATAACTTAAATTTTTGAGTTCATATCCGAGATAAAGGACGATTTTTTTGCGAGAAAGCTCATTTTTAACCACCACAGATCGACAATATATTTAATACGCCGAACAAAGCTGACGATAACCTGTGCTGCGTTAATTAATATTTGTGTTAACTCATAGTATAGCATTGTCACAACCTAATTTGTGGGTATCACAACATTACAATGCGGCTCCTGTAATGCTACCACTAGTGGCTACTCACATTAAAGTAGCTACCCAATTGTCCTCACGATGCTGAGTGCATCTCGAATAATCAAGCACAGTTCTGAAAAAAATCCGGTTCCCTCAGGATTCGAACCAGGATCTCTCGCGTGCAATGTCAATGTGATACCCACTAGGCCAGGGGGCTTCGATAACCTAATGCTATAAAATATTGTCTTACCTTATCTTGTATTGTAAATGTCATAGAACGATTTCCAGCGGCTAACATTTGAACATTGCTTGAAGATTCCTGAGCTAATCTTTCTTCCAGAGACATCCTGAAAAAAAAATCTCAATTATATGAAAGAGTTCCTAGACTCATTGACTTTTACTCATCCACGACTAGAAAAGATATTAAGAGCGATTTTTGTGGATTTTGAAGTGTTGCCTTCATATACATTATAACAATAAGATTATTAAAATGATCGATTTACAAGAGAAGCTTTTAATTGAAAACACAAAACTATTCCCAAACGTCATTTTAGAAAGAAAAAAAACGCTTAACGTCCTTTTACACCTATGGGTCATTCGAAACGAGGATTTTACTCTTCGCTGGGCACTTTCAAACAAGCTACTCACATTCACATTGACCTCACCCAGCCTGGGTTGGGCTAGAAAAATAGTCAGCATCACCAGAGCGCGAACACACGTGGACACCCACATGGTACAACCTCGCTGGACGTTGGTTAACTTCAGTGATCTAACGGGAACTGGTGTATTCAACGTGCAATAGACGCTAGCTTAAGTAATAATTAACCTACACAATTTACAGGGGGGGTAGTGTTGGAAAAATACGCTTCGTACCCGATTTCAACCAGATTTTAAGTTGAATCATTTTCAACCAAAAGCTGGAAAAATATTATTATTATAACTTTTTTTTTTTAATTTGGCTTAACGTCTCTTTAACATCTATTGGTCATTCAAGACGGGGGTTTTACCCTCCATTCGCTGGAAACTTGCAAACCAGCTACCCACATTGACCTCACCCAGCCTGGGTTGGGCCGGAAAAAGCCAACGATACGTGGTGTTCCCAAGAGGTCACCCATCCAAGTACTGACCACGTCCGACTTTGCTTAACTTCAGTGATCTGACGGGAACTGGTGTATTCAATGTGGTATGATCGTTGGCTCCGAACTTATTATTTTCAAAGTAAAAATTCTCTTTCAAAAGTATTCTTCAAATTTATTTTCTTAAAATGTATCTTGTATATTTTCAATATATGTTTGTCAACTATTTCCTTCTTTGAGATCAATCAATCATCTCATGTTCACGCTCGGATAATACGTAGCATTGTAGCAGGCGAAGCCTCTACGAGTTCCACGAGAAAAAAATCTATTTCTAGAACCCACGAAAATCGAAACAGAAAAGCTATGTTATTTAAGCCAACTTTGTAAGAGAAAAGAAATGAATTTTGGTTGAATAAAACCCTGCATTTAGTTTCCTAGATATAATAAAACTTACTTTTTCTTTTTAATTTTCTTCTCTTGCTCTCTGACATCCCTCTGATGTGCTCTTTCTGTTCGTATTATATCTTTCTCATCTACTTTGTCTCCTGTTTCTTCCTCTGCCTCACCATCTTTTTCTTCATTTTCTTCTTCCAGTTGCTTCTTCTCATTTATTCTTCTTTCTCTATTGATTTGTTGATATGTTCTCTTCATTTGTTTCGTCCATGCTTGATCATCGTCTGAGGATTCCTCCTCCTCTTCAGTTTGATTATCTTCATCACTACTTTCATCAGATGATGCTTTACCCTCTTTTTCCTCCTGTAAGGTACAAACCTATGATATTTACTCAAGAATAAAAATTGCTCTTATAGAAAAATCGATCCCATCATCCAAATGGGCATTTATAATATTTTACTTCGGTAAGTATGTAAAGTATGTAGAAGAATACTCAACGCACCAGGGCGGCTTGGAAGGCATACCATCACACTTCCAGCCAAGGGCCACCAAAACATTTTCGGTAAACTCATATCAACTTGTAAAAGATGATTCGACCTGCCTCGTTAGCTCAGTGGTTAAGCGCTCGCCTGGTAAACAGGAGGGCGTGGGTTCAATCCCAGCAGAGGCAAGATTTTTTCCTCATTAATTTGAGTATTTGACCACAAAAAAATAGAGCTCTAAGGGTTAGGTGGTAGAAAATGCCTCAGCCATTAACCTCGCCTAGTGGTAACCTTCCACTAGTCTTTTTTTTTTTAAAAAAAAAAAAAAAGAAGAAGATTTTGACGAACAACACAACATATACAAAGGAATTTAATTGTGTTAAGTTCATATAATTGTCACAACATAGTCTCCCCCCTCCCCACCCCCACCAATATCAATGTTTCAACGAACACTGCGCCCACCGCAGTCATTAAGTGCCCGAGACATTTCACTGCAAATAAAGTTGGGAGTTAAGGAGCATTCACACGACACAGTGACAGTACCCTCCGACACTGTACCGTGATCTTCACAGTGATTTGACATGAAAATTTCTCCATTAAGGAACATTCACACTACACAGTAAAAGTGACAATGCTTTACGAAGCCGTACCGTGATCTTCACAGTGAATTACATGAAAATATCTCCATTGTCTGAGCACGGATAAAACACTGACAGGTGTTAATAAAATCACTCTGAGATCACGGTCACTTTCACTCCGTAGTGACAAAAGTACCGGCGAACATATCATCGGTGGCAATAAACTAGCTTTTTTTTTGTACAAAATGTTAATAACAACTCCAACCTATATGCTGTCATCCAGTCGTTCTCGTGATGATTTGCCAACCTAGTACATACGAGTATTATTCCTAAGAGTTTATATTTGGGGTCTGGAAATAGCGTGAATATCATCAAAAACATTTACAATCTTTACCTCAAGTAGCTTGTTCTTTTGAGCAGCCAATTGTTTTCTCAAGTCTTTTTGTCTATGTTTATCTAATCGGGTCAAAACAGGATTGAGCAGTCTGTAAATCATAGAGCAAGAAACTATTTATATAAACAACCCAAACGGTAGCAGAAAATTCATAGGAAATTTTGTCGCGACAACATATCAATTCAAACGTTTATAGATGTTCGTTTATTCCTTAATTTAGGACATAGTTTGCAAAATTATGACCAGCCCCATTCAAGAGATACGAGTTCGAAACTGGGATCGGTCAAAATAATATTTAGACTTTTTTTTATATATATTTGGCTTAACGTCTCTTTAACATCTATCTGTGATTCGAGACGGGTTTCACGCTCNCCACGTGGACACCCACATACAACCTCTCCGGACCTTGCTTAACTTCAGTGATCTAACGGGAACTGATACATTCAACGTGCCATAGACGCTACTTATGAAAAAATCTAAATAGGGGGTATCAGCGCAAACGACAGTCTCTTTAGATGCAGTTAAAGCGCTTTATCTGACAATATAAATTTATATATATAAATATAGTCGATACGTAATATTATATATATATACAGGTTGGTAGAGTAAAACAGCCAGTCTATCATAGAATAGAAAGCTTTTTCAGCTCGGTAGCCTGCTGGCGAGTAGTCGTAACGTCTCTTTCACTCTTCAAATAATAGTCTCTCATGGACCAAGTCTCTGGTCCATGAGACCAGAGATCGAAGTGCGGGGGAGTATTTAAGAAAGAGAATAGGCCTGGCAATACAGAGAGATAACGCTGTATCGGTATTGAGCACACTGAGAAAAGAAGAAGATAATTTAAATGAAATTGATAACGTTTTCAAATAATTATCAGCTACTATAATGACAAACATCAGATAAAGATTTATACTCGTACCCCTGTTCTCGTCAGATCACTAAAGTAAAGCAACGATGGGCTTAACTTGGATGGGAGCCTGTCCGGGGACACCAGGTGACATTATCCAAATTGATGGTAATCGGTTTACTTTGTTGGACGTAAAACACACTCAGTATATTGATTGAATAATAACTTCTTTAATAATAATGACTGCCTCGGTAGCTCAGTGGTAAGTGCTCGCCTAGTAAACAGGAGAGCGTGGGTTCAATCCCCCGCAGAAGCAGGATTTTTTCCTCAGAGTATTTGACCATATAAAAAATAGAGCTCTAAAGGTTAGGTGGTAGAAAATGCCTCAGGCATTAACCTCTCCTAGTGGTAATCTTCCACTCAAGAGTCTACTTTTTTTAAATAATAACTTCTAGAAATATTAGTTGCATCATAATTATATCAAATATTAAACAATATTAAGTAGAACAAAGAACTCATCTGACAGTTCATCAACCGAAATGTTAAAATATTTAAGTTAAACAATATCGATTGTTTAGAGTTCCCTGTTTATTGCTATTGGCATTTGGGAATAATACTAACGATCGATCTGAAAGGAAAAACTTTAGATCGAACGTCTATTAAAAAGGATTCTAATTCTGTCATTCGACGAATTTACAAAATTTAAACTATATAATTTATATCCTAAATCCTGAAATTCCAATAAAGACCAATTTCGTAAATTCTAATAGTTGGTAATTTTAGTTTTTCTCTCTCAGGTTGGGGTCTATCTTAAAAAGGAGTTTACAGTAACTCTGAAAGGGATAGACAACGAACAACCTTTTCTATAGGAAAACCAGCGTCCATTACCGAAATATTACCCATCAACTTACCTATATTCTTCAGCATTACTGTCAACTTGGAAGTCTGGATTTTCAAACAAATTCTTAAACCGATCGTCTTCCAGCAGAGTGGCTGACATTTGCAGCTTCTTTTTCTGTTTCTTGGAAGTAGAATCTTCGGCTTTTTGTTTCTCGTCCATCAGTTTCAAAGCCAATTCTTGATTCACTTTAGGGAGTTTCTGGGAGAGAAAAATAAGTAATGTTAAACATGAAGGATTCCGTGCTACATAATATTCCTAAGGTGAATTACTCTAGAGTCATTGTTCCTAGGCCTCCACAGGGCTAAATCGGGAACAGCTAAAGTATATAGGTAATTATGTATATGTTAGGCTTAAAGTCCTTACCGGAACCTGTCCTGGCTGCCAGAAGATTTGGTGGTCAGAACGAATGTGCGAATAAATGACATAGATTACATGAAATGTTCCGTTTGAAAATATTTGATATTTGATCAAAATAATAATACGGGTATATAACAATTGAAAATCAATGAATGAATGAATGATTTAACAGAGACACATTTTGTAGATGTATGATTGGAATGAATTCTATGAATGACAGATTGTTTGAGTACAAGAAGAATGAATGAGATTGGGGGAAATACAGTTTTATGTGGAAAAGGAACACAACTGTCCTGATGAATACCACTTTCGTGCAGTGCCGGGACAGACTGTTACATATAGCTGACATCGGGGCTGAGAGGAGGGTGGGTTTAGTTGTCAAGCAATCGGTGGGATTTCAACCCCACCTTTAGTTAGAAATTAAGTCCAACATAACCTCCACGCCACTCGACTGGGGTCTTTGTCTGGCCACGGCTGAACAAATATTGTTGGTTGAGAAGTGGGGTGTATCTTTTGAAGATTCCCATCCTCGTCCTCCCTGGTGTGCAAATTCGGTTGGGTATTAATAAATATAAAAAAAACATATGAAGTAATATCAGCACACCCATTTTGAAATATTTGGGCATAAATGTGTTAATTTGAGTGAAACATTAAGGGTTTGTGCACAAATATTTGCAAAATAGGCGTGCTGTAATGCAACAAATGTTAAATATTTCTTACTAAGATCACTTAATTAATATTTTGTTTCGAACGTTTTTTGTTAAATGGACGGTTTTCGAGAATATCGACCATATGAATTAAAATGACTCACCCTGTATAAAATTCGCTAATGTAACAACACGCTCCCAAGGTTGAAAAATAGTAGGTACGCATTTTATTTAACTCTAAATTAATGTTCAGGAAATATTTAAGATTAAAAGGGGTATACTCTCTAAAAACTTTCACCCATGTGACGACACGCCTTGGTGCGTTAGGATTTTTTCGAATTTCTACCAATGTTTGATTTATTTATTTAAAAAAAAAAAAATCAGTCATTTGCATAAAAAAGAGTGTCACGGACGGATAAACTCTCATTGTGGGCTCAGTATTAGAATGTTGGCACCTTTCTGGTACAAAAAGCTGTCGAAAATTAATTGAAAACCCCTTGCGTACACAATCATCAAGAATAACTAGTATCTTGTATCAAACGAATTTGATCGTATCGCTGACTTCCACTTACATTTAGTTGCACACGACTTGATCTTTCCTGTTCAATTTTCTAAAACAATTTGATCATATCACCGACTTTCACTTACATTTAGTTGCACCCGACTTGATCTTTCCTGTTCAATTTTCTCTCTGATTTTCTTCTTTTTAAATTCTTCAAACTCAAATGGAGCTGATACGGACTTGGCCTTTCTATAAAGTCGGATATCCATAAAGTATCCGTGCATATAGGCTCGGAGTAGATTTGTACCTGAACAAAGAACATACAAATGAGTTTATCTTATTTCTTTAATGACGTTATTAGAATCTTTTTATTATGCTCTCTACCTATGTCTTTCTCCCTTCCTTCTTTGATTCGTGCCGAATTTCTTTCAATCCAATTATGACTTACTAATTTCCATAGTGAAAATAGGCCATACTTGAGATTAATAGATGTTACTTGAAGGTAACATCCTCACGGACCGTGCCCACATAAGTTGATGGTGTAAAATAATACAGAAAGCACTACCATCGACAAAGTCGATGTCACTATTGCTTGATTTATTTCTGTTTGGTTTTAATATTGTCAATCGGGTACCAATGGCATAGGTACGTTATGTACATTCAATAGCCAAATAACCAACGAAGTGTGATTCTTCAAACAATTTCACGAGTTTCTATAGAAATCCCATAGGTTATCAACAGATACTAGACTTTTACAGAGGTATAATATATGTCTTGTATTTCTGTATTTTTTTTTTTTTGCAAGATATCTTTCACTCCATTAGTTGGGTATATTGGATCTCAAAATATCTATATATAAATAAAACTTAATGTAACGATAGATGTATATTTATTTGTATACAACATGAAATGTTGTATTTTTGAATAATCAAGATGTGGAATTCACTTTCAATTAAATATTATTTTATTTCTTATTAAATTGATTAGATGATCTTTAAGTTTATTTCGTGCACCTACCTACAATATCATCAGCATATTCCAGGTATAAAACATTGATAGCACTCTTTGATACAGGGCTTAATAGAAGAAAAAATAATCAAGTGCCAGGTGGACTCGAAAAAAGTACCCATATATAACAATAAAACTCAATGTAACGATTGATGTATATTTATTCGTATGTATGTATCACCAATTGTTTAGCCAAAACGGTAAGAGATATCATAAAATTTATGAGAATTACTCACCTATCAGATGTCCAAGACCTAAATCTTCTAGCTCATTTCTAGTAACAAACTTGTAATCATCATAGACATTTTCAATTATATTTTCCTCCAATTCTTCTGTAAGGTTGTCAAGGAAACCACACCACTTCGGAGCAGGACCCAGACTCTGGAATAATAAGGGGAAAAAATTTAAAAAACATTTCCCCGATTTTTTTTTAAAAAAATGGAATTAATTTTTGTTTGTTAATTGGCCATTTACTAACCTTTCCGCAGCCTCCCTGAGGACTAGTGGGTATCACACTGGCTTTACACGCGGGAGATCCCCGTTTTGAATCCTAACAGATCCGTATTTATTTCAAACCTGTGCTAGGTTGTTCTGGGTGCAGTCAGCCTCGTAAGGAAAATAGAGTAGCTACTTTAATGTGAGTGGCGACCAGTGGCGCCATAACAAGAGCAAATAAATATATAGTACAATTATGGTTTAGTGTAGTAGTACTTGTAGTGCTGTGATATTCACACATCTAGATTGTGACTTATAACAATGCAATAGTATGCATTGACGTTAAGCAAAAAAAAAAAAAATGACTGTACAAAATTATAATTATACATTGCTACTGTGCTTTCTGGAATATTCCTATTCTTAGAGGAGGAAATAAAATAGCCTTGTACTTACCGGAATATAATAGGTGAGAATTTTCCTGTTTTCGTTTGCTATAAGCATCATTCCAGAATTTGGAATGTGACACAAATTATTGAACTGAGTTGAATCTCCAGATTCTATACATGTGAACAAAGTGCCCTAAAACAATATTATTGACATTCAAATGGGCAACAAGAATTCTATTACATTTTTAGCATGTTGGCATTGCATGTTCCTGTTTCCAATTTTTTTTCTTTCTTTTTTTTAATTTGTCAAATATTAGTTAACTAGCTGTTTCGCCCGTGCTTCGCTACGATCCTTATATATTGTTTTTTTTTTGGTTTTTCAAGGGCAATGGAATTTTGGGTGGGGGAGGGGGAGGAGTATGGGTTTGTATCCACCATGTATATTCCAACCTCTAAAAAAACAAGATTTAAACGTTTCACCGGGGGCCTTTGAGGCACGGCCATTCTGACTTTTTAGTATTTTCTAAATTTTATTTTGCCTGTTCCCGGTTTCGAACTTGCAACTCTGGAATGACTGGCCATACCTTTGCAGAAAATATCCTAAAATAAGGACTTTGCAGAAAATATCCTAAAATAAGGACTAAACGGCCACCTAAAAATTTCTCACTTTCGAGTTAATATGTTGTCGCGACAAAATTGAAGTTATCGGACCGTGACTGTCCGATTTTGATGAATAAATTAGAAATTTTGCAGTAACTTGAAAACGGCTTGACATAATATTTTAGTTCTGATTTTCCCGGGGGCGTAAACCATAATTTGGGGGGGGGGCAATCCCATCAATTTTTCGCTATCTGCTACCGTTTGGGCTGTGGTAATGGAACAAACAACCTCTACCACACATACATTGGTACACACAAATTTCTGATTTATATATATAGATGTAGCCCTCCCCGCCGAATTACTTACATCATCCTTGTTCCATATTTTGACTACCGAAGAATCCATAGACATTACATAGTTTTCATGAAATTTGACATCCCTGATAGGCAGTCCATACAGATGATCTTTAACTTTAAGAGGTTTGTCTGCTCTAATGTCATACAAAAGTATTTGACCAGTAAAAGTACCTACACCAAGTTGCAAAGCGCCATTGAAATTTAGACTTGATATGGAAGGAAATCCCTCCAAACTGAAAGAAAAGAAAATTAAACCACAAAAAATTGTAAGGAAAAAAACAAGGCAAAAATATAGCTTTCTCACCATTTAACATTTGTTCATTATATTTGGTTATTTTTATATATATATTTTTTCTTCAACTTTTTTAATTTTTTTTAAGGTTATGCCCTGGCATCGCTTTCGCATTCCTTAACGAAACTCCCTTTTATAGCCATTTCATTCCGGAAACGAGAAAATTCGATCGGAAAATTTTAGTTCCGGGTGGGAGTCGCACCCCACAATCTCCGGACCAAGAATCAATAGTCTTAACAACTCGGCCACAGAGATCGGCAACTTCTGCATGAATACAAATCTATCTTATTCAGCAATTAGGAAGGAAGAAAAATATAAAAAAATAGCAATCAAGAAAATGACGGAATTCACTGGCTTACTTAACTTCCATAGAGAAAATAAATCATACATGAGATGGTAATAAGTTACTTGAGGGTGACATCGTCATGGGCCAAGTATACCTGAACTGATGGTGTAAAATAACACAGAAAGCAACTCTGCAATATTATTATGATTGTTTTAATGATTTAATTAGACTACAGTGATTGACATAAATCTAGGGGCCCATGTCAATTATTAGTTCCCATAATATAAGACGACAATTCAAAACTTCAGCAGCAAACTAAACTTATTTAGAGCTGCAGTCTCATACATCTGGCTATCATCGGAAACGATGATGTCACTATTGATTGAGCATAAACTCATTCATTGCAATTTTAGTAAAAAAAAAATCCTGTCTTCTCATCGTGTTATATTTGAAAATAACTATCTATAAATAAACGCTTATAAATTAACTTCATAATGTCAGTAAAACAACATACACATTTAAGGCCATCTTATCATATTACTGTCGGCTCGACACTTAATTGGAACTCTAATATTAATAACAACAATGATTCAAAAAAAATTTTAGGCCGCCTTATCACCGTCGTTGGGAAACTAAATTATAAATAAAATGTATACAACAACATTGATACTAGGAAAAGGTCCAACCTTAAGAACAGCAATGCTATAAGATCGCTCTTTCCTCACTCTATATTAAGGTATGCTATTGTTAAGGTTGAATTTGAAATCCGGTCCAACTTTAACAATAGCATTGCTTTAGGATCGCTCTTTCCTCACTCGCTTATTTAGGTTTGCTATTGTTAAGGTTGTATTTGGAATCTGGTCCAATCTTAACAATAGCAATGCTTTAGGATCGCTCTTTCCTCACTCTCTTATTCAGGTTTGCTATTGTTAAGGTTGTATTTGGAATCTGGTCCAATCTTAACAATAGCAATGCTTTAGGATCGCCCTTTCCTCACTCTTATTTAGGTTTGTTTACAAACAAATGACAATAATTTAGTTAAATTTTATCGTCCTTAATTTCTCAAATTGTACGATGATCTCATTCAAACCCTGATATTCATCAGAATGAGCTAGCTCCAGATCAACGAGATATTTACTTACACAGTATCTCTCTCATTTGAAATGCAATTAAAAGCACAATCTAGAGTACCGATTTTATTTTTCATTCTTGGATCCCAAGCCTCAACTTTGCCCTCTATAGTTCCTACACAAATCAATTGATGAACAGGATTAATAGCGATCGAATTGATTTCTGATCCTGAAAAATAATAAAAAAAATTGAAGTACTAAATATACGTTGCTTAACTTCAAGGATCTGACAGGAACTTGTGTATCCAACGTGACAAACGGTTGGCTACTGTGACGTTCATCTCTGTTAAACGAAACAATCAGACGGATTTTTTAAAAGAAAAAAAACACACACATGCCATTCGAGAAATTCGTGAAACGAGAAATTCAACCAAATGTTTCTCCCCAGAAGGGAATCGAATGGTCCAAGTCAATTGTCTAAATAACATCGCCATGGAAATCGGCAAATTATCTTACCCCAGATCACCGAAATAACACCTCAAAAGCAATTCGAAAAGCACCATGGTATACAGTGCTAAAAGTCTCGCCCCCCTCTCCCCACTTTTGAACGGCTCAAACTAGAAATTTGAATTTTGGTTACGACCAATACCCCGGGTTTTATTATTATTATTCCCAGTCAAATATATAGAAATTAGTAGTAGCAGTAGCAGTCCTATAGGGCTGTTTATTGTTAATAACTTTTGTGATTGGTCACTTATTTCTAATTGATGAAACGCCTTACATAAATCAAGAGCAGTGAAATATTTTCCGAGAGCCAATTCACTTAAAACTTCTTCCTGTAAAGGCAGCGGATAGTACTGAGTCTCCGCATACTTATTAATTGTCTGGCTAAAATCACCACAAATTCTCACAGCTTTAGAATCTGCAGTCACTTTAGGAATCGACACAATAGGAGTTCCCCATTCAGAATATTCAACTTTCTTTGAACGAACACTTATTTACTTTCTTGGGTGATATAAGCTTTTTAGAATTTTGAATATATTAGCCGACATAGTTGAAATAAAAATGGCACATTTATTTTTGTCTTCTATAACTTTGTTTGCTATGAAATACATATCAAGTCGTTCCATGAAATCAGAAAAATCTGCTTCGTCTGGGTTAAATTTGCACACATCACCAAAAGCTTTATAATTTTCCATCGTCGTCAAATCAAATATATAGAAATTAGAAAAGTTGAGCTTTTAAATAGAAAATATATTTTTAATAAAATAATATTAATTGTGCATGATCGACATTATTTGAGAATAGAATGACACAAGATACTTTTATATTCGTTGGCCAAACCATTTAACTTTATCAGTTGGCCAATACATTACACCCAGCCTTTGTAGTCTTAACAATCGGTGAAAATCTGCCTATATCCGATTTGTATTTCTTAATATTGAACAAGTCTTTGTTTCTGGTTGCCCTCGTGCGAATTCTAAAACATATTTGGCTTAAGATGTAGACTATTCAATTTTACTATTTAATAATTTATAAGATCATATATGATACATCATTCGAAAGCTTATTGTAAAAGAAGATAAGAACACGCAGAAACTTTCTCTCTTACTGTTAGTGTCAAATTTAGGTGACCGCCATTTTCTTTGGAAAAAGATAAAGATCTTTTTGATTTCGCTAAAAAAGGAAAACATTTTTCGTGAAGATGTTTAAAATAATAAATTCAAAATTGGGCCATTTTATTTAAGATCTTGAAGTTGGTAGGGGCCGAGCCCGCCCCTGTTTTTTAACATATCATGAAAAATAGACCTTAGGTTATGGCCGTAATTAAAATTTCAAGTTCTAGGTTGAGTCGTTCAAAAATTAAGAGGGGGAGACTTTATGAACGCACTGTAGAAGTTGAGAATGAATATTTTATATAGTTTACTTACCGTCAGAAATAAAAGGCATCAAAAACTGTCCTCTCTCTAAATTCAATCTATAAATTTCATTGGTTGCACCTACTAAAAACAAATCACATGAAGGGTAATGGTATTTCATATCTCGTCCAAATTTTGGTATCCTCAGTCTGTAATATCGCCCCTGGGCTGAGTGGAACTCTACATACCTATCACATTCTAAAAACACCAGCTGAAAAGATATGAAATTAATAGGAAATCAAAACCTTGTACAGCTATGAAATTAATAGTAAAAAAAATAACTTTCGAGCTTCCAACCTGGATCTCCAAAAACCATTCGATTGCCCATCCATGGCCCCTTGTCTATCCCTAGAGCTTTACAACATTCAAAAATTCCAAGCCGTTCAAAGTTAATGCAGCGGACAGCAATAAATGTTATTCTTACTTGGGAATTAAGGCTATATTCCCGAGGAAATGACCGATGTACAGCAATTATTGATTAGAGTCACCAATGCACGGCCACCGAATCACAGAATTTCTTACCTTACTATAATCGTCCGATAAAATTTCAAAAGTAACAACTTCCGAATCGAAACATCTTTCAAATTTCATTGATAAATTATCCGTTTCAAAACAACGAACTCTGGGTTTATAAATTCCCGTGGCTAAAATATACTGTCCATCATTTGATACTCGCACTGAAGTACTCACACCTGGCATATCAAAATCTTGTATCAGTTCTATTCTTCTTCGTATATCTACAAAAAATAATAATAACAAGTATCTTATAAGCTAGGATTAATTCTCATAAGCTTAGGATAAGAACCAATGTAAAAAAAAAAAAAAAATCTTAAATCTAAGTAGGTATATGTGCACGATTTAATCATTTTGGTAAAATCGGAATTTTATCTATTTCTATCTTCCACAAATACATATTTTTAAAAAAATCAAGTTCGCTTGCTGGCACTAGTAGTTTTGTAAACTGTAGAATTTCGAATTTGAAAGTAGGTACTGTAAATACCCAACCTATCTAAGCTAAATCGTGCTAACCATTTCCAGAATATTACTGTCTACTTAAACAAAAATATCAAGTCAATGAATGAACAACATGATCTCCTAAATATCAAGTCAATGAATGAACAACATGATCTCTTAAATATCAAGTCAATGAATGAATAACATGATCTCTTGAATATCAAGTCAATCAATAAACAACATGGTCTCTTAAATATCAAGTAAATGAATGAACAACATGATCTCCTAAATATCAAGTCAATGAATGAACAACATGATCTCTTAAATATCAGGTCAATGAATGAATAACATGATCTCCCGAATATCAAGTCAAAGAATGAACAACATAATCTCTTACCGACATTTGTTTTTAATAGTTGCCTTCTTTTTCTTTCTGACAGCCACTGAAAAAAGAATGCATATAATTCATAGTATAACTTACACAAATAAATTCCCTAAAATTTCCCTCTCTCACTGACGCGTTGATAATTATGTAAATTCGGGTACCCCCGTCCAAAAAAAATTGTTCAAACAGTGGAAGTGACGATGAGACCAACGAATAGACATTTCTAGTGTTTTCCCGTGCTGTATAATCGGCAGTTGTTTTTTTAGTTTATGAATTAGACAACACATGTACAACACCAGTTGTCCGTAAAAGGTCCATAATGCTTTTGTAAATTAAAAATGAAGGTCAATACAGACTATAGCGATGCACATCTCCCAAAGTAGTCCCCTTCTGACTAAATACACAAAGTTCCTACTGTTGTAAACATTCCCCCGAAATTTTCATTGAAGAACCTCTTCCTTTTTTTGGCTCCATTGAAGAGCCTAGGAATGGTTCCATTGAATTTCCTTTATCGATTAAGAAACAGGAATAAGTCAGAGAGGTCTAGCTATAGGAGGGTGGCGGAAGCCCTGGAACGAATCAGATAGGAGGGGAACTATAGGACAATGAATTTTACGGAAACTCGAAGCAAAGAAAATAAATTTGACCATAAAGACCCCAGTGACTACTTATTGGTCTACAATAAGTAGTCATTGGGATTGATGAAATTAAATGTCCCTCAAATTAAGTCAGAAAGTAATTTTTTGGGGTCTTTATGGTCAAACGCACATGTCGATGTAATGTTCTACTCCTTGTTCAATTTTGTGATGAATGTTAAAAAATAAAAATATTTACTTATCAATAAGTAATCTCTACGGTAATAGTAGGTATGTACTTACTTCAGGAAGTGATTTACCAGCACTCAAGTTGTAGATTTTCACATTGTTAGGATCTGAGACCTGCATTGTAAGAACTATTTGTGTTCTCAGGTAGATAAATTATTGATAATGTAGTAGATTGGTTTTAGAAAAAATAAAATGATGCAAATGATTTTTTTTTTTTCTCTCATTCCAAACAAAATCTCTACAGCTGTATCAAGTCTTCATTTTCTGTAAAGAAAAGGGGGGTATTAAAATTCTGATAAAAATAGTGGAAATATAATAGCAACATGGAATTTATATATATATATATATATTACGACAATTTCGATTCGTATTAATAAAAATTATCATCATGAAATAATAATATGGCAATCTTTCAATAGCACTTGGGTTATTATCTTAAGACCAGTGTTTACTCAATGATGTTCAGAATAGAAGTAAGTGAACGTAAACACTGACCTGAGGATATCCCGAGTGCTATTGAATGCTCGTCTAATCTGAATCGATACTTACGATTATTTTATTTTTCCTCTCATTAATGTTTCTTAATTTGGAATTTCAAGAAACATACTTCGACAAAACAAAATCTTCAGAGCTATTACGACCGCTTCACGGTACGGTACAGTTATTGTCACATCACATTCTATCATGAATTAACCTTGTTAGGATCCATCAAACAAAGTGTGGTAAAAACGTATATTAGCGGCTCACCGTTATCCACTATTTCAGGTGTGACATGAACGAACAGTTTGACGCAGCTAATTGAGAATTTTAACCATTATTGACCGAACGAAGTGAAGTGCAAATCTACATTTTTTAAATATTAAGGAAGTACAAAAGAATATATATATATATATATATATATATAATGAGAAACTCACATAAGATTATAAATTTGGGATTTCAGATATACTTTGGTTTTTGATTTGAAAGTTTTACAATTACCTTACGGACAAGATGTCACAGAACAGAGATTACCATAGCAATATAGTTCACAATGTGTTGAAGTTTGAAGTGTATGTACTGTGTTCAATGATGAATTTGTGATATTTTGAGTCACATTAGATCTTTAGACGTTAAGCCAAATTTTAAAAAAAAATCTTTATCAGGAAACCTCAAATCACATGCTTTTTTATAGGTTAGCTTAAAATTACCAAAGAGAAGTGAGCTATTTTTTTTGTCCATTCTATGAACGGAACCTAGCAACGGGTAAAAGATTTCAGGGAAGCCAAATTAGAGAATGAATTGATTAAATTAGGATACTTAGGTACCTATGACAAGTAAAACCATAATGATGATTGATTAAAAATTACTTTATCTTCACTAAAATGTCAAATGACTAAAAAAGTCAAGTGTTGATATAGTAATTTTTAACCTTAATCAGGGAATGAATTCAGATACACTAGAGGCCAGAGGCGAGTATTTATTTTGTACAATATTGGAGCAATCACAAGTTACTATTACTAGTAGTTTCCAGTTAAATGGCTACCATCAGGCCTTGGGTGGCCAACAGGGATTAAAATTAACTAGCAAATTATATGTACATACATTCATCAAAATTGTATAAGACGTTTTATAATTCTTGAATTGAATTGAAGTTTGTTGACTTCAATTCCTCCAGTCAATAAATACCCGTCCGTGTAAACTAAAATCTACTTACTCGCGTGAGTTCATACGACAGTTTTCAAGTATTGGCTTTTGCGTTTTAACCCTAAATAATATCATCCTAATATTATTTTTAAGTTCTGAATTCTGACTGGAACTGGTAATCAAGTTTAACGTGATAAGATTTTGGGCGATATTAAAATACATTGTGCATAATTTTTAATTTTTTGTGTGCATATTTTCTTTGATCTTCTCTTCATTGAGTGCGGCATATGACAGAGAATTAGACAGGAAAAATACCTTTTCCCAAATCTCACCACTTTTAATCCCATGATATCCTTAATATTTCTCCCCTTTTTAATCACTCAAAAAGTGTGCTCAAGCAACATTGCTCATCAAGGCATGGCCGTAAAAACGTTTCCTNAAGCAACCAGTAGCGGCCCGTGAATATTTGGCCTGGGGGGCTACAGTACAATTTCAAAAAAATTTGCATGTCTGTGCATACNGTATGGCCGTAAAAACGTTTCCTAACCTGTCTGGAGGGGTGAAAATATGTCAATAAAGCTAACAAGTAAACATAAAAAGTTAAAAACAAAACAAAAGAGGCGGTCGGAGAGGCGGAGAGATATTGCAAGCGCCAAATGGGAGAAATCCCGCGTGTTCGAAAATCCCTCGTTTCTTGTCCAGGATTCTCTGTCAGGTGCCGCTTTCCTCTTCATTAACACTTGAGGGATATTTCATTAATTTGGGGGATTATTTTTACATACAAATCCCACATTTTTACCTACAAATATCAAGGGAATCAGACTCCATGGATCAAATATGGTAAAGTAGGTTCTGGAGCCGGGGAGGGGTGTCTGGCTACCCCTTTAAATTTTTTTATGCCCGATCCTACCACGACGAGTTTTCAGGGAGTTTCATTCTAACACTGTGTCAACCTTTGTTAATACAATACCCAGACCCGAGTGTTTCAAAACCCGGCTTTTGGTAGGACCCGGACCTTAATCAATTTCAATTTTAAATTTTAACCCAATTAATGTACAACCGCCCAACATGGACCCATGACGGTTAATAATGAAGAATAAAGAAGAAATAAAGATTACAGGTATTTTTCATAATGAATATTTAAGTTAATTTCTGTAATGTGGGAAAATATTTAGGGCGAAAAAATCGTTTCTCCCCGGAATCTTATCACGGAGTTTACCTTTACCCTTATTTATGACGTCACAGAAGATATTTACAAAAAAGTATTTGTAACTTCTCTGGCACCCTTTTTTTATGCTCGTTGATAGTAGATAGGAGAAAATTGAAAATTCTTCCGAAATCACTGGAATCTGGAAAATTGTGAAATCTGAAAGAAGTTTACGAAAAGTTCTTTTCACTTTTCTTTATCCATATTTTTTTTAAAAAAAATTATATAGTTTTTCCGTAGTAAGGAAATACTTTGTTTTAATCAAATTCTATTTCATCAAAACTTTCCCATGTACTAATTTATACGCAATTGAAGAAAAATTGATTATTCTACAAGGGGCAATAAACTGATAGTTCAGTTCGTATAAGGTAACATATCTATTATTATTTTTTGAGAAGATAATTATATATTTAATAATTATTTTAATTGTTTATGATCAATAATATGATCTTTCTTTTCAATCTATTATTATCGTTAATTTCTAAATAGGTACTATTACTGTTATAGATGATGATCATTTGTGCAAAAATAGAAAGTTTGGATTTATTTTATGTAATTAAAATCATTTTGCGAATATTACCTTTTTCAGAAGGGCTATTGCACAAAAGCTTGATAATTGCGTTTTGTGTTCTATTAAAGATTCATGACAATGGAAATCAAATTTCTACGGAATAATAACTTGATTGCTATTAATATTGGATTTTAACAAATCTGAAGTTCCAGGTGGTATTTAGTGTTACACCTACTTTTGGAAATTTATCACAATACGGTGTTTCCGTACAATATTGTTTCAATAAAAGAAATTAGGGTTCTCTTTTATTAATTGTAACTGATTTTTTTCTACGCGTTTTGTGTTGTGATAACAAAGAAAAAAAGACCAAAACTACAAAAAAAAAAAAAAAAAATATATCTAATGACTGATTGGTATGCTGTGTATTGTTGCAACCAGCCAAAGGCTGACAGCCCCAAAATATTTTTTACTTAAAATATATTTTGTTTCCCTCTCTCTCTATTAAAATATTTCTTTCCATTTTTTTGCAGATAAAAATGCCGTTGTTTGGGAAATCTCAAAAAAGTCCAGCGGAGGTGGTAAAATGCCTCAAAGATGCTGTCAATGCTCTTGAAAAAGGAGATAAAAAAGCTGAAAAGGGAGACAAAAAAAAGGTAATCGAAAAGAGAGTTTTCCCTTCTTAATTAGTTGTACTTAAGGGCTCTCATACACTAAATCTTACGATGCAAAATTCATCCGCCTTATATGAGTATGTCATCATAAATGAAAGGAGCTCAATATTCCAATTTTGAAAGGCACTGGAACATGTGTTTCTTTATTCCAAGGGGAAAACTTTTTCTGGTGGTTTTCAAATTTTGGTAACTTTCTGATTCAGGGGATCAAGATTTAAGCCATATGGTATACTAAAAGGAATCTGTGTGCCAAATTTCAAGTCTCTAGGTTTAGTCATCGTGGAGCTCCGTTGATAAAAGTGAGGTAGTACACCAACTGGGCTTTACGTTTTACAAGTATAGATAGATATATTTTTGAGAAATAAAAAAAGAAAATATGATTTATTTCAGATTTGTATTCGAAACAGGGTCGTAGTTATTCCAAGGTAGATTTGAGCTTTTCAAACACATTTGTAACCAGAACTTTGCGCCCGTTTTGATATTCCAGAAAGTTCTGTCTTCATAAGACTACTTGTATTTTCTTAAAAATAAGTCCATTGCTTTTAAAATTTTTAATAAGCAACCCGTACCTACGATGTAATAAATATCTTTAAACTCTAGTCTTCATCGACATTTATTTTCAGGCTCAAGAAGATGTGAGCAAAAATTTGCTTCTCATTAAGAACATGCTATATGGAACAGCCGATGCCGAGCCACAGACGGACATTATTGTGGCCCAACTTGCACAAGAATTGTATAATAGTAATCTTTTGCTACTTCTTATTCAAAATCTGAACAAAATTGATTTCGAGGTACGTTGTAACTATTTTGCGATATGTTCGCCTGTAGAAGGGATTTTTACAACCGATTTTCATATATCGCCTAAGAATTTAATTTATGATTTTGAACCTGTTTTAGTTTGTCTTCTGATTGCAATGGTGGCTCAGTGATTAAGCGTTCGCCTGGTAAACAGGAGGGCGTGGGTTCAATCCCCAGCAGAGGCAGGATTTTTTCCTCATTACTTTGAGTACTTGACCACATTTAAATAGAGGTCTAAGGGTTAAGTGGTAGAAAATGTCTCAGATATTAACCTCGCCCAGTGGTAACGCTTCACTTAGGAGTATATTTTTAAGGGTCTTTTCGTCAATCCCAAACACCTCTAATATTTTAAACAATGTTTCCCTGTCTATTGACTATTGTTAATGTAGCGGGTTTTCTTTAAAAATCTACCGCTCTTCCCATTTATACATGCATGATTAATTAAAATGGTAAAAACAGATTGATATGAGTTTACCGAAAAGATTTTGATGGCCCTTGGCTGGAACTGAAGACGTCTATTGAATCGTTTGCCTTTTTAAAGTCTACAAATGTTGTTATTTCTTCTTCTTAATCTTCTATATCGTATGACTAATTTTAGATTTATGATTTACTCGACACATGACCTATCTTTTCTTATCTTTTGAGATGATTTTGTATGATACCAGAAGGAGGTAAATGTCTCTGTAGTTATTGGCATAATTTGTATTACCTTTCTTTTATTTCGGGTAATAAAAAGAAGTCTCCGTAGCAGAGTTTTCATCACACTCGGATTGCACGAGGCGGGTAGCTGGTTCGAATCTTGGTCGGGTTGAAAATTTGTAAAAAGGTTTTCTCGAATTTTCTTCTGGGTCTGGTCGTGTTTGGTAGCTCAGATTCCTAAGGACAATTGAGTTGCTATGGTAATAGCGACAAGTAGTACCATTATAAGGTAATTGTTAAGTATAGTTTGGAGTATTGTAGTGATTGTTAAAAAAAAATGCCTTGTAATTCTATGATGCCCTCAAAATTGTGATATAATAAGAAAAAGAAATATACATTATTTCGGGTGTTTGAGTACAGTTTTCCAATCTTCCGGTATTGCACCTGTATCCCAAATTTTGACAAGTATTCCTTAACTAACATCAAAGATTTCTTATTATTTTATTTGTTAACAGGGTAAAAAAGATGTGGCTCAAGTATTCAACAATATTTTACGCAGGCAAATTGGTACAAGATCTCCTACCGTGGAATACATTTGTACTAAACCAGAAACTTTGTTCACGCTCATGGAAGGGTATGTATTACGTAAAATAGCGTTCAATATTGTTAAGGTGCTATCACACTATTTGTAATGATTCCAAAATTGGCCCGAATTATTTGATGTATATTTGTTGAATTTGTGTGTTTGGTATATATATTTTTTATACAATACAATCACAACAAACGTCGTAGCTTTATTTTACAAAAATTACAATTACAGAAATTACAAATAATTAAAGAGAGAGAGAGAAAGGAAATTGCAAATGGTATACAAAAGTACAGTTATTTTACAAATGCATTCAGCATTACTTCACTTACAAATGCATATATTCACTCTGCAACAGTGGCGGATTTACACATTTGCCGCCTGCAAGCTATTCAATTTTTTCTGCCCTTCCTGACCTTTACAATTCGATACCCTAGTTCACAATCATAATTACATAATACCTAATTACATTTTTTGTAAATGGAATTTCTGTACTTTCGCCCTAATTACACCACGTTTTAACCGTATTTGTGAAGCTAATATGATTAGGTATATTAAATATGAATCATTTTAATTCCTTTAATACTTGAAAAAAATTGGGCAAAATTTGCCGCCACTAAAATCTGCCGCTGTAGGCTTCCGCCTACTGCTCTGCAACTAAGCATTGCTGTCAGTCAAAAACGATGTTAGGGAAGCGTTTGCCTCTCTACAATGGGTCTCCAAGTGGTACCGGGTTACAGTGCGTTGGTTGCAGAGTATGCAGATGCAGTGTTCGTAGTCGTTGTGTTTGGTGTCGTAAATTTTGCGATGAAACCCATGTGCTGTGTAAGGTGTTATTAAATGTCTGTTCTTTTGACCGTATTTTTTCCAAGTATTTAGAGTAAATGCTGATCCGTCTGTGTAGTTGTCGACACAAAAATTTAGCTTTTTATCCTCTATAGTAGATTTGCACTTGTTAACTTAATTTTCATGGATGTGTGGATTTTTTCTATTACACCTCTCCAAGTCTTGACGCCAGCCATGAGAAATACCAAAGTGTTTGAAGTGATTTTGTATAGGCCTAAAACAAAAATTTTTGTAAAAAGAAGATTTTACCCTATCTAGTTGATGTAGGTGTGCTTCAGATAAATCAGGAGTTATTACAGTGAAGCAATATGTGATGATGGGCCATATTTTCATTTTGAAAATTTCATCAGCGGTTTTAAGGCTGATTTGGTGTTGATTACTAATGGTGGCTGTGACATGACTAGCTTTTACTTTTACCGATTCTAATTGTTCGTTGTAGAATTTCTCCTAAAGAAGCGATAAAATCAACAAATTATTAACTACTGCTCTAAAAGTGTCTTTAAAAATGTTAGGAGAGAAATGGCAATTCCACATACAACTCATTTATCTCATTTTGTAAAACAAAGCGAAAAATGTGTGCAATATTTGATTTTGTATTAAGTAAAGTAAATGTATATTTCTTTGTGTTATTATGTCACAATTTTAGTGGACATCATAGTATTACAAGGTATTCTCAACAATCACTCCAATATCACTAAGCCTAAGCTACACTTTTAACAATTTCCTTATAATGTTACCACTTGTCGCTATTAATATAGCTACTCGATTGTCCTCGGGAGGCTGAGCTACCCAATCACAAACAAACCAAAGTAGAAAATTTGAAGAAACCTTTATCAAATTTTTGACCCGTCCTTGGTGCAAACCGAGTGTGATGCGCACTCTGCCACGGAGACGTGATTTTTGTATTGCTGAAATCGGATTTTACCACTTGGAACATAGAAGGTACAAGAGAAAACTACATTTCAATGAACCCCACTTAAATTTCCATTTAACTTATTAGAGCCCAAAATTTAAGTCGGACAAAGTGTTCAATAGCTCTGGTGGAACGGACAGGCAGGCAAACATAAATTTCGTGGTTTTAAAACTAGACCTCACTTCGTTCGGTCAATTAAGGGGAGAATAATGTATTAATACCGAGTTTGTGTGGAGACCAGTATTTATCTAAATATATAAATCAGAAATTTGTGTGAACTTATGTATGTGATAGGTAGGGGTTGTCTGTTCCAATACTAAAGTTTAGTCTTTATTTTATGACATTTTTCGTAAACGTACGGCCAGCCATTCCATACCCCCTCCCCCCCCCCCAATTTCCATTTTCTTTGAAACACAAAAAANACCCCCCCCCAAATTTCCATTTTCTTTGAAACACAAAAAAAGCAATTTCTAAGAATCGTAGTGAAGTACGGGCGAAACAGCTAGTTTAAAATATGAGTATATTTTTTAGTAATTGATCTTTCACTTCTGGTTTTCAGATATGAACATCAGGATATTGCTCTCAACTGTGGAACCATGTTAAGAGAATGTGCACGATACGAAGCTTTGGCAAAAATTATGCTTCATTCTGAAGAATTTTTCAACTTTTTCCGTTACGTTGAAGTTTCTACGTTTGATATTGCCTCAGATGCCTTCTCTACTTTTAAGGTAATGTCCATTTTAAGAAAATTAATGAGAGGATGATAGATTGAAAATGATTTTGCTGAGAGGATGATAGCATGAAAATGATTGTGCTGAGGGGATGATAGCATGAACATGATTGTGATGAGGGGATGATAGCATGAACATGATTGTGATGAGGGGATGATAGCATGAAAATGATTGTGCTGAGGGGATGATAGCATGAAAATGATTGTGATGAGGGGATGATAGCATGAAAATGATTGTGATGAGGGGATGATATCATGAAAATGATTGTGATGAGGGGATGATAGCATGAAAATGATTTTGCTGAGGGGATGATAGCATGAAAATGATTGTGCTGAGGGGATGATAGCATGAAAATGATTGTGATGAGAGGATGATAGCATGGAAATGATTGTGATGAGAGGATGATAGCATGAAAATAATTGTGATGAGGAGATGATAGCATGAAAATGATTGTGATGAGGGGATGATAGCATGAAAATGATTGTGACGAGAGGATGATAGCATGAAAATGATTGTGATGAGGGGATGATAGCATGAAAATGATTGAAGAATAAGAAAATGTGAAGTTTGAAAGGTTTTATTATAAAGGGTACAATTTACACGTAAATCAGAATAACGTTTACACGTCATTTCTAACACAAAATACTTTATATAGTATATATTATCTCATTTTGTTCAAATTTGGAGTGGTTTGATAATTAAGCCGACGATATACCGTTTTTACTTTGATTAGAAGATGGCGACATTTGATAAATTTCGATTTCTCATGAAATCGCTTAAAATTCTTTTTTGGTTTAAACTAAAAAAAGAAAATATAGTTCAAACCAGTGCAACAAGTTTGTATCAAAAGGTTTTTTGATCGTTCGTCCCGAAATCTTGCTTTTTATTTTTTCTTCTTGATTTTGCACTGAAATTTGGCACAAAATGTTTTAGCCCAGTAGTGGGCATGTACTGGATAAAACATACTCGTTCTCTCAGCGTCTCACTGTTCCTCAAATCGTCTCATTATTCAATTTATTTCCGGAGATTTATCCGGATAGCTACTGAAATTAGAAGCAAAAACGACAAATTTTCAATTGTGTTCAATACAATAGCTTTCAGACCAAAAGCCTTCTGTAAAAATCTCGTCGATCCGCTACTCTGTGAAAGAAAAACATATAAACACTTGCATCATAGTTTTAGTAGGGTGCCAACGATAATTTTCTAAACCAATTTTCCTTTTTCTGGAATGGTATAGCTGTAAAAAGACCCTCCAAACCTGCTTTCAATGTACGGTAGAAAAATTATTGGGATGCTGTGTACTAGTAGAACAAGTATCGATAGATGTATGTATCACTAATTGGTTAGCAAAAACGGTAAAAGATATCGAAAAATAGATGAGAATGACCTCCCCCCCCCTCCAAAACCATAGGCTAGAACCCCAGGAAAATTATCAGATTTCAAAAATGTTGAACCAGTTTCGAGTTAAAAGGAATGGGAAACGTATTATTATGATGCTTTATAAATCTTTTTCTTAAATCTCTTTTCAGGAATTGTTAACCCGTCATAAAATATTGTGTGCCGAATTTCTAGAATTGAATTACGATAAAGTATTTTCTCACTATCAACGACTTTTAAATTCAGAAAATTATGTAACAAGACGTCAAAGTTTGAAACTTTTAGGAGAACTTCTTTTGGATCGACATAATTTTACTGTGATGACTCGGTATATATCAAACCCTTACAATTTAAAACTCATGATGAATATGTTGAAGGAGAGATCAAGAAATATTCAATTTGAAGCTTTCCATGTGTTTAAGGTATGAACTTACCTGCAATATTTTTTTGACTTATTTCTTTAACATCTTTTGGTCAATCGAGACGGGGGGGTTTAATCTCCATTCACTGGAAACTTAAAAGCGAGCTATCCATATTGACCTAACGACGTCCAATATTGAATAAAGGCAGTACCCTAATCACAACTCCACACAAGATGTCTTCGTGGCAAAATATGCATCTTTTTCAACTTGCACAGGGGGTTCGATTCATGGTCGGGTCGAAAAACTTAAAAGGTTTTTTTTTTTGATTTTTCTACTTAGTCTTTTTGTGTTTGGGGGTAANTTTTTTTTTTTTTTTTTTTTTTTTTTTTTTTTACGCGAAAGTAACTTATCTGGTATTCAAGGCTATGGAGACAGAGTTTTTCTTTTGACAATTTTTGACAGTCGAAGCTCTCACGAAATAAATTAACATAAATCAATACAAAATGTTTTTCTACATTTTAGCAAGCGTCATAAACAGATGAAGTTTTCATAGCTTTTGACAGAAGTTTGAAATCGGATTTCAAGTCGGGCAATTTTTGATAGTTAGGAGTTAGAGTCGAATATTATTTTCATCACTGCGCAGCCCTGCTGGTGTTGTTTAAAACGAACCTTATTGTAATTCAAATTGTTTTTTCAGGTGTTTGTAGCAAATCCAAACAAACCTAAACCTATTCTTGATATACTATTAAGAAATCAAGATTTATTGGTTGAATTTCTTACACGATTTCATACGGACCGGTCTGAAGATGAACAATTTAATGATGAAAAAGCCTATCTGATAAAACAAATCAAGGAATTGAAACCTATAGCGGGAGATAATTAATTCTAGAAATAATTCAAAGAATAATGTAATTTAAAATAAATAAAGCATGTAGATAAATAAGTCATTTATATCATACTAGGGTGCATTATAATGAGATGCAACAGTCTAATTTGTATCAATAGAGCATAGACATAATTTTTTAATAAAAGTGGTATCACACTCATGATTCCAATTTTTTTCATTTTATCGATTTCAAACAGTACTAATCACAGTGATCGGCATATATATTGGATTAAATTCGCTTTAATCCAATATATTTGGATAATTTAATGCTTTGATGTCAAACACCAAATTGACCAAAATTTGTCTACGTAGTCTGATCGGGTTGACAAACACTTTCGTTATGTTTGATTGGTTTTGAAAACTATTTCATTAATCTTACCTTTAAAAAATATTTCTGAATCGTCTCTTCTGTGGACACTCAAATCCACAATTTGCGAAAATACACAAGTGAGGAAATACTAAATTTAGATCAGAAATCGTATTGGAAAAATAGAATATCAAAATTATATTTATTACAGATAAATATCTGGTTGCTATGGTGTAAAACATAACAAAATTTGAAAGGAACTATTTTTGTCTGAAAGTCTCATCAAATAGAATAGTGTGTTAGGGGCACAAATATACCAAACACACAAATTCAACAAATATACCTACATCAAATAAATGTTCCAAAATTTTGGAATGATAAATAGTGTGATGCGACCATAAGTTCAATTTTATACTTTTATCATTATCATTAGGTGGCATCAAGGTTCTCAATCAGATCGGCGATAGAAATACAAAATAGGGTAAGTGATTTTTTGTTTTTTCCGCTTTTTAGCGGTTTTCATTAATCCTGTCTAAAAAGAGAATGGTAAGAGCCAGAGACTTGATATTTTTTATGTATGTCAAATTTAGGGTCTAATTATGCCACAGAACTTCGGGGGGGGGGGGGGGGGGNGGGGGGGGGGGGGGGTGTATTTTTTTAACCAGTAAAATAATAAACCAAGTATCAGATTGGCAGAGTTTTTTATACTGGATTTGAGTTAATAAATTTTATTAAGTTTCACATTTCATGCTATTTCACATTTCTTAACTTACTGAATTTCACCAAAAAATAAGTATAACTCAAAAACAGTTCGACATTTTTTAATTCTGATAGTTTTCCTGAGAGTCCAGGATATGGGTTTTTTTGGGGGGGGGTCCCATCAATTTTTTGACACCACCTACCGTTTGTGCTAAAATAGCTCGCGGCACACCGGTTGAGAATCACTGGGCCAAACAATTAGTGATAAATAAACCTCTATTGTTACATTGTAACTCTGAAATAGCTAGTCATACCTTTGCAGAAAATGTCCTAAAATAAGAATTAAACAGCCACCTAAAACTTTCTCGCTTTGAGTTGATATGTTGTCGCGACAAAACTTATCGGACCGTGACTGTCTATTTTGGTGAACAAATTAGGCCGTAACTCGAAAACGGCTTGACATAGTTTAGTTCTGATAATTTTCTTGGGATCGCAGACCATGTTTTTGGGGTGGTCCATGTCCAAAATTTTTTCGTTATCTGCTACCGTTTGGGCTGTGGTATTGTAACAGACAACCCCTACCACATAGGTACATAGATACACACAAATTTCTCATTTATATATTAAGATTTTTCGTTTTATTTTGTAATGTGTTTTCTACCATCACCTGAAACGACAGTTTAGAACATTCAGATGGTTCAAAGCTGATCTATGTGGCCGAGTTGTTAAGTCCACTCTTGATCCGACGATTGTGGGTTCAAATTCCGGTCGGAGTAAAATTTTCTGATCGAATTATCTCGTTCTTGGAATGGCACGGCTGTAAAAAGGGGTGTCCTAAAGTAATGCGAAAGCGGTTTCAGGTTCCTATTACTATTAACACTACTATTTGTATCGCTTTTTATAATTGAGGGGTGAGAAAATTTTCTGCACGATTACAATACTTTATCTTCCATAGGAAGAGAAAGTAAAAAGTTGTGTACAGTTCTTGAGCACGATCTGAGGTGGTTTTTATGCAGTTACTTGAGTCCTGGAGAATGTTCTTGCATGTACTGCAATGGAATTCATTGGGAGCAAGAACGGATTTGGTTTTTGTCAACTGCAGTGTAAAAGGTGTAAGTTACGCGGAGTTTTGTAAACAAAACCATCTACAGACAGAAGGAATTTGGGTTGCCGTATCGAAAGAAGAATATCGATAAGCGATATTATTATGGTCCAATATCGGTTATATAGAAACCTTAACATCGATAGTCGATATAATCGATGTAAATATCGACAGCCGTAAATATGGTTGCCGTAACGAAAGAATATTGATATTACTGATATTGAAAACTTAATATGGATAAGCGATATTATTGGATGGTCCCATATAGATATAAAATATCGTTTATATAGAAACCTTAATATCGATGTAAATGTCGATAGCCCTAGCAGCAAAGCAGCGTAATTTCTGACGTAGGTAACTTAATATTTTTTGTTTCGATAGCGATATATTTTTTTATAATATCGATATTAAGAAATCGTATTATCGATATAATAACGTTAGATTAGATTATGTTGATATGGTCTTACCATTTTAATGGAATGCCATTGTCAAGCATGGCGGAAAAGATTCTACGTAAATGAAATGTATAGTTTATTGATAATAAAATTTATAAAAATAAATTCCATATGTTTATAAAACCTTACGCATAGACTGGCAATGCTATTGTTTTGTTTATTTTGTCGAACAGTATGTTTTTTTCTGCATTCCTCTTAGTCTATTAGGTATCATACTGGCATTGCATTTGGGGGACCCGGGTTCTATCCCCGGCAGGGTCGGAAATTTTTCAATTTTGGGCTTGTAATTTCGGGATGCACTCAGCCTCATGGGGACGATTGAGTAGCGACCAGTGGCGGCATTACCAGAGTATAACGATTAGAAGATTATTATAATTGCAGCAGGATCTTAGTAATGCTGTGATACCCATAAAAATTGTGAAAAGGAAATAGGGCCTTACCACAAAGAAATTCTACATTTACATTTTTAGTCTTTACTTAATTTAATGATGTAATCTTAGTTTTACAAAATGTACTCCTTTGACCTCCCTCAAGAGAGTGTGTTTAGGGCGGAGGCGACATTTTTCATTTGAATGGAAACTAATTCTTTCCCCGATGTACTCCCTCGTGCCTTTATCCTTCGTTTCGAAGGCCAAGGCTTTGGAGATGTAGTTGTAAAAGTATATTTCTTTGTGTTATTATGTCACAATTTTTATGGGCATCATAGCATTACAAGGTATTATCATCAATTACTCAGCCTAAACTACACTTTAACAATTACCTTTTAATGCTACCACTTGTCGCTATTACCGTAGCTATTCAATTGTCCTCAGGAGGCTGAGTTACCCCCAATCACAACCAGACCAAGTAGAAAATTTGAAAAAAATTTCATCAAATTTTCCATCCGTCCAGGAATCGAACCCGGAACCTCCTGGGTGCAAGGCGAGTGTGAAAAGCTCCAAAACACATTATCCAAAAAAAGATACATAGAGGATACATTCATGGGGTTTTGTAACTCTTTGCACTTCAAGCATGTCCTTACTCAACTGCTACCTGAACAGATTAGACCTCACCATAAAAAATGAATGTGCCCTCCGCCACGGACAGTCACATGACTTTCACCACCTATTCAACTGTCCACAAAAAACCACAACACTCACAGTTCAAGACCTGTGTAGATGGCAGCTTTTCTTCAGCTCAACACGGAGGCAATCTGAGGAAACTCGTTGACTGCCGCTACAACCACAGACATATATCCTTAGTTCCAGGTGGCAGCTAGACAAGTGTTGGAAGTGACACGATTTATAACAAAACATAGGGTGCAGTGTAGTAATTTCGCATGATATCCTATGACATGAGAGTGGAAGATAATTTAATAATGTTGCTCTGAATAAAGGAAATGATTAATTTGGGATAATCAAACGTAATAGAGAGAACCCAAAAACTAGCCTCGACGAACAAATCTCAGCGATTCAATATATATACAATGTACATTGTGCATAAGTTCATCATCATAGGTTAACAGCCGTGGGACTGGTTTGCAACAACTCACCATGGGTTGTTGAATCTTGAGAAGCTTTACGGATAATGAAGTAGCTTCTCCTTGCTTTATGTATAGAAAATATCGTTTCCGACCCTGTCCTCAGTCGTCTTTTAGGACTGGAATGAACTTGGATGGATGCCTTGGAAGTATTCCTTTTATGTCCCCCAACCCACAGGGGACTTAGGAAGGATATAATGCAGTAGCTTCTCCTTTCTTTCTGCATGGGTATGGATCCTTCCTTCAGTCGCCTTTTACGACTAAAGGACGAGTACGGCAATGCCTCTAAGGCGCTTTCGATTTTGAAAGGGAAATCATAGAATACTATTAGTACGGAAACGACCATGCACTAAAGCGCCAAGCTACGCTATCGAAGTACGGTCAAACCCGCTAGTAATGTATAAATGTTGAAAGTTGTATTATGTGTTTGAAACAAAATGATCTTTGACATCTCCCCTTGTATTGTTTGTCAAATATTTCTTATATCTGCGAGTAAGATAAAAATGTCTATTAATTTATTTCAAAATGAAATTTTAACCAAACAAAGGGGTTGTACGACGAAAGCGATCAGTGAAGCAGGTGCTGTAAAAGATACATCATTCTATAAAAGTGCAGAAAATTATTCACCCTCCCAATAATAAAATGAAATTTTCATCACTACGATCTGTCCCCTCGTTTTTATATTTATCAATACTTAGATGAACACCGAGCAATCACGAACCAAGTCAAATGATAATAAAATTTAAGTCTTTTGATATATTAAAAATAGGAAAATTTGTAGGAAAATCGGCCGTAACTAAACTGACCCCAACCAAAACCAAACCACATCTACTCAGCTCAATCGGACAATAGGAAGTGGGTTAAATTTAATTTCTAAGATTTAAACACAAACAAAGGCACATAATATTTATTTAGTAACCTTTAAAAATGCACTAAATAGGTAGATATACTCAGGCTCAAATTTAAAAAAATACACCCTAAGGACCTAGGCTCGTCCCTTTGGATAGGGGGTTTAAAAAGAATACGCCCAAGACAGCCAAACTCATGCCAGTCGTAAAAAGCGACTAAGGGCAGGGAGGGAAACGATATTTTTCCATTACCCATGCAGAAAGCAAGCAGAAGCTACTGCATTATTCATAAGGATGCTTTATAGTATCAACAACTCATGGCGAGTTGTTGCAATCCAGCCTATTAACCTTTGATGATGGTGCTGCCCTAGACCCTAGACTTAAAGGGAGAACTGTCTCTCTGCAGTAACACTGGTATGTACCACTGGTGGTTTTGTGAACTGTTGGCTTTACTAACTCAAATGGCCACCATTTGGCACGGATGACCCAAAAACTAATCAGTTAATTTTATGAATATAATGAATGTCCATACCAAACTTCATCACAATTGGATATGGCGTTCGAGAGTTAATATATTAAAAAAAAGACAAACAAACAAAAATTTGGTCTTAAAACTAGACTTAACTTTCTTTGGTCTAATATGCCATCCCCTTATTCTGAGAAGTTTCAATTGTTTTCCTTCGTGTTTTTAACCAGCCAAGTTCTTTAAGATAAGTAGCCCTAAATGTCTGCGGCTAGCGAACACTACAAACTTGTTATCAGCCGCCTTAGGATTGACGTGATATTATCGAAATATTTATATTGAATATCCAAACCCAAATATCGATATTAACGATATAATATTTACATTCCAAGGCTGCCTTAGGCTATGTTCAGATGAACGCGCGGTAGTAGTTCTACAAACTTGTATCGATTTGTTCATATGATCCCGCGAAATTTCAAACATATTGTAGCTTTTGATTGTACATGGAACCCACCCAGGCCAGGGGCGTTATCTTTATTGGGGTGCATTCAGCCTCATGAGTACAACTAAGTAACTCTTGATATTTACTTTCCGTGTCCAGTTCATTTTTTTCGAATCTTGTCCATCCAATAAAGAGCTGTTCGGATGGCCGTGTCATTACTAACAACTAAGTCTTGCTCAGTACAGGGATACCCTAGAAAGCGTCAAACCAGCAAATATGCCGGGTATTGATGTGTCCAACATTCACACACGGTATCTGAAGCGGGAGCTAAAAGGCCTCATTTGTACAGGTTGGTCGTGCATCTGGGCACTCCGACTCATAGACGATTGAGTATTCTCCACACTGGATCTTGTCTGTATATTTCATTTCCAGTGGCAAGTTCCTCTTTAGGTTCTTCGCTTTGGGTGAGAACTTCTTTCCACTTCATGAGGCCAAAATGACTGTTCTAAAAATCAAATCTTGTCTGTATATTTCATTTGTCGAAGAAGAAAAATCCATTGAGTCTGCGCTCTAGATCTTGTCCTAGATTGGTCATATGGGAAATTCGGGCTTGTAACTGGTGTGAAAGTCTAATCCGTAATATCGGACAAACAATTACGATGCAAGATGTAAAGAGAAAAGGGGTAAGAGAAACAATTGTGTCGAGAATTGTTTTTATTAAATAATAACAGGACGAATGAATAAAAAAGAAAAGAAGAAGAGAGATCAAATCCAGTCCCCCTATTTCATAATTCTAGAAATTGTAATATGGGATACAATAATAATGCACATTCTTTGAGTAGTTTGGAGAGAGAAAAACAAATATCGCTCTAAACAAATAAATTAATCTGCAGTGAACACACAAATTAATTAACAGTAATTAATTATTGTGAATTTTATTAATTTTATACGTGAAACATTATAATTAGGTACTTTAAAAAAAAATCGAAGAATCGTTAAAATATTAAAAAATAAATGTATTTATTGTTGAAATATATTAAAAAATGGATAAAGTCAAATCAGAGTTGAATTAAATAAAAAAAATAAAAATAATAAAATAAATTGGAGATTTTTTAAAAGTAGGTATTAGGTACCTACTCAGACCAGAGCTGTGATAAACCGGTTTAATAATAAATTAAATTGGAGATTTTTTAAAAGTAGGTACTTAAGATTGATATTCTCAGACCAGAGCTATGATAAACCGGTTTAATAATAAATTAAATTGGAGATTTTTTAAAAGTAGGTACTTAAAATTGATATCCTCAGACCGGAGCTGTGATAAACCGGTTTAATAATAAATTAAATTGGAGATTTTTTAAAAGAAGGCACTTAAGATTGATATCCTCAGACCAGTTGTGATAAACCGGTTTAATAATAAATTAAATTGGAGATTTTTTAAAAGTAGGTACTCAGACTGATATCCTCAGACCGGATCTGTAATGAATCGCTTTATCATAGTACTGGTCTGATGATGGCAAACTTAGTACTGTTGAAAGTTAGCCAACTTAAATTAGATAATAATTGTTTTAATGCCTTTGATGACTTTGTAAGGTTTTTTGTTGAAGGATTATTTTAAATATATATATATTTTTTAAAAAAATATTTAAAATAATCCTTCAACAACTTAAATTAGGTATTAATAAAAATTTCGATTCATAGTTAATATGAAAATTAATAATTTAAGTTGGTGAGCTTTCAACAGTACTCCATGTATAAACCAGCTTTCAACAGTACTCCGTGTATAAACCAGCTTTCAACAGTGCTCAATGTATAAACTAGCTTTCAATAGTACTCAGTGTACAAACCAGCTTTCAACAGTACTCAGTGTATAAACCAGCTTTCAACAATACTCACTGTATTTACATCGTTCTAGCATAGTTCTGGTCTAATGATGACAGTCCCAATAGGCACTATTAAAACGTCACCAAATTCAATTATTAATTTTATTTTAAATTTAGGTAACTCTTAACATTGTCAATTTTAGATTTTAATTTTACTAATTAAACTCTGAATTGATATTGTCATTTTTTTTTTTTAATATCTTACAATTCTTCAACTAAGTAATTTTATATCTATTATTTACTATCATTTTAAATGTAATTCATTAAACTCTGAATTTCTTTGTCAGTTTAATAATAATTATTTGTTTACTATTTTTTTTTTTTTAAAAAAAACTGTTATTAATTTATAAAATTTCTATGGTTATTTATCAATAAAATTGTTTTAAAATAAGAACAAAAACTTTCTCTATCCTAATTCTACTAACTCATATTTTCTTCTTCTGATTTTCTATATATTTTTTTAAAAAAAATAATTACCAATCTATCTATTGATTATATTTTAATCGTGTATAAAACACGATTGTTTTTATTTTAATTATTCTAAATGTCCGATGATCATATTGCGTATTTAACAGCCGCAATTATATTAATTGTGTTAGCGTATTTTAATTATTTTTATGTTAATTAATAATTAATACTCAAAAAGATAAAAGCTTGGTTTTTTGAGGAAATCCTTATATCTTTTATACGTAAACCTATCTTAGAAAATTAGATAAAAATTATTGTGTATCTGAAGGAATATCTTATTCTCAGCAAAATGTAGGAAAAACGTGATTCTGATCCACAATGATTCTCATAGTAACTTTGGCATTATCAACAATTATTTTGGTTGCAAAAATATCTTCAATGTATATTGGTACTTTTGGTCAGCAATTTGGTTCCGAACAAAATATGACGGCACTCATGGAATCTTACGTTTGATAATTTTTTATTGAAAAGGTAACTTTTTTCAATACTATTTCTTAATATTATTAATGAATCCTTTAGTGAATTAATTTTATTAATTTATAAAGAAAGATAAAATGAAGAGGAAAAAGAAGAAATGGAATGAAAGTATAAATAGAGAGAGGAAAAAAAAGTTCATTCAAAGGCCGAGGTTTGATTAGCGTCCTCGTGTGTCGATCGACCTAAGCAACATGTTCATACATCGTATTGGTATTTCGGTGTATTTCAAAGTCAATCATTCAGCCAGCGTCAATGGCCCTTTAAATATGCCAGCCGGGTTCGGGATGGATCAACCCAGTCTGCGGGGGAGTGAGGTCAATGTATGTAGCTGATATGTTCAGGGTGGGTTATGGTAATTTACTTTATTCAAATGGCTACTGTGGACGCACCCTTGAACATAGACACGTACAGAATTAACAATTTTTGACTTGTTTGAATTATCACAATGAATTGAAAAGCCGGTATAATTAAAAAAAATAAGAGAAATAATTACCTCAAATTTGACTTTTTTAGAAAGCTGAAATCTTTTACTAACTGTTTTCATGAGTTTGTACTTTAATGAATTTCCGTATTTTTTTTTTTTTTACCAAACTACAATTTTCGATTTTTTTTTTTCGTATTCTTCAACCGCTTTGTGGCAAATCAAGACCAAATCATGGCCGATTTTGACGATTTATACATTTTTATTTTTGTCTATTGTACAAATTTTCTTTGCTATTGTAAATTCAAATTCAAAAAATCGTTTGTCCCAGCCTAAAGCTAAATATTGGACCCCCCAATTCTTCCAATAACGAAAAGGCCTTAACACCAGCCATGACATATCAAAATTTTACGTTTCTACAACAAACCGCTAAACGGATAAAAATCATTTTCAAGAAAACAAAATATTGGGCCACCGGTACGCCCAGGGCCCCCAAAACAACACGGTGCCTTGATGTCCTAAACATGTATACCAAATTTCGTCAAAATCGGATGAAAATTGTGGCTTGCATTGCGTAACAAACATACATACACATATATAAACATACATACATACATACACATATACATACATACACACATACAAGTGCATTTAGGATGTATACCGGGGTCAAAAGTGAAGTCCACTAACGTTCACAATTTTCTCGGGGACCTAACGAATAATTTATTAATTTAGATGTTAAGCATGTTAATAATTTTACATTTCAGCAACCACGAGTGGAATTTGCAACAATGGTCTCAACGAATCGATTTTTGGTCTTCTCATTTTCATTATTTTCATATTTTTTAATTTTATTCGATTCCATCGGAGGTACATCCCAATCTGCTCGAGAAGATCATGTATGCAAACGAGTGGAAACTTATTCTGAAAATATTCCAATAGAGGTGGAGGAACCAATTACATTGAAAAGATATCAATGGTGTGTTGGCTTTCCACCAAGATGTACATATTTGACGACGGTTTTGAGAAATCGTACCAAAATTCAAGTAAGAAATCCTCTATGAAAATGTTTTAGGTATATTAGTTGATTAGGGTCGTACCCAAGATTTTTTTTTCGAGGGGGGTCCGAAGGATTGACTGCCAAGCCAGGACTAACACCTGAAAATGATGATTATGGGAGGTGATGATGATGATGTTGTTGGTGTTGTTGATGATCATGTTGTTTTTATTGTTTTTGTTGTTGGTGGTGGTGATGATGAGTTACACCTTACAATATTACATAAGTCATGCACCGGGGGGGGGTCTGGACCCCATGGACCCCTCCTGGGTATGGCCTTGCATTTGATAACTGTTTGCCCATGCCTCGCTATGGCCTCTAGCTTAGAGTCATGTAGCCTAGAAGTCTCATATGATTCCCCAGAGGTCTTATCACTCTGTACAGGACCACCGAGAGGGAGGTGGGAGCCCGTAATTTTTTAGACCCGGGCCCGATTTTTTTCTCGGCGACCCCCTCACTCTGTATGTTAAACATTTTCAGGCAATTGAAAAAAATCGAACAGTGTCAGAATGTTGTAGCGGTTTCGTTGAAATCAATTCTGAATGTGTACCTGAATGCCCTACAAATCAACCCTGTCCAAACATGAAATGTCCAGATACAAAACATTGCTTCTGTCTAGCTGGCTATACTGGACTTCATTGTAATACAAGTAAGTACAAGAACCAAATACAAGTGAGTGAAATAATCAAATACAAGTGAGTGAAAGAACCAATTACAAATGAGGGAAACAACCAAATACAAGTGAGTGAAAGAACCAAATACAAGTAAGTGTAAGAACCAAATACAAGTGAGTCTAAAGTGAAATTAATCATGGACGACAAGAAAAACTACGTAAACTAATCATTATAGCTATTAGAGACCCCAGGTAACCTACGCCCTTTTTGACTCCGGCCATTCTTTAGAAGCGACAACACACTGCAAGTTTCAAATGCTCGGTGAAATTAATCATGGACTGGAAAAATTACGTAAACTAATCATTATAGCTATTAGGTAACCTATGCTCTTTTTGACTCTGGCCATTCTTTAGAAGCGACAACACACTATAAGTTTCAAATCCTCGTTAAGTTGTATTCGTTTCTTGAGCTTCCAAAGGGCGACCGCCTTAAGACGTGTCAGTTCACTGATATTTGACTACTTTGGTCCTAGGTTTAGTTCGCTGATATTTGACTACTTTGGTCCTAGGTTTAGTTCACTCATAACTGACTACTTAGGTCCTAGGTTAAGTTCACTGATATTTGACTACTTTGGTCCTAGGTTTAGTTCACTGATATTTGACTAATTTTGTTTTAGTTTCAGTTCACTGATATTTGGTCCTATTTTTTCAGCCTGTCCAGTTGGTCGATGGGGATCAAATTGTTCATCAAAATGTCAATGCGGAGATACAAATGGAAATAAGTGTCATCATTTGACAGGAAAATGTATCTTATCAATCACAACCACAACGTCTACAACAGCAATACCAGTTTCTTCAACAATAATTACAACCACTCTTCCACCTTCAACAAAATCAGACATAAATATCGTTGATATACCAGCACTTACAACAAATGAAAAATACGACGAAATCACGAATGCCATAAAAAAACAAAATACAAATCAAAAACTGTCTCCTATATTCACAATTCCAAATGCAATCCCTGATGTTCTTAGAAAATCAGAAGAAACAATCAATAAAGTAATAAACAAATTTGAGGAAACAATAAAATTTCCGAATACTCCTTCCACAATTCTTCCACATAATATACAAGTACCTTTAACATTACCTTCAATTACGACTGAAAACAATCATCCAAACACTTTTTCAGTAAATTCTAATCAATTAAATACATTAAAAACAACAGAAAAAACCTTTTATGATGATCTTAAGAACAAAGATATTCTATCCATTGTAAATTCTATACCAATAAGTTTGAACATTCCCGCGGATAACTCTCCTAAATCAGACAAAACACCATTAGTCATAGAAACTACACATAAACCTACAGTAGATTCTATTCCAATAGGTTTAACTGTACCCAATGTATTTGGTATATCAACAACAATTAAACCAATCTGGGAAACGGATATTCACAAAGAACTAGCTCCAAAATTGGAGCAAATACCAAAAACATATGAAACTACAACAATACCAATCTGGGAAACAGATATCATTAACAAAGAAATCGGTCCTAAATTGGAGCAAACTCCAAAAGTATATGAAAACATAACAAAACCAATCTGGGAAACAGATATCATTAACAAAGAAATCGCTCCAAAAGTGGAACAAACTCCAAAAGTATATGAAAACATAACAAAACCAATCTGGGAATCAGATATCATTAACAAAGAAATCGCTCCAAAATTGGAGCAAACTCCAAAAATATATGAAACTACAACAAAACCAATCTGGGAAACAGAAATCATAAACAAAGAAATCGCTCCAAAATTGGAGCAAATACCAAAAGTTTTTGAAACAACGACACAGATACCTTTAATTAATACTAATCTAATGGAAAAGAAAATAAGTTCAATTGTAGATTCGATTCCCAAAAGATTCGAATCAATAAATCAATCAAATTCCACATCCCTGGAAACAAACAATTTTTTGAATGAAAAAATTAAAAATCATCCAAAATACTTTGAAGAAACTAGTTCATCAACAGTTTTTGATGTCAATTGGATAGAAAAGATAAAATTATCAAAGTCTAATGTTAATTCTAATCAATTTGAAAACCCAACAACTCAAAAAATACTTTTAAACCCCGAAGAAGTTTTTTCTACAGTTCTAGATACATTTACAAATTCTGTTTCTTCCATACCAACTGTGACAACTTTGTCTTTCTCAAAAACACAAAATTCTTTTAACCCATTAACAACACCAATTGATAAAAAAGAAGGTAAAGACAATTTATTCATTATTTCATCTGATATAAATAAAAGTTTCAAATCTGTTGTGTCAAATGTAATAAGTAAAACGAATAATTCAAAAGAAATGTTTACAACAAAACTAATTGAATTTGACACTAAGCCATCAAATGTAAATTTCAAGTTAAAAGACGAAATTTCCACAAATGACAAACTATCAAATGCAAATTTTGAAACTAACAAAATTTACAGCACAGTACAAACAAAAATAACAGACATTTCTGAAGATCAATATACAATCCCAATTCTACAATCAAATAAAAATCAGTTTGAACATATAATTTCAACTACTAAAATAATTCCAAATTTTGAAGCTCCCATAGATCTGACACCTAGAAACATACAACCACCGGATGGAAATTTAAATTCATATCCAAATATTATATCTACAGTAGGACCTGATTTACTGACAACAAGCAATCAACCTATCGAACTTACATTCATAAACACAGGACGTGATCTGAATGGGATTTCAATATCTAATTCTCAGTCACCACAAGCTATCGACAACATTAAACCAATTACAAATATTCCAAGTACGTCTTTGTCTACTTTTGGCATTTTTTCAACTGTAACAACACCAAAAACAACTGTACAACCTATTCCAAACTATGATAATGTAAGACCTGCAGCTTTCAATAATAATAAAATTGATTCCTTAGTAGAAGCAATAGACAATCCATCCGTTGCTTCAACATTTGCAAATGATATAGCAACAATAATTACAGAAGCAGAAGATACAAATCCAGCTGAAATCACCAACAATATCAAGGAACTATCGACACCTATGTCCATAAAAACAACATACACTTCAACATTACCCTCAATGAGACCAACGAAATATTTTACTCCCCCAATACAATCTCCTGATGTTTCTAAAATTATATTTTCCACTACACAGAGTTCAAACATATTGACAAAGCCCAGCTTAGTATATTCCAATCCTCCAATAAATAGTATCAACACATTTAAAACGTCTACTTACAAACCGCCACAATCAACAATGAAAGTTGTTAATCCAGAATTAGATAAAGCTATAGGAATATTTGAAAATTCATTGAATGACTTAATGAAATCAATGGAACATATTGGTATGAAGAAAACAAATAGCGAGTCAAAAGCGAAACAATATGCAATACAAAATGATGGACCAAGACATGGCACAGAAGAAAGAATAAACACAATGAATGATTTTAATAATTTAGCTGCTATCAGAGAAGATCAGTTCAATGAGAAACATTCAACCTCTGAAGGTAAGGGAATAAACACACAAAATGTAATCTCTGTAGGTAAGGGAATAAACACACAAGATTAGGGCAGATACAAGAGGTTGGAGAGATCGATTCCCCCCTCAAGGCTGGAAAATGTAAATATTTATTCAAACTGAATCGATTTTAACAAATAAGTGGTTTTTTGTAGGGATTTATATTACAAGAATCTTCTTTAACTTCAACTTTTCCCAATTCTATTTGGGATTGGCTTTGCTTTCCCCAATACTATGTTGTCACAACCTTTTGATCGGTGCCTATTTTCTCCAGCTGTACCCTTTCCTGGCATGATAACCCTGGCTTGCATCTCACAGTATCTAGGAACTGTATTTTACCGATGACTCATCATTTTTGGTTTTACTGATGACTCATCATTTTTAAAGGCTGGATGTCCTTCCTAACAACAAACCTAATCTAATTATACGGGCTTAGGACCGTCACCTAATGAACCTGGTTTGCTCCCCTCTGTGGCTAAATTGTGATATGTTCCAAAGTTGTGTACAATAATCTTCTTTAAATTCACCCCTTTCCCAATCCTCTACTCTCCTTAACTGTAATTCTTTCCTGGCACGGTAACCCTTGCTTGCATCTCACAGTATCCACAGAATCTGCGTAGAAACTTATGCTTTGCTGATGATTCTTCATCATTCATCATTGGTTTGAAGCAGAGTTTCTTTTATAGGCTGGATGCCCTTCCTAATACCAAAACTTCTGTTTTTACACGGCCTTAGAACCGTCACCTAATGAAGCTGGCTTGCTCCCCTCGGTGGCTACCTTATCTACAGGGTATCCCAGTTAAGGAGGACAATAATTTATTGGCTGATTCTGGATGCCAATACCTACCAAAAATGCTCCCTTCAACTTTTTAATAAAAGCTTTGTTTTTGAATTATTCGCATTTTTCATCTTCTTTTACACGTGTCCGCCCGACGTCACAAATATGTCCATACTTTCTTGGACATAATCTTTTTGAAGATATTTCCGAACACATGGAAAATTTCTGTTCAGATAAAATTACTTTCATGACCAGAAAATTTGAATTAGTGCCTCGTTTTTGAGCTAACTTGAATTTTTTTTGATATTTTTGTAAACTACGAAGAAAGCTAAGGGACTCTCCCACGGTTGTTCAACATTATTTTTATTGGGCATAAACGGAAAAAATATCCTTATGTTAATAAGGTTTCAACAGTATATAACTTTTTCCGTTACCTTCTGTATTCGTCGAGAAATTTCTATTTTAATGTAACAAAATCATGAAAATATGCTACATATTTATAATTTTTTTTTTTGTTAGTTTCCAAATATAATTTTCCCTTTTCTTACCTAAAGACATTACAAAAACAAAATTAAAAAAAAATTTTTTGTAAAAATTCTAAATATGTAGCATATTTTTTCACGTTTTTTTTTCTTTACATTAAAATAGAAATTTCTTTACGAATACAGAAGTTAACGGAAAAAGTGATATACCGTTGAAACCTTATTAACATCACGATATTTTTTTCGTTTTTGTCCAAAAAAAATAATATTGATCAACCGTGGCAGAGTCCCGTTGCTTTTTTCGTAGTTTACAAAAATATCAAAAAAAAATTCAAGTTAGCTCAAAAACGAGGCACTAACTCCAAGTTTCTGATCATGAAAGTAATTTTATCTGAACAAAAATTTTCCATGTGTTCCAATATCTTCAATTTTCAAAAAAGTTGATCATGAAAGTAATTTTATCTGAACAAAAATTTTCCATGTGTTCCAATATCTTCAATTTTCAAAAAAGTTATGTCCAAGAAAGTTATGGACATATTTATGACGTCAGGCGTACTTGTGTAAAAAAAGATGAAAAATGCGAATAACTCAAAAACAAAGCTTTTATTAAAAAATTGAAGAGAGCATTTTTGGTAGGTATAAGCATCTAGAATCAGCCCATAAATTATTGTCCTCCTTAACTGGGACACCCTGTATATAAAAATAATAAACTTTATTTATTCTAGGATTGAATTTGATATTTATTCCCGATGACGATTTGACTGCGAGTAAAACAAAAACCAACGAGAGTTTGGTCAATGAAGGAATGGTGCCCATATCTGCATCAATTCTTCTATTTATGGTGTTCGGTGTGCTGGTCATTGTTTTGTATGTATTCCATAGAAGAAGGAAACTATTACAGAAAGCTCATATAGAGGAAATCATTCACATTCGACAGGATATTGCGGCGTCAGGTTAGTGGTGAAGTCTGGTGAAGGGAAGCAAACCCAAGCTGAGGTATGATTTTTCCCTCATTAATTTGAGTATTTGCCAACATAAAAAATAGAGCTCTAATAGTTAGGTAGTAGGAAATGACTCTTTGGCCTGGCTTTGCACGCGGGAGACCCAGGTTCGAATTCTGGCGGAACCGGATTATTTTTGGAACTGTGCTTGATTGTTCGGGGTGCACTCAGCCTCTTGAGGACAATTTAGAAGCTACTTTAATGTGAGTAGCGACCAGTGGGCGGCATTACAAAAGCAAAGAAATATATAGTGCAGTGATAGTTTAGTGTGGTGACCCTTGTAATGCCGTGACAACCACAAATTTAGGTTGTAACAATGCAATACTCTGCGTTACCACAAATATTAAACATATTTACTATTTACATTGTAGAAAATACCATTAACCTCGTTTAGTGGTTACCTTCCTCTTAAGAGTATATTTTTTTGGGAAAACTCCCAATTGTTCAATTGCATGCAATTTATTTATATTTTCTAATCTAAAAGTTCAGTTTAAATTGTTGCAACTTTTCGGAGGAATTTTGGTTATCATTGAGTTTAAAAAAAAATGAACTATGTTGGATTTTTCAGGTGTGATTGTAGAAAGACCGCCGGTTGATACATTTTGCAAATTTATTAATCACCACTCAATGGAACTAATGACAGGTAAATTTCAATTAATGTATAATAAGAAAATTCAATGTTGCGATAGATGATATGTATCACCAATTGTTTACCCAAAACAGTAAAAGATATCAAAAAATACATGGGAATGACCCCCCCCCTCCCCAAAAAGTTCAAAAGCTGGAACCCCAGAAAAATTATCGTTCGTCAAATTCAGTAAGTTAAGGCCAGATAGCATGAAATATGAAACATAAAAGGAGAAAGATAAAATTAAATATGGTTGAAAAAAATAATGGAAAAATTAAATTAAAGTCGTGTCAAAACACGAAAGATGTATATTTATGTGTGTGTATAATTGTTTAGCCAAAACAGTAAGAGATATCGAAAAATTGGTGGGAATGGACACCCTCAAAAAACCATCTTGCTGGCTTGAACCTCAGTTTTTAAATTGCCGCCCATTTTTCAATTTGACTAAATTCAGCCGGTCACGGTCCGATATCTTTGTCGCGATAACATATCAACTCAAAGCGAGAAAGATTTAGGTTGTTGTTTAGTTCTTATTTTAGAACATTTTTTTTGCAAAGGTATGACCAGCCATTCCAAAGTTACGAGTTCTAAAGCGGGAACGGGCAAAATAAATTTTAGAAAATACTACAAAGTCATAACGTCTATGTGTTTAAGGCCCCTGGCAAAACGTTTAAATCATAGTTTTCCAAAAGTTGCAATATACAGGGTAGACATAAACACCCCCCCCAAAAAAAAAAAAATAATCAATTTTCCTTGAAATAGCAATATAAGAATCGTAGCGAAGCACGTGCCGTGACTGTCCGATTTTTGATAATAAATTAGAAAATTGGCCGTAACTCGAAAACGACTTGACATATTTTAGTTCTCATAATTTTCCTGGGATATTTGAACATGATTTTTTTGGGGTAAAGGGGTTCATTCCCAAAATATTTTTGCTATCTGCTACCATTTGGGCTGTGGTATTGGAACAGACAACCCCTACCACATACATAGATACACACAAATTTCTGATCTATATATTTAGATATTAAATGATAAATTACAATTTGTTTTATTTTAGAACTACAAGAGACCGAATATTTATCACCACCACAGCCTCAACCGATATATGAAGAAATCCGATGGTGAAAAGTTTAATTCGACTGATATATGATGAAATCCGATGGTGAATAGTTGAATACACTTTATGCGACACCAAATTGACTGATATATGATGAAATCCGATGGTGAATAGTTGAATACACTTTATGCGGCACCAAATCGACTGATATATGAAGAAATCCGATGGTGAAAAGTTTAATACACTTTATGCGACACCAAATCGACTGATATATGATGAAATCCGATGGTGAATAGTTGAATACACTTTATGCGACACCAAATCGACTGATATATGAATAAATCCGATGATGAAAAGTTTAATACATTTTAGGTGACACCAAATCGACTGATATATGAAGAAATCCGATGATGAAAAGTTTAATACATTTTATGTGACACCAAATCGACTGATATATGAAGAAATCCGATGATGAAAAGTTAACATTTTATGTGACCAAAAAAACATAGGCTGAAACCCCAGAAAAATTATCAAAATTGAAAAATGTTAAACCGCTTTTACGGCCGTTTTTCCGATTTTTGTGAGGGAAATCATAGAATACTATTAGTATGGGAACGGCCATATCTCTAAGACGTCAAGCTAGAGGCAGTAGCGTAGCACGGGCAAACACGTAATAAAATATAAATGGCTTTGCACAAGTATATTTAGTATGCACAAGTAAGTAACGCACTATCAACTATTGTCCTATGTAGTTGAAAATATCAAATATAAAATGGGGTTGAAAATATCAAATATTTAGACTCTAATTTACATAACTCAAGTTAAAACCACGAAAGTTTTTCCTTCATTAACTTACGGATTTAATGAAGGAAAAAAATGTTATCTATAAAAAAAGAAGAAGAAAAATATTAGTTTGAATACATTTAAGGATGATCGTCCTTTGGATGCAACTACACGGGATTACTACTATGAGCGACTGATCCAAATGAATGTACGTTAATGGAACCTCGTCCACTGGTATAACGTATAATGTTTACAGTGGACGAGGTTCTATTCAGCTACATTCATTTGTATCAGTTCAGTTATGTAAGATTTTCAAAAACAAATATCTCAATAAATACTCAATTCACAATACTGATTTTACCTATTTATTTCTTACAAATGTTTTAAAAAAATATTAAAATTAAAATATTTTATTGTAATTTATAAAATATTTTTTTTAGGAAACTAGTTTTTTTTTACTGAATTAAAATTTTTTTCTTTTCAGAAAAAAAATTTAGATAGAAAAAAATTAATTAATCTCTGGAAAAGTTGATTTTTTTATAATAGATAAATATTCTTTTCTAATAACATGTAAGTATATGTAATATTAATTTTAATTTTATCTAGAGATATATTTTTTTATATTTTAATATAATTGAGTATGTAGTTCCAATATACAGTATGTCCAAGAATGACTGGTCACCTCTCCTCTTAATCTATGAGCAGTTTCGAAATTTGTTAAGTTCCAAGAATCCATGACAATTATACAATTGTTATTGTAAATGGATTGTTACAAGCATTTTCCAAGAAATAAAAATTTCAATAAAGTAAGGAATATTTTTGATGAAAATTAAAAATGAAAAAAAAAAAAATCTAACGGCAGAAAATAAAAAGTCAAAGAACTACGTAGTCCCTTGACGACCGAAAGGAAATAAAAAAAGGTATATTTTTTATCCATAGTTAAAATTTGTTACAACCTGTATGAAAATTGCAAGCCGTTTAAAATTTAAGAGTGGGTGACCGGTCATTCTGGGGCATACTGTATACTCGTGGAGTGACTCAAATTGTACAAAGAACCCGAAAGGTGTTTACTGAACTAAGCATAAAAAAAAGGAAAATTATTTTAAGTTCATGAGTCAATTTAAAAAATAAAAAATAATTTGATAAAAAAGTCAAAGATTTTTAAATTTATTTGTTTTCAATACCAAGAGATGAACATCCTCTGCGGAAGATATGCTGAGCTGAGTTCAAAATAGTGGGATGTGGACATGTTAATCTTAAGAAATATGTTCTTATCGTTTCCGTTAGAGATGTCGATATTATATCGATATTCGAGTTTTCGATATTATCGATATTTTTCATCCATATTAAGATTTCGATAATATCGAAAAAATATCGGTATCGGAACAAAAAAATGTCACGGTACCTACGTCAGAAATTACTCTGCTTTGCTGCTAGCTGCTAGGCCTAGGCCTGTCAATATTTACATCGATAATATCGAATCTCGATACTAAGGTTTCCATAACCGATTTTTTTATATCGGAATTCGATCATCCGATAATATCGCTTATCGAAATTAACCTTTCGATAGTATCAATATCGGTAAAATTGATATTCTTTTTTCGATACAGCAAGCCTAGTTTCCGTTGCGTTCGGATTACGAAATGCTACTAACTCATCAAAGTATCTTACCAGATGACGCTGAAAAACATTGGCGATACTTTTCAATAGACAACAATGAAATTTTTGATTCTTCAATAAGTTTTCACATTAGAAAGTAATATATTTCACTATACTATAAAGGGCGACTTACTTAACGTGAATATCTGAATATATAAGATTTATTTTTATTTGTAGATACCTATTGGATTATTTACACACGATGAAGTCCATTTTTTTCAATCAGAGCGAACTAACTTTAAATCAATTTGGACATTAAATGTATGTACTGATCAAGTACTGGTTAGACGCCCTGACTGGTAAAGAGAAGGGCGTGGGTTCAAACCCAGCCAACTCATGGAATTTCATCCTTATGAATTTGAAATATTCACGACTTTAGGAGGACATGGAAGGGGCCGGGATTTTTAACAATTGATCCGTCTGAGTAGCATAATTGGCTACCTAACCCTTCCGTGATGGACACGGAAATTAAGTATGTAGGTATGTACCTACTTGGCTTCAAGATTAAATGGTCATAGTAAAAATTCCCTGCGATATTTTAATAAAAAAAACACATATTTTATTTAATTTGTTTATAACCCATGTTACGCACTGTATGGAGACAAGTCATGGCTATAGGGTGTCAAAAAAGCAGAGAGCTCCATATCTTCAAAACGAGTTGGAATTTCGAAAAACGCTGAAAAACGTATTTGTTTTTTTTCCAAGAGGACATCTGTGTGATATCTCATATTTGGGTCAAAATGATCCCAATTTTAATATCTTTCGATTGCTGCTTATTTGAAAAAAAAAGTGATTCGTCCAATTCTGAGAAAATCTGCGACTTCTGGAGTACGACTTCAAAGTTCGAAAAACACAGAAATATGTGTTGCTTTATTTCAAGTAAGAGAGTTTTTCAATTTTCTACTTTCCTTATCCTATAAAAAGGAAAGTATTGTAATGGGTTGAAATTTTCGATGTCGAGTTTTCAATGCCAAAACACGTTTTGAGATACCCAAAGGCCAAAACTCAAGTTTCAGCCATTGGTCCGTGTGGTGTGTCTGACTGTAAACAAGATAATTATTCTGGCCTAAAAAGGGAACGATAAGAACTAGAGCTTGAAATTTGGTGCCCATCTACAGGGTGTTTGGGACCCCTGAATGTGGTGGGTAGCTGTGATCAAATGGAACATTTTTACAAAATTCGTTAGTGAGCCAGATGAAGCATAACCGAGTTACAGGGTGGAGAATGTCATTTTTAGACAACTTTCAACGTGGCTTGGTGGGAGAACTGCGTGACCGAATAATAAGTGAATGGACAATAAATCCTATTTTTTGATGCCGGTGATTTCAAATATGGCAGCAAAATTATAAAAAACAAAAACGAAATGGGGAAAAACCTGAAAAGTGGTGAATATTTTTTTTTTTTGTCTGTTCTCAAATGTGATTCGACATATGAAAAGTGCATCTTTTTCTAAGACTTTTTGAGTAACAAGATTTTGAAAAATCGAACACAAAATTGAATTCCCATGTTTAAAAATTAGCTCCATAGTCCTGGACACAACTATAAAATTAGAATATTGGTGCACCTACGTTTTGTGTTCATCCACTCAGAACCCACAAAGCGACGTTGAAAGTTGTCCAAAAATGAACTTCTACACCCTGTTTCTCGACTATGCTTCGCCTGGCTCACTAACGAATTTCATAAAAAATGTTCCATTTGATCTCAGCTACCCACCATACTCAGGGGTCCCATTTATAGCCAAACACCCTGTATATGAATTCACTGCATGGAATGCAAACTGACACTTTTGGTTAAAATCGAATCAACTCCTGGAAAATTTTGTCGCTTTTTAACGGTTTTTACGAGGTTCCTATTCATATCGATTTTATGCATGGACTGCACCACGACAATTTTGATGGAATTCCAATCGACCGTTTCCGGTTTTCACGAATCCTGCCTGGAAAGAGAACAGTATGTGCCAGAGACTTGAAATTTGGTTTGCATGATAATTATAAACATAGAACTTGACAAATCCTACAGAGATAATTTGTTCACAAAATACGGAACAATGGGGGCCCTGGGGAACTCAAAACGTGTTTTGGCACTGAAAACTCGACATCAAAAATTTCAGCTCATTACAATACTTTCTTCCTTTTTCATAGATAAGGAAAGTCGGGTGATTGATTTTCACACGAAATGTTTTTTTTTAAAAAAAAAAAAAAATTGACAAAACTGAAGAGATACGCTAAAACAAAGGTTGGAAATAACTCAGAATACCTTTTTATACTTTTCAAAAATACAAAATGGATGGTTCCATTTCAGATTGTCCTCCCTTGGTTTAACCCCTTACAATACCCAAAATTTGAAAATCACTAAAGCATCACACTAGCGTTTTTCGTAATTTGAAACTGTTCTCAAGATATTTATCTGAACTCCTTTTTTGAGACTCCCTGTATATGACTGTGTTCAGCTCGTCAGACATACCAAATTGGTTAAGATTATTATTTTATTATAAAGATTCTAGCAATGAATATAAATTATAGAATAACTTCTTAAAACTTAAAACTAAACTTTTGTAAATAAAATAAAGTGAAAAAGAATAAAATTTGAATATAGTAAGGTAGGTATGAGTTGGTTAGTGTATTTTATTACTTGGGACTAACACCAAAACCGTAGCATAAGCGGGAATGAGGGGGAACACTCATGAGGTTGTAGCTCCAACCAGAAATATTTTAAAAGGATATGCGGAAATAATAACAATACAAATAATGCCCTTTAGAAACCCCGTCTTTTAAGTTAGACTCTGTCCAAAGGGAACCATCAAGAAAATAATGAGGTAGATAAAATACTATATCTTTGCTTGACTGTAAAATATTGTATCTTATCCACCCCATTAAGGAGCATCCACATTACACAGTGAAAATGTCAGTGACAGTGATCTCACAGTGATTTTAATAACACCCCATCAGTGTTTTTTCCGTGCTCAGACAGTAAATTTGGGCTCGTATAAAACCGTAATGGTCAAGATATTTTCATGTCAAATCACTGGGAAGATCACGGTACGGCGTTGGAGAGTACCGTCACTCACACTTTCACTGTGTAGTGTAACTGTTCCTTTATGGATTTACTTCACATAGTATTCTAATTCAACAGAATCATCAAGAAATTTTCGTCAAAAGTTTGAAACATACTCAAGTCAGAATTCTCTCATTCGTTCCATGTTTTGAGTTAGTTCCAGATTATTCCGCAAGCTTAGCGTTTGTTCGGTGGTTATTGGAGCCTCATTTTGAAAATCAGTGTTTTGAAAAAAATGAGGAATTAACAACGGATGAAAGTATTGGGCTCTATTCTCATTTTTTCCCGGATTAACGTCTCTTTAAAATCATTCGAGAGGAAGGTTTTGCACTTCATTCGCTGGAAACTTACACACCAGATACTCAAAATGACTTCAGTCAGTTAGGTCTGGAATTACCAGCATCACGAGGGCAGGAATCTACTTGGTCACCCACTTACTAATACCTTGCTGAACGTTGCTTAACTACAGTGATATAACGAAAACTGGTGAATATTAAAATCCTTTTAATATTAATCCAACAAATCTAACGTGCACGGATAAAGGTCAATGAACGCCTTCGAGGATCAAACCTTGTTGTCGCTCATTGACCAGAAAAACGACTACATCGCAATGTGCTCAAATCGCAAAATTTGGCAATTGGGTAAATTTTATTCGAGGGTTGAGCCTATTATAATATACAAGAAATGAAAATGATAGAGCACATGACTTTATGTTCTACAATTTTAATGTATTTTTTGAGGAGGAAAAAATTTGATTCGCTTCAAACAGATGTGTTAATTGGTTGCGATCCTCTGAAAGGAGTTATACCCTCTCCCTCCCCATTCGGTTTTACTCTTTTTTGCCCCGAAACCGGGCACACATTTACTTTTTTATATGTATATATATATTTTTTTTAAAAAAAATTCTTTTGTTTTTGAATTTTTGTTGTTGTATTTTTTTATTTCTTTTACCCAAAATTTTAATATATTATTCGAGACGATTATATTACTCCATTTACAAGAAGGATTATCCAAATGAAAGGCCTACCTCAGTTAGGTATATGATTTGCATTTTCTTTGCATGTTTTATCAACTTTCGCCATTTTTTCTTTTCACAGCTTTGTCAATGAATTTTTCAATGGTTTCTGGAAGATCTGGATCATCACAAATATATTTGTGACCATAATGTTTGTTAGCATCATACGATACCATTTCAACTAGATCACTGGTATTCTGATTGGTAGTTTTTCTATAATTTAATATAGAGTTGTACAACTGTGAAAAAATAAAATGTAAATGTAGAATTTTTTTGTGGTAAGTCTTAACGAGCATCCACACTACACAGTGTGTCAGTGACAGTGATCTCACAGTGATTTTAATAACACCAATCATTGTTTTCTCCGTGCTAGGCCAGTAATTTTTCATGTTAAATCACTATGAAGATTTCGGTACGGCGGCGGAGTGCACTGTCACTGACACTATCATTGTGTAGTGTGACCATCTCTTCACAATTTTTGTGGGTATGACAGCATTACCAAGAGTCTCATGTACTAATAATCTCTTCAAACCTCTACCGAGTCAAAAAGTTTTATATTGGTAAGAACTCAGTGTTGTTTCGAACGAACCCGGACGTGATCCTAATTTTTTTTTTTTTTATGTTCCTTCTACACTCTACACCTCTACAGGTTACTCTACACCAATACTTGGCTACCCTAAATATCGTGTGGTAGGTGTGGTAAGTGGCATCAAATAAAACATATTTTACGAGATTCGTTAGTGAGTCAGGCGAAGAATAGCCGAGTTACAGAGTGAAAAAGGTAATTTTTAAAATTTAAAAAAATGAAAGCGAAATGGGGGAAAATCTGAAAAGCGATACATTTTTTGTATGTTTTCGTGATTAGACATATGAAAGTGCTATTATCTAATACTTTTTGTGTAATAATATTTTGAAAATTCGAACACAATTTTCTTAGACTTTGGAGGGCTCAAGATCTTTTTTTAAAAAATTCTAATTTCATAGTTATGTCGAAGTTTTCAATTGGAGCTTATTTCTAAAAATTTATCGTAATCGAATCATTTTCGAGGTTCCCTATTAATATGGGGAAAAAAATCGTGTTGTATTATACACATGTCACTGAATGATGCAACGTATTTTTTCGTCCATTTCAGTGCAAAAACGCTATGTCAAAATTAAATGAGGGGTTTTCCCAGTCGACAGAAAATGTTCGTAATGGGAAAAAGTGGCACACGGGAAAAAAACGTTTTGGGGAAAAAGATATGAAAAAACAAAAACGTTTGGGGAGAAAACGATACGAAAAAAAAAGTTTCGGGGGAAAACCATACGAAAAAAAACCTTTCGGGGAAGAACTGTTCTGTGTCAGTGAGAACAAGATGTTAAGCCATGTCCTGAAATTTAATATTTATCAAATACAACTCACTCTCACTCCCAGAACGTAAGGAACAATACCATCATCTTTGGCATGTAAAATAAGAATTGGTGATGTAACATTTTGTAAATTTTTATCTGATTCAAACTTAAGTCCATTATCATACATAGGTGTGGTAAAGAAAAAGTCGAACCAAGGAAATATTGTGAAGATCTGTAAGAAAGAGAGACGAATTTTAATGTGAGGGAGAGTAAAATAGTACCAAATATTAACACAAAAAATGCTATTAAAAAAGTTAACAGCCAATCTTCTTCTTTAACTTCACCTTTTCTCAATTCTATTTGGGGTTGGCGCCGTCTTTCCCAATTGTACTATGTCACAAACTTTTGTTCGGCGCCTATACTCTTTAGCTGTAACCCTTTCCTGCCAAGGTAAACCTCGCTACCTTCTCACAGTATCAATTGAAACTGGGTAGAGACTAGAGCTTTATGCTGATGACCTCCAATCATTGGTTTGAAGCAGATTTTTTTTAAAGTCTGGATGCCCCTTCCAACACCAAACCTTCTGTATTTACATGGGCTTAGGACCGTCACCTAATGAGGCTTAGGACCGTCACCTAATGAGGCTTAGGACCGTCACCTAGCTTGCTCCCCTCGGTAGCTAAATTTAAAAAAAAAAATATACCCCCACTCAAATTTGATATTTTACGTTTCAAGGCACGTAGAATCCAAAAATCGAATAAAAAAATCTGTGTGTCCGCCGCGCCGTCCGCCTTGATGGGAACTTTTGCCACTCAGCGTTGACCGATTTGGATAAAATTTGGTATATAGATTCCATGAGGGCTCTAATTGTACCCTGAAACATATGCATTCCAATTTTTTGTTATACATTCAAATTTTTGGGTGCAATCGAATACACCTTGGGGGTTTTTGCCGCTTTTTAGAGGTTTTCACTAATCCTCTCTAAAAGGAGAATTGTAAGAGCTAGATACTTTAAATTTGGTATGTATGTCAAATTTAGGGTCTAATTACGCCCCCCAGAACTTTGGGGGGGGGGTATTTTTTTAGGCAGTAAAATAATAAACCGTTGTGTCATATTGGCAGAGTTTTTTCTCGTAATCCCTAACACCACTAATTAAACCACAATCCAGAAAAGTTCAAAAACTGAATATTTAAACATAACTTTCCGCCGCTGTATTTCAGAGATTGTGTTCTTCAGGCCATAGAGAATAATTTTGTCTCATAAGTACGTGATTTATGATACGGCACATTGTTATCTTACCTTAGAAAATGGATGCTCTCTAACCTCATCTACAAGATTGTTAAAGGGGGCTTCTAATACTAAACCGGTTGGCTCGTTGTTTTCTGAATGAAGAATATTCATTGCATGACTAGAAATTCTGGAAAAAATATAAATTATTAATGTAAAGTATTTCGAAACGTCTATATGTATACAGGGTGTAACAGGTTGTTGTGCCCAACGGTAGGTATATGTGTTTTTTTTTTTTTAATCAGAACTGGAATAGGGGAGATATCATAATACAAAACACCCTGTAACTTTGTAACAAAAGCCCAAATAAAACATTTTTTTTTCTATACTGTTGGGCATAACAACCGGTTACACCCTGTATACTCTACAGCGTGTCTCATAATGACCAGTCACCACCCCCTTAACATTGAACGGCTTGGATTTTTTTTGATTTTGAAACGTAGGAAAAGGGCAAAAAGTGTCAATTTCTCAAGAAATTTAAAAGGAATGGTACAAATATTTTTTTGTTAAATTAAAAGTACAAATAAAATAAGGAAAAAAAAAATCTTTTCATTAAAAAAAAAAATCAGGGGCGGAGCTAGAGGGTCCAAAATTTAATTTTATGCCCAATCAAAATTCAAAAATTCCGAGCTGTTCAAAGTTAAGGGGGGNCATGCTGTATATCTATAACACCAAAATCAGGCATTCATGTATAGCAATAATAATAATAGTTGATGCACACGTCCCCCCGATTTGGCAACCTCATATCAAATTCTTTCAACCATTTTTCCCTACCTGAATCCAAAAATGGGCAAAATTGTTAATTTTAAGAGGAACACCGCTAAACAACAACATCTGATGACCACAACTTTGTATTCGTCTTTTCCGAGACTACACTCGTAGAATTCTTTATTGATTTTTCTTTTGAAAACATCGAAAAATCTGCAAAAGTTGGGATAAGACGTTAGGCAAAAAAAAAAAAAGATTCTTATCCCAACTCTTGATTTTATAGTTTTCTCGGAGGGGAGGGTCCACTCCCGGCCTTATTTTGTGTAATTTTTCTACGTCAGTTGTCCTCAACTGGTTGAGTGCACCTCAAAACAGACAACACACGCGATAACCTGGAGTGGACTTCAATTTGATTACAAAACACGTCAATGTTCTTTTACTCCAGCGATCTAATGAAAATGGTCAATATGATAAAGTCTTTGGCCTAATCTATAGACCAAGTCTTACCCAGTTCCAAGAGAATGTCCCCAAATGAACAAATTTTCTTTGGATTGATTTTGAACCCATCTGTACACAGTAAGGGTGTCCTGTACAAGGCCAATTTCATCTATAGGATGATCACTGGAGTCTCCGTATCCTGTGAAACATAAATATCAAGTGGTTAAGTCAGCAATGCAGAGGGCAGATGGAGGAAGATCAGTCTAGTCTCCATATCCTGTGAAACAAAAATATCAAGTGGTTAAGTCAGCAATACAGAAGGCAGCTGGAGGAAGATCACTCTAGTCTCCGTATCCTGTGAAACGAAAATATCAAGTGGTTAAGTCAGCAATACAGAAAGCAACAGGATAAAACTGCCTTTTTAAAGCGTCATGGGGATATCAAATTTCAATATTTCTAGTGAAAAAGCTCGTTGCTAAATCCACGAAAGTAGAAATCAAGAAATTCGCAAATCAGTCATTGTCCCTAGATGGTTGGTTCTACGTACCAGAGCAAACCAAATACTCAAAAGAGTTTTACCAAAGATCATCAATACAGCAATGCAAACCAAAATTTGTAACCAGGAGGCTGTTGGTTTGAATCTAACTCGATCCCCCATTTTCGACACAACAAATTTAATCTCTATAAGAGGACGCCTATTAAAAATGTATAAATATTATGTATATAACTTATATAAGTAAAGGACACAAAAGCCTTTTTAAAAAAGATTAAAATTTATTTATAAAATTTTGGACTATTAATAATTTTCAAAGTACGTAATAATAAATAATAAAGATGAAAAATCACAGGAAAAATCAACATGAAATAGTATAAAAGATAACAGTGGAGTCAGCACAAAGTGCAGACTTATATATGCATATATATTTTTTTCAATAAAAACAGACTTATATATACATATATATTTTTTTCAACAAAATAAAAAAACTTTACCTTTTCAACCTCTGTTTTTATACAACTAAAGAATCTTTAACTTCTGTAAGTAAAAGTTTTTTCAATAAGAAAGACTCGATGTTGGCGATGATATCTGTCTAATATATTGTTTATTACTCTATAAGAGATGACAAAACGCAGTGGCAAGTTATACATTCAAATTATAAAACTTTATTATTGGCACAAAGAATTGTCAGTATGACCGATTTTAGAGCATGGTTATTTCTCGCAGAGGTGACCCAGTCACATTTTTTATTAATGGATTTCCTAAAGTCCCAATGGATTTCTAATGGATATGCAACGCGACGATAATAAAGTTTTATCATTTCGACATGCTGCTTAATCGTGTAACTTGACATGATGATTTGGCATCTAGTCTTCATCCCTCTCCCTTAACTTTTGAGCGACTTAGAATTTTTGAATTTCGAAAAGCTCTAGGGATAGGAAAGGAGATCCAGGTTCGACCCACCGGAAGTGACTTTTATTGAAAAAAAGTGTCGATTTCTGTTTAAATGGAATTTAATTTTTTTTTAAAAAAAAAAAAATAATAACAGGGACGGAGCTAGAGGGGTCTAAATTTTTTTTTACACCCTGTATAATGGTGTTTATTTTCAACTTTGATGTAAAAGTTGCTTATTGTGTTACAAAAAAGGTAACTCATCTACCAAAACCATCAAAAGTGTACATTTTTATTTTTATCAGTATCGTAAGAGAACAAAGTCAAATCTCATTTTTCTCCTGGAAGTTAAAAATAGGCCAACACAACCAACACCATCTTTAGACAGACGCCACCAAAATGTCCGCTATAATCTGCCAACATCCACACGCTCTTATTGAAAAAAGCTATAGTTCGGATTTTTTTTTAAAAAAAGGACTCACCTCGGTAGTCGAAAGTTATGATATGAAATTCACTTTTCCTCAAAACTCGATACAGTTGACACCTATGATCCGCTCCTCGATGTCCTGAATTTCCATGGGCATAAACAATAATGGGTCGCCCATTTTTTAACCAATTGTTATATTGATTCTCATCAGCCTTTGATTGTTTAGATTCTTCAATTAAAGAAGCTGGCAAAACGTGCCATACTCCAAGTTTTACATTATCTTCACTGGTAATGTAAAAATTTCTGGTACCTTCAAGTCCAAATTGGGAAGGTTCACTGAGATCAAAGGATAGTGGCCATTTAACTGAAATTTTTTCAATAAAATGTTACATTAATAACCAATTTTTTTTATAAAAAAAAAAAAATTATGCCCCGAAACCGCTTTTGCATTACTTCAGGGCACTCCTTTTTACAGCCATGCCATTCGGGAAACGAGAAAAATCGATCGGAAAATTTGCGCTCCGGGCGGAATTCGAACCCACAACCTCCGGACCAAGAGTCAAAGCTCTTAACAACTCGGCCACGGTGAACAACAAACATGACAGGTGTCTGCTGTCTTCTACAAGTGGCACAAGGAAACTGGGATGAACAGTAAAATGGTAGTGCTTTAGCCCTCATATTCTATTTTGAGCGTTGTTAAGGAGCAGTGACACTACATAGTGAAAACGTAACTGAGAGTGCTCTCCGACGCTGTACCGTGATCTTCACAGTGATTTGACATG
>CM022877.1:11750114-11819626 GCA_012654025.1 Pachypsylla venusta | reverse complement strand
ATTATTTTTATTTTTTAAATAAACGCACTGCTATTGTATCATTATTCCACAAAAAACTAAGTGTTTAAAGCTTTTTTTGACACGTTCGACACGTTTTACACGTCCACACTTACAATTTTATTCACTCGACTCGACATCTTGTCATAAAAAAATCCACTTCATTCGGGTTATACATTCTACTCGACAAATGTCGATCGACACGTCCACACTATGTTGATTGTGTCGGTCGACTCAGTCGACATAGTGTGAACGCCCCTTTATGCAAGCACAAGTTTACTGTCCGAACACGAAGAAAACACTGACGGGTGTTATTGAAATCACTGTGAGAGCACTGTCACTGACACTTTCACTGTGTAGTGTGGATGCTCCTCAATGTGCGTATGCGTACTCAATATGTTTACATAGCCTAGACTTTAGATTAGTTAGCACCGTTTAATATTAACATTTTGATAAGTGAGTCACTCATACTCGTACATCCGATAGTATTGTATTTAGATATTACAAATCTACTGGGTGAACAAGAATAACGTCGTCACAGACCTCTAGGCAAGGTAGAGCACGTTATTTCCAACACAAAATACTTCTATGAGTACATGCCGTTTTCACTTTGTTTTCACGGAAATGACGTGTTCTATCTCCTCCAAAAGCTTGTCATAACGTCATGTGATTGGTCCATCCTGTACATTTATTGTAAATTAAATCGTCTACGGACAAAGTATGAAATTTTAATCTTTAAATTAGGCAGATAACAAAAAAGTCAAACTTATTAATACGACAAGAAATATGAGTAATAAATTGTGTTTACATCTAAAATAATAATTAAAGTAAAATAAACAAAAGTTCCGAGTCCACTAAAACAATTTTATCAATTCAATGTAACCTGAACAACTGAAGTAGGCACCTGATATGTGTGTGTGTGTGGAATAAAAACAAATCAGTACTCTTTGATAATAACCTGCTCTAATGATGTTCATCATACTGGATTGGGGATTCTCAAACTATGCAACATCGCCCACTTAGTAGGTACCTGATGTGTGTGTGTTTGGTGTGTGTGGAATAAAAACAAATCAGTACTCTTTGATATTAACCTGCTCTAATGATGTTCATCACACTGGATTGGGGATTCTCAAACTATGCGATATCGCCCACATAGTAGGTACCTGATGTGTGTGTGGAATAAAAACAAATCAGTACTTTTTGATAATAACAGATTAGGGATTCTTAAACTATGCGATATCGCCCACTTAGTAGGTACCCTATACCCTTTATACAAAACAAGGTACATTTTTTTTAAGGTGACGTGTAAATAAAGAAGGTTTAAAGATGGGAAGGGCATCCAAACTTTCTAAAAACTCTGCTTCAAATAATGATGAGAGATTATGAGCAAAACGCTTGTTTCTACGCAGTTTCAACTGATACTGTGGGGCGCTAACTAGGGTTATATTGCCAGGAATGGATTACAGATAAAGAGAGTAGGCACCTAACAAAAGGTTGTGGCATGGTAGAATTAAGGAAAGCAACGCCAACCCCAAATAGAATTGGGAAAGAGTGAAGTTAAAGAAGAAGAAGTGGAAAATTATTAACCAATGGAAATTAGCAGAGAGTTAGAATTCATCAGAGTAAAAAAAATATAAATTTTAGGTACATATCAAATGCGAAAGATATCTTAATGCGTCGGTGCTGTTTTAGTAAGATGCTCTGACGTGGACTGAAATCCAGCCAAAAATATGGTTTCATAGAGGGTTGTGGACAAGTTTTCAATTTGTGCTAGAAACAACGCGAGAGAAAAGATATTTTTTTAAGAACCCCGGAACCGCTTTCGAATTACATCAAGGTAGTCCCTTTACAGCCATGCCATTCCGAAAACGAGAAAATTCGATCAGAAATTTTCGCTCTAGGCAGGATTCAAACACACAAGACCAAGGGTCAGTGGACTTGACAATTCGGCCACGAAGATCGGCACCCGCGAGAGAATATCTAGTTTGCCTTCTAGGGGTGACCAGATTTTATGTATTTAAAGTAATACTCAAAAAGTTCTAAAACTCGGACATAAATGGTAGGCGCTGAGCTTTAAAAAAAAATTTGAGAACCCCTGACGCTGGATGATTCCATTCCACTACAACCAGTGCTGGATTAATAAGTATAAAGTAGATTCGGTCAGTCAAGCTTTTGAAATTCCGCACTAGAAATGATGAGGGGTTTCTTCTCGGTAAATCTATTTGTGATCAACTAACCACGTCCCGTGATGAGTTGACCAAATCGGTGGTTTTGTCCAATCTCGTAATCAGAAATTGAACAACGAACTCAAGCTGGATTCATTCATTCAATAGTGGCATCATCGTGTCCGATGGTAGCCAGATGTCTGGGCTGTGGTCTACTGATAAAGTTTTTAATTGTCATCATACATCTGTTCTTGATGGCTGATAATTGACATGGGCCCCCAGAGTCATGAGAATCACTGCAAGACAATTAATACGTGTGTAACACAATAGTTACAAACATAATGATATTACAGAGTTACTTTCTGTTTTATTTTACACCATCAGCACAGGTGGACTCGACTCGTGAAGCCAGATGCTGGCTACGCCCTTGCTCGACTCGTGAGGATGTCACCATCAAGTAACTTCTTACAATCTCAAGTATGATTTACATTTCCTCATGAATAGTTAGCAAGTCATAAATGGATTTGAAAAAATTGATTAGGCTGGATAATATAAATTTATATTCAACCTCTCCCCGTGGCTGCAGTGACACACAGGACCAATGTCTAAAACTCGAGTTATTCGCTCTGATGACCTCGAAAAATCTTTTGGCATTGAAAACTCGACATCGAAAACTTCAGCCTATTACAATAATTTCCGTTTTATATTATAAGGAAAGTAAAAAAAAAGGAGAGTGTGGGGTTTTGGTTCAACTAGAGAGAGAGAGTGGGTTTGGTACTGCTAGAGAGAGTGGGTGGTTTTGGCACTGCTAGAGAGTGGGGTTTTTGACACTGCTAGAGAGAGAGAGAGAGCGGGGTTGTGATACTGCTAGAGAGAGAGAGTGGGGTGTGATGCTGCTACTGACTATCAAAAAGTGCTGATGTTTGTTTGTGTTATTAAGTCACAAGTTTGGTGCTCCCTGCAGCATTGTGATATTTTTCCAATATCTACATCTCATTATTTCAACTTTATCTACGATGTTGGCACCGGGTCGCTATGCGCAATTATCTTCATAGCTACTCATTATACACAAGAGGCTGAGTGGGTCTCAAAATATGCAAACCACCGGGTCCTCCAAGTGCAATGCGGCAGTGTGACACCCACTAGACAAGGAGGACTGCCTGCTTATCTACGTCAGTGTATACAACAGGTCTAATATCAGATTTAATATGTTTATCTACACACTTCTGATTAGTTACGTAACCAAAATCACATGGCTGCCGGTCATACTACATAATTCATGTACCATGATGATGTAGTTTTGTTACTTGGTAGCACAGTTCCTACTATTGACCAAGAAGTACTTCCTCCAACTGACCTTGTGTTATGATTAATTACAATGAGAACATCCTTTTCTAATGTAAGTGAAAAACAAAATATACTGCACAATTCTTACTCGAAACAATAATTCAATCAACATACCTGGCCATCCATGTCCAGCAAAGTCAACCGATTTTATGAAATTTCTAGATTTGAAAATGTTCCGTCATTTTTGAAGGAACGTTTTCATGGTTTAAAGTAATGTAGCCATCAAAGGGAGCAAACCAGCTTCATTAGGTGAAGGACCTAAGTCCGTGTAAATACAGAAATTTTGGTGTTAGGAGAGGCCTCCAGTGTTTTAAAAACGCAATTTCAAACCGGTGATGATAGGTCATTAGCGAAATGCGAGATTCTTCGCAGTTTCTATGGATACTGTATGATGATAGGTCATATCTATGGATACTGAGAGAAACAAGCGAGAGAAGATATCATGTCAGGTACCCCTTCCTGGCATGATAGGAAGGGCATCCAGCCTTTAAAAAGCTAAGCTTCAAACCAATGTTGATAGGTCATATATATGGATACTGAGAGAAACAAGCGGGAGATATCATGTCAGGTACCCTTTAGTGGCATGATAGAAAGGGCATTCAGTCTTTAAAAAGCAATGCTTCAAACCAATGATGATAGGTCATATATATGGATACTGAGAGAAACAAGCAAGATTTACCATGTCAGGTACCCCTTCCCGACATGATAGGAAGGGCATTCAGTCTTTAAAAAGCTAAGCTTCAAACCAATGATGATAGATCATATATATGGATACTGAGAGAAACAGAGTTATCATGTCAGGTACCCCTTCCTGATATGATAGGAAGGGCATTCAGTCTTTAAAAAGCAATGCTTCAAACCAATGATGATAGGTCATATATATGGATACTGAGAGGAACAAGCAAGATTTACCATGTCAGGTACCCCTTCCCGACATGATAGGAAGGGCATTCAGTCTTTAAAAAGCTAAGCTTCAAACCATTGATGATAGGTCATATATATGGATACTGAGAGAAACAAGCGGGAGATATCATGTCAGGTACCCTTTAGTGGCATGATAGGAAGGGCATTCAGTCTTTAAAAAGTTAAGCTTCAAACCAATGATGATAGGTCATATATATGGATACTGTAGGAAGCAAGCGTAGGCAAAGAACAAAAGTTGACAGAATTAAGGAAAGCGGCGCCAACCCCAAATAGAACTGGGAAAGGGTGAAGTTAAAAAAGAAGAAGAAGTGGGAAATTAATAAGCAATAGAAATTAGCAGAGAGTAGTTTTTTGGGGGGATTATTATTATTTGAAAGTAATTAAATAAGAACATCATGCAAACAGGCCGTGAAAAAGAACAAGTGAGGTCCATGAATTGTAAAAGTATATTTCTTTGTGTGTGTCACAATGTTTGTGGGCATCATAACATTACAAGTTATTTTCAACATTCACTTCAATATCAGTAAGCATCAGCTACACTTTAGCAATTTTTACTTTATAATGCTACCATTGGCGCTCTTACTATAACTAATAAATTGTCCTCAGGATACTGAGTAACCCCAAAACACCACTAGACCAAATAGAAAATTCGAAAAAACTTTTTTCAAATTTTCGAGTCGTCCGGGAATCGAGCCCGGAACCTTCTTGGTGCAAGCCGAGTATAATGCACACATTCTGCCACGAAGGTCCATCATTTAATTCTACCAAATTTTCAGTATAGATATGAAATTTATCTGTTTGTGTTTTAGTGCTCAGATCTCTATCGAACGTCTGGTCGCGTGGATAGAAATCAAGAAAAAAATAGAAAGAAATGACAGTTTTGGTACGTTAACCACATTGCATACTCATTACCGGGAGTTCACTATTAAATCTTAGTATATATTTGTACGTATGTACGAGTATATAGCAAATCATGGTCTAGGACCCCAGGAAAATTATCGGAACTAAAATATGTCAAGCCGTTTTTGATTTACGGCCAAATTTCTAAATTATTTACCAAAATCGACAATCACGGTCGAGAGGAGAGGGAGAGAGAGAAAAAAAAATGAGATGGACCAGTATCGGTTTTTTGATTTTGGATAAAAATTCAATTTTCCTTTTAAAAAAATCTCATACACTAGTTAGTAGTTCTGTAGTAAATCTCATTAAAAAAATGGGCACTGGTGGACAAATATGAGAGAGAAAGAGAGAATGAAATGAGATGGACCCGTATTGGTTTTTGATTTCGGATAAAAATTCATTTTTCCGTTTAAAAAAATCTCATACACTAGTTATTAGTTCTGTGGTAAATCTCATTCAAAAAATGGGCACTGGTGGCCAAATATGAGAGAGAAAGAGAGAGTGAAATGAGATGGACCCGTATTGGATTTTGATTTTGGATAAAAATTCATTTTTCCTTTTAAAAAAATCTCATACACTAGTTAGTAGTTCTGTGGTAAATCTCATTCAAAAAATGGGCACTGGTTGCCAAATATGAGAAAGAAAGAGAGAGTGAAATGAGATGGACCCGTATTGGTTTTTGATTTTGGATAAAAATTCATATTTCCTTTCAAAAAAATCTCATACACTAGTTAGTAGTTCTGTGGTAAATCTCATTCAAAAAATGGGCACTGGTGGCCAAATATGAGAGAGAAAGAGAGAGTGAAATGAGATGGACCCGTATTGGTTTTTGATTTCGGATAAAAATTCATTTTTCCTTTTAAAAAAATCTCATACACTAGTTAGTAGTTCTGTGGTAAATCTCATTCAAAAATTGGCACAGGTAGCCAAATATGGTCCAAAAGGCGTTCGAGAGTTATGGTGGAATGAACGAATAGACAAACAGACGTTTAAAGAAAATTGTGGAGACAATACTTACTAAATCTCACTTCGGGGGGGGGGTCGTGACGATCCCTAAGGTTCATTATTGAAAATAATAAACCAAAATCCGGGAATAGAAAGTGATTCCAACACCCATTAAAAAAAAGGCTTAGCTTTGATGCATAAAAAATAAAAATTCCAAACTCCGATTTACGCAACCGCCCGAAAAATCCACCAAAATTAGACCAACCAGAATCGGTATTAACCTATCTCAAACAGATAGGCCTCTACTCTAATATTTGATACTAAAGTTATAAATCGGTGTTCAGACCGTTTGAAGTCAACCCCCGCCTCCAAAAAAATACTCTAATAAAAAATAAGAACAAACAAAAATTTACTTACAAATAACTAACAGCATACCAAAACATAGAACATGACAGTGCAATAGGTAGAGCAGAGTAAATGAGAATATCTTCCATGCTTATTTAACACCCGTTGAAGTCAGATTAGACCGGGAGCCACAACACATAAAAGAACACAGAAACACAAAGTCTGCACACAAGACTTAAGTAAAACTTTAGAGCAACCTGTATACACACACAGAAATAAAAAAAACTTCAAATATTATTAAAAAATAAGACAAGAATCAAACCCTTGATACATGTTATGGAAAGCAGGCGTGCAGTTTTAGATAATCATAAAATATAGCAAAGAAATGAAAATATTTCAAGCATTTTTGTTAATCTAAATTATGTTGACTTAATTAAGAAAAAATTGAAAATTGCTATATCTTGACAAAAAAAATATTCAGATGTTAAAGAGCTAAGTTTCGCCCTCTCCTAAGAACATTATCAGAGCTCAAATCCGATGATGATGAGTTTGTAATTGAAACTCACCATCACAATTTTGCACCTATTTCGCTCGGCGCATTAGAATCATGGCCGTTCCCGTGCTAACGTTATTCTTCGATTCCATAAAAATATCGTCCGTAAACGGCTCGACATTTTTTAATGCTGATAATATTTCTGGGGTCTCATTCTATATTTTTTCTTAGGTGGGGGGGGGTCTATTCCCATCAATTTTTGACATCCCTCCCGTTTTGGATAAACAATTAGTGATCCCCATATAAAAATCGGAAAATCGTCCATAAGTCGAAAACGGTTGGACAGTTTTAATTCTGATTATTTTTCTGGACCTATGGTTTTTTTATGGGAGGGTCCCTGCCCATTAATTTTTTGATATCCCTTACCGTTCTAGCTAAACAAATAGAATTTTCTAAGTTCAATACAAAAATAGGCCGTTAACGGCCCGACATTTTTTTTAATCTGTTAATTTTCCTAAGGTATCAGTCTACAGTTAGGGGTCTATGCCCATTAATTCTTTGATCTGAGCGCACGGCAGTGCGCCAGGCCAAGTTCCAGAAAGCACCAGTGTATCTTTACACGAAGCAATTCGCCAGGTTTTTCACGCCGTCAGATATCCGGTTCTACAAGGAATAGATCTTTGAAATTTTGACATTCCGTAGTATAGTACAATACTACAGGATAAACTTCAAAAGTTAATTCTAACCCAGACGGGAGATACGTAATTTCAAAGTTTGCACTTTTGGATACTCACTGACTGACATATTGACTGATTCACTCATCATCAAAAGTTTCAGGCACTTCCCGTATACCTACAGCCCTGAAATTTTGCATGAAGTTAGCAATTGACATCCACGTAAAGGGAAAAATCCGAAAATTTGAACACTTGGTCAGTTTTTTCTAAGGGGATTCGTAAAATACTCGTACTACCTTTTTACAAACTGGCCAAGTGAAAAGTCGGTATTACTTTAAGAGAATTGAGACAGAAAATTTAAGTGCGGGATATACAGCAGCAACAATAAACTTGGCCCCAATAATAGATATCACTACTTTCATGGGCAGAATTTTTTGGTTGAATAAGTGGAACTTGGCCTTTTTTCAATGATATCTCTTACCGTTTTGGCTAAACAATAAAATTATTGATACCCATAACAAAAATCCGAAAATCAGCCATAATTTCAAAACGGTGGACGGTTTTGAATTCTGATAATATTTCTGGAGTCTTAGCCAATGGGGTTAGGGGGGGGGGGGTCATTCCCATCAATTTTTTGATATCTTTTAGCGTTTTAGCTAAACAATTAGAATTTTCTAAGTTCCATACAAAAATCGGAATCGACCGTAAACGGCACGACATTTTTTGATTCTGAAAATATTTCTGGGGATAGAGTCTATAGTTTTTTGGGCGAAAGGGGTCTATTCCATCTACTTTTCGATTTATCTTACTGTCTTTGGCTAAATAATTAGTGATACCCAAAAATTGGAAAATCGGCCGTAACTCGAAAACGGTTGGACAGTTTTGAATTTTAATATCTAATATTTCTGGGATCTCAGCCTACAGTTTTGGAGGGCACTGTTTCCATCTATAATATTATTTTTATATTAATAGTATCTACCTAGTAGAATAATAAAGATAGTCACCATACCTATTAAAAAAATGTACATTTCTTTGTGTTATATTATGTTACAATAAATATCAAGTATGATGTACTTTTCTTGATGGAAAGTTAATAAGGCATAACAAGATTGCAAGAAATGAAGTAAAAACAATACCCACAAGAGTTCGGTATCTCACGCATTAGTTTCATCGCGACTGACCAAAAAAATGTCGGTCGCTTGAAATATTTTTTTTCGAAAACTATTCCATACATACATACTTTTTTTATTATTATCACTAAGATGATCTCAAAGAATCAACTTTGTACCTTAACCTACGTCTATAGCACGTTAGATACACCAGTTTCGATTAGATCACTGAAGTTAAGCAAAGTCCAGCAAGGTTTTACTAAGTGGGTGACCACGAAGGTTCACGCCCTCGTGATGCTGGCTAATTTCGGCCAAACCCAGACTGGTTGAGGTCAATGATAGTAACCGATAGTTTCCAGCGAATGTAGGGTAAACCCCGGTCTCGAATGATCAATAGATTTGAAAAAAATATATATAGGACCTCACCTATTCATTGCAAAATTATTAGTCATGTACACTCAAAATGTATTACAAAATATAAAACCAAAAATATTATTTAAAAAACAAAACAAACAAAATAATTTAATATAAATATTTGTTTTTTTAATCAACAAACAAACCATAAACCGAGCTAGAAAAGTAGAAGCAATGTAAACACAACACAGGTGGTACTTAATTATAACTAATTGATGTTTATAGTCACTTGACTAGTACTTAAAACTGAAGATACTTATGTAAACAACACGAAAAACATAAATGTAAAAAAAAAAGAAGCCAAGTAATTTTTTGGACCAAAACAAATTCAGATGTTCATGAGAAGCGATTTCTTTTACAAGAAGATATTTTTGAAGAAAAAAACTAGGTACTTTATTTGTGAACGAATCAAAAAGAAACGATATAAGAAAAATAGTTTTTTCCTATCTTTTTTTTAAAAAAACTAATCTTCTTTTGTTTTAAAAAAACTAATCCTGTTTTGTTTTTAAAAAAACTAATCCTCTTTTGTTTTGAACTAACGAATAAAGTGAAAATCTCTACTGTATTTTTTTTTCTCTTTACAGAGAAGATAAAAAAAAATATTGAAAAAATAAGAATTTTAAATATTTTAATTTTCGTACTATCGACTAGATAGACATGATAACGAAAATATTTTTAAAGAAATTTCTTTAAAAATATTTTTCGAAATCTACAATTTTCTTTAAAAATATTTTTCTCGAATTTTCTTTAAAAATATTTTTCGAAATCTACAATTTTCTTTAAAAATATATTCATTATCATTTCTATCTATTTTAAAATGGCGATCCAACGAAAATTAAAATATTAAAAATTCTTTGCTCAAACAAGAATCTCATAGTCACCAAAGACATTTATTTATTATAATTATATTGAAAAAAAGAGATTATTTTCATGATAGAGGAGGGGCAATCACAAGCCAAAGAAAACTAAAATAACCATCGAAAAAAATGAGAATGATTGCTAAGAGAATATTTGAGTCTTCCTTTAGTTTGTATTGATGATTTTTGGGCAAACACTTTTGGGTGCCTGAGTTGCCGTGGTACGTACAAACAATAATCTGAGGACAACAATAATAATTGATGAGTAAATGTGGTGTACACAATGTAGCCAACGAGGGGAGCAAACAAGCTTCATTAGGTGACGATCCTAGGCCCGTGTAGATACTGAAGGTTTGGTGTTAATCCAGCCTTTATAAAAACTCTGCTTCAAACCACCAATGATGAGAGATCATGAGCAAAAAGCAAGTTTCTACGCAGTTTCAATTGATACTGTGAGAAGCAAGTTATAGGGTTACTGTGACAGGAAAGGATTACAGGTAAAGAGAGATTAAGCACCGAACAAAAGGTTGTTGCATGGTAGAATTAAGGATAGCAACGCCAACCCCAGATAGAATTGGGAAGGGTGACGTTAAAGAAGAAGATTAAAGGTGGTGTACACACCAGAGCAACGCATTAATTATAATTATCACTCGTTATTTTTATGGCGTGCGATACACTGACTCACACCAAGGCAACTTTGACCTGCTGCAGCATACTGCCCTTTTCTTCTGATTATTACAAAAATAGTGAACTATGTATAAGCTATGTGGTATATTAATTTCGTATAACAAATAAGAATGAATAATAAGTCATTTATTAAAATTTATTTCACTAAGTACTTTTTCAATGGGCATAAAAGTAGTATTTTTATTAGTAGCATTGTTAGTAGGAGAGACAGGTTCGTAACCAGATGCTGTTGGTTCGATCCAAGCGCAGACATTGTGTCAAAGCATTAGCTTTAATACAAATACATTTCTAATCTATCTACCTATGATAACAGAAGTCAAAGTAACCATAGATGTGAATGTATCACTAATTGTTTAGCGGTAAGAAATATCGAAAACTTAAGTTAGTGCCTAGAAAAATCATCAGAATTAAAAAATGTCGAACTGTTTTCGAATTCCAGCAGAATTTTGCGATTTTTGTAAGGAAAATCATAGAATACTTTTAGCACGGAAACGGTCAGGTCTCTAAGGCGAAACCTGCTGGTGTCATATATTTTCCCCCGCATCATTTCAAAAGTCAACTTATCTGTGTTATTTGTTTAACACACTGTAGTTAAATGTGCAACTAATATGTTTATAAATTAATATGTTTATCGTACAGGGATCATATATGACATTGAACTCATCATGTCTCATGTCAGTTAAAATAAACACATATGTCATAGGTGCGTACCTCTTTATTAGCAGTGCACTATGTACTTACATGAATAAAGTACATGCTACGGCATAATAATCTTTATGCAATTTGTCTTTGTTAGGATTGTACGAATTAAACGTGAGATAGTTCAATAGAGGAAAGAAAACAAATAGTTTTTTATTAACGTTCTGTACGACATTCAAGTTGTTTTTTTTTTAGATAAAAGAACTCTGCCAATGTGACACATGGTTTTATTGTTTTACTGGCTAAAAAAATACCCCCCCCCCCAAATAAAAAAAATATCTGTGACATAAATAGACCCTAAATTTGACATACATACAAAATTTCAAATCTTTTAGACAGGAATAATGAAAATCACTAAAAAATAATAAAAAAAAAACAGCGGTAAATTTGATTGAACCCAAAAGATGTATGGCACAATACGGCTCCAAATGTGACATACAACCCAAATTTCAAGTTCTTAGCTCTTACCATTCTCTTTTAGACAGGATAAAACCGCAAAGAAGCGGAAAAACTGCCAACGATGCCTTCGATTGCTTCCAAAAGTTTCGGGGCACAATTAGACCCTATATTTACCAAATTTCATCCAAATAGATTGTGTTAAGTGCCAAGAAGCGAAAACGAATGTTTAGTAAAATACACACAACTGACAAACCCGTGCGAAGCCCGGGATGTAACTCTGGCAGCGGGTCGTGTTCTTGTGATTGAGTATACAAGTATTGGACGAGATTAGAGAAAACCTTTCTATTTGGTCGGTCAATGCTAAGTGCAAAAGTGCCCATCACGGCGCATGACCGACAAAACGGATTTTTTTAATTCGATTTTTGGATTCTACGTACCTTAAAACGTAAAATATCAAATTTTCAGGGGGGGGGTATTTTTTCGTGACGATTCCTAAGGTTATTTATTGAAAATAATAAACGTACAGTTCCAAAAGGGTACAGTTCAAACCAAATCACTTCAGGATATTATATTATGTTCTAGATGGGTAGGGCCTGCCACGGTAGCATAGTTATTAGGCACTCGTCTGGTAAATAGAAGGGTGTGGGTTCAATACCAAGCTGAGACATATTTTTCTTCTTCATTAATTTGAGTATTTGACCAAATAAAAATAGAGCTCCTGTAAGGATTAGGTGGCATAAGTTTATTCATAAGACTCGACGCATTTGAAAAACAATGACAAACGGAAAATAATGCTGCCACTTTTAAAATCCTTTTCAAGAAATAATTAGAAACCTTATTTTTTAAAAGCTCTGGGTTAGGGAAAGTACCTTTGAATTTATAAATTGTAGAAATAAAATTGAATAAATAAATTTTAAAAAATTTATTTACCTATAAAACTTTGAAGATAGAAGTTACAAGGAAGATGCCCCTACAACCTACAGGCGCTCTAAATGAAACTAGCCATTTGGAATACACTTATTGTAAAGAAATAATATTTCACCAGCGTCAATGGAACACCAGTTCCCAAAGTCCACTGAAGTTAAGAAATATATAGCAAGGTTAATACTTGATGGGTAACCACCCTGACTTCGAGCAGAGGTCCAACTAGTTGAGGTCAATGTGGGTAGCTAGTTTGTAAGATTCCAACGAATAGTTACCCTCTATCTCGAACGTTAATGTTAAACGTTAAGCAAAAAAAAAATAATAGAAATGATAGTATTACCTCCTCAGATGCTTCCTTCTGAATAATCTTTTAATGACATACATTTGAGCGACAAAGGACAATACATAGGAACAATCAATACAGACACAATAAATTGATTTCCTAGAATAAAAAAAAAAAATAAGATAAGTTTTAATTCGGAGATAAGGAGGTACAATAGGTAATTGATTTGATATCTGATTCAGAGAAACATCGAAATCAAAAACTTCCCTTCTCTAAACAAGCAGCCGCTTTATAATTATGATCGGATTATTTTTGATAAGCTGTATATGTGCTACCTCTCACTTGTATGTCCCAAGAAGTGTGGAACAAAGAAATACTGGAGAAGATGATGTGTGGAAATAATGAGTGTTTGAAAGCGACTAAATCTTAAGTGTGTCTTTGAAGATAATGAATGATAAATAGTGCAGTATTAAGTGGGTAATGAATGTGTCTGCGTGAGGGAGATCGTGTGTGTATATGCGATGTAGAAGTAACTATTTGATGAGTTTGTCATATCATAGTAGATCTCCAAAATTAAAAGTTAACCCAGATTTCTTCGGGGGGGGGNATATGTATATACCTCTTTATATAAAACACCTTCTGTCTAGATCACAAATAATTTTTTTTAAAAAAAAAGGTTCGTATACCCACAATACGAATATTACCCTTAAAAACACATAGATTAATCATTAATATTTAAAATATAAATGGAGAAAATAGTCTATGATGAAGAGAAACACTTCAACAGCAGGCAATAGTTTCCTATTAGATTAGATTATATTAAGTTGGTTTGTTTGAGCTAATGAAAGAGCAAAGAAAGAAATGAATAATCCACATACCTTTATATCAGATTATGTATTATTCCATAAACGCGATACAAATTAATCAATTTTTTCACTGATTCAATGTAGTCACCGCACAATGCACAAGAGAATGATCATCATTATTTTTTCTTCAACAAAGACAAAAGCAAATACATATAAGTGTGGAGAAATGCCATTACAACTATTGCGAATTCAGACAATTACACAAAGAGCTGCCGATTGATAACATTAAAGGTGATATCATGACACACGATAATTTTTGATAACTGTATTGATTATCATGATTGATAAGGATAAATTTCAATGTTGCATTGAAATCTAAAGCGCTGCTGTCAAATTGCATCCATCGCCTTATTTTCAAGATATAGTAATTTTCAACCTTCATTATGGTTTTACTTGACATAGTATCCCAATTTAACCAACATATTTAGATATTATTATCAAATTAATTATTGTTATCTATCTAGTAAGAAAATGCAATATTTATTCTTTATGAATTTGTAATATATTTTTTGAGTGAAATTTTAAAATTGAGTTTTGTTTAACATGAAATTATTTAAAAAATAGTAGAAACATCACATTGCATCGTGTCAACTGATCCTTATTTCTCACCATTGAATTTTCTCTATGACGTCATAGAAGGACCATACGCTCGAGAAAGAATCATTTCAGGTTTTTTTTTATCTCAAAAGGGAAAATTCCCATATTATTTCCCACTATTTTTCCCTCTAATTTTTATTACAAGCATTTAATTTATTTATATGGCAAAAGTTACATATATACAATAAGAATAAAATATACAATACATAATTATCTACATTATTATTATTATATACCTAGGTAATTCTTTATTGAATGAACTTTTATAATAATTGTTCAGAAATAGTGGAAATAGAGACAGAAAAGAATAGATTATAGTTTTACATTCTTTGTGCTATAATTGAATAGACACTGCGCGATCCACTATTTCTGAACAATTATTATAAAAGTTCATTCAATAAAGAATTACCTAGGTAGGTATATAATAATAATATAATAATAATAATGTAGATAATTATTATTGTATATTTTATTCTTATTGTATATATGTAAAATTGTATACCTATATGTAACTTTTGCCATGTAAATATAAATATTAAATGCTTAACATAATTAAGACTTTCATTTTTTGGTAAAAATGTGTCTTTTAATATCGATTTTTGAAGCTAAAAAACTCGGGTTTGTTTTAAAATGTTCCTTGGATCATTTATTAACGACCATGCCCCGCTCACAAGAACACAGGTGGCTATATTAAGTTCATACAGAAATGCCTCGTTGACAAGAATACTGGTCCATGTTTCCATGTATAGTATAGATACGCTAAACATGGAATCGGTATTTTTATAACCTTATTAGGTAATAATATATTTTTTATCTCATCCAAGAATATTTTAATACAAACCCCAGGCTCCTGGCTTTAAAAATAAAGATTCGATAAGAACCTTTGTACGTTTTTCATAAAATTTATAAAAATAACGAAATGTAATAGAAACAGATAAAATGCAATAGAGCAGTGGTTCCCAAACAGAGGGGGGGGGCGAGACCAGTTGAATTATTATCATTTAGTTAAAATATAAATGTACATAATTTTTTTTACAAAGGCATGTTTATTGAACATGATGTTTAGAAAATTCGAATGAAATAGCATTCAGCAACACATTAGCGTTTTGAATGAGATATCATTCAGCAACACATTAGCGTTTTAGATGAGACAGCATTTAGCAACCCATTCGCGTTTTGAATGAGATAGCATTCAGCAGCACATTTGTGTTTTGAATGAGATAGCATTCAGCAACACATTAGCATTTTAGATGAGACAGCATTTAGCAACTCATTAGCGTTTTGAATGAGATAGCATTCAGCAGCACATTTCTGTTTTGAATGAGATAGCATTCAGCATCTCATTAGCTTTTTCAATGAGATAGCATTGAGCAACACCCATACCCATTCATAATTTATAATGTAAAGGTGACGGGGGGGTGGGAGGCTTTCATTTCAAGAAAGGGGGCGCGGTACCAAAAAGTTTGGGAACCCCTGCAATAGAGACATATATGGGAATAAAGGGATTTTTAAAAAAATAAAAAAATCTCTCTTAAATATGGAATTTTTGTTGGTCCTTTCTCGAGCATCTGCAACTGATCCCTGATAAAAATTTGTAAACAAATAACCAAAATATTCCGGTGTCGTGTATCATCACTATCGTGTCGTCTATTCGTATTTTGCAAACTTTTAACTTTCTTGTTACCTGCATTCCTCTGTCCTTGGCATTCCTGGCAATGGAATCACTAATTGGATTACCATTTACGTTATTACAAATTCCTAATTTGAAATTAAAAAAGCCAGGATGGTTTCACCAGCCATCTGCTATGGTAACCTTTTCATTGGTACTCTTGTCTTACTTTCTTGTAACCGGAGGTAAGCAATTTTTGTATTTCGTAGTTCGTACATCAGATGCAACTTGCTTCGACCCGCTGGCAAGGACCAACAGAAACGATGCTGAGGTTCCAGAAAAACACGTAAAATACATACTAATTGAGGAATTCCACACCTTTCTGGCATTCTCGGAGGAAACTCTTGGGCGGCTGAATCAATTTCTTTCTCCAAAAGGATTGGCTCTGCCCACCACCAAGTTTCTGGTGATCCTCGCGCGCATCGATTTCTCATTCAAAGAGTTTCACAGCAATACAGCGGGGCAATAGCTCCTGTATCATGAGCACACTTCCATCAAAGAAATTGATGAGACCTCTTATTATATTCTGTAAAATCAAAATAAAAAATACATAAAACTGAAGTTTTATATATATATATTTTTTTTTCTACGGTTCACAGAATTAATTAGCAGGTTTAGAAACCTACATTATTTCGTACTTTTGAAAACGAGCCTTAGGTATTATCAATCACCCGGTGACCTTTGGTAGAATTATAAAATTTAATATTTTTAATTTTCTTCATCAGGTATAATTTATGATGTCATCATTGAACCACCAAGTGTTGGATCCACGACAGATGAGCACGGACATTCTAGACCTGTGAGTAACTCCAAACTACAATTAGAACAAATTATGCTATATTTATAATTATTTTATTAGCAGCTCTAAACTATATATATGTCGCAGTAAACTTGTAGAATCAGTAATTTTATAAAATTCCTAGGGATTTAGTAAAATCACGGAAAATAGACGAATGCGAGGAAAAAACCCGAATAATAGGTTAGGTTATAAAATCCCCAAAACATTTCAGTAAACTTGTCGAAAATTCTCGCGTTCGTCTATTTTTCGTGATTTCACTAAAACCCTAGGAATTTTATAAAATTACAAGTTTACTGCGACATATATATACTTTTTGATCTCCCTTTTCCATGAAATAAAATACTAATATTTTTTTCAAGAATACCGTTAGATACAAAATTTATTTCTATATTATTTCTGTGAATTAGGATTTCTAATGGGTTCTGATCTTTTTTATATAAAGACATTTAGGATGTTGTACATGTAATTAAAGCACAAGTTGCTTATGTACAGCTTTGAAAACAAAATTACCACCCGGCGATCCTTGTTGAATTCAATTCTGATATCTAGAGACATAGGACATATTTTGCAAAATTGTGACAACCCATTCGAGGGTTGCAAGTTCGGCCAAAATAAAATTTAGACACTACTAATTATTTAACCAAAATGGTAAGAGATATAGAAAAATTGATAGGAATTGACCCACCCAAAACCATAGACTTAGACCCTAGAAAAATTATCATAGTTAAAAAATATACAACCTTTTTTGAGTTACGGCAGATTTTTCGATTTTTGTATGCGAAATCATAGAATACAATTAGAAACGGTAAGAGATGTAGAAAATAAAATTCCTAAAAATGAAAAATAATCCTCACATAAAAAAAAATGTCTAAAATTTCTGCACGATTACAATACTTTATCTTCTGTAGGAAGAAAAAATTAATGCTTTTATTATATTCTCAAATCACAAATGAAAAGGCTTTTATTATATTCTCAAATCACAAATTAAAAATATACCTACTAAAAAGTAAAAAAAAATCTCACATAATGTGTTAAAAATATCTGCATGGTGGTCTTCATGGTGTTACCTTACTAAAGCTATATGCTAATCTGACTAAAAATAAGTAAAAGTCTGGGCGCTCAATGATGAAGTATTAACAAAAAGTTTATAGTATAACATAAAACTTATGTTCAATATTCATCATTGAGCGCGCAGACTTTTATTTTTAGTGAGACCAGCTTATAGCTTTAGTAAGGTAACACCATGAAGACCACTATGCCTATATTTTTTGTACATTATTTGAGAATTATTTTTTTATTTTTAGCAGGTGCATTTTTAATTTGTGTTTTTTTTTTTTTTTTTTTTTTTTTTTTTTTTTTTTTTTTTTTTTNATTTAAAAAAAAATATGTTTGTGATTTAGATATCTCTTACCATGCAATTTTACCGCATTTAAGGGTAATTTTTGATTTTTCCTTTCCTTATTTTCTAATCACATTTCTGAAAAGAAATTGTGTTCCAAATTTCAAGTCTGTTGCTTTCGTCATCGTCCAGTTACGTTGATTATGAGTCAGTCAGTATACCAACTGGATTTGTGAATCTGTCTTTAAAATAGGTATCAACCGAGCTCCCCCCATTATTCATGGTCCTGTGCAGCTTCCTTCATTTCCTGATAACTCCGTCCTCTTCTCACATCACTCGTCATTCCAAACCTCCTTCTACCTCTTCCACTTTTCCCCTCTATTTTTCCTTCCATTATTCTCCTTTACAGACAATCCCATCTCAATATGTACCCTAACCTATTACTTTTTCTTCTTATTATTGTTTCCATTAATATCCTCTTTTCTCCAACTTCTCTCAATTCTTTCTTCAACTCTTTGATTTATAAGCATACTCGTAAATATATATAATAATGTAATGTATTTATTTAATTTGACAAAAGGTACACTTTACAAATTTTAAATAAAATTCAATAACACACCGAAATTGGGGAGGGGAGAGTGTACAGAAAAATTATATTAGAAGTATAAATAAATGATTATGAATGAACTACCAAAGTCAGGATCACAGGCCACGGCAGAAGTCCATACACACGGCTCCCAATGGACATAGTGCACAGCCATATCTACGGCAAACGGTTGACTCATCGAAAGCCACCACACACACGGCTCCCCGCCAAAGCGTGCGACCCCAACCCAACATTCGATCCACAAATAATTCAATTCAGATCCCACATTTTTAATCAATGTGCTAAATGATTTTGTATTAAATACATCCAAACCCCTGATATGCAAAGCATATGGTATGTGATTACAGTTTTTCGTGTACTTCAACCCGAAAATACCCTCGTAAAAAATAATTGGGTGCCCCGGGTAAATGCCAAAAGTGACGGCGTCATAGGCATACGAGAAATAATTTGTAACAGTAGTTACCATCTAAATTCCATACATTTTTTTTTACATACTTGTTTTCAGGTTGCATTCATGCCATACCGAGTAAATGGTCAATACATCATGGAAGGTCTTGCATCTAGTTTTCTCTTTTCGTTGGGAGGGCTTGGATTCATTATTTTAGATCAAACCCATAGCCCCACAACACCCAAATTGAATCGAATTTTACTCATCAGTGTTGGCTTCATTTGTGTTATAGTATCATTCCTAACATGTTGGGTGTTCATGAGAATGAAATTACCGTGAGTAGAAAGAAAATATTTCATTAAACCATGGTTGACAAGCCCAACATATTTTAGGTGTGTTTGTCAACTCGTGTCAGTAATTGCTTGTGGTGGATACTCGCCATCACAGTTGATGTGTAGACGCTTGATTACCGAAAAATCATAAAAAGATTCCAAAATAATGTACTGAGAAGTATTGTCAATGCACCATAGTACATAAGGAATGACAAATATTTTACTTATTATGCTTGCTATTGAAAACAAGTTATTATTGTACAAACAGGTCTTACAACCAGTATGGCCCTATGGGATACAGCTTTGGGGTTGCACCAAAGATACGAACCTAAAAATTATAAAAAGATTCCAAAATAATGTACTGAGAAGTATTGTCAATGCACCATAGTACATAAGGAATGACAAATATCTTACTTATTATGCTTGCTATTGAAAACAAGTTATTATTGTACAAACAGGTCTTACAACCAGTATGGCCCTATGGGATACAGCTTTGGGGTTGCACCAAAGATACGAACCTAAAAATTATAAAAAGATTCCAAAATAATGTACTGAGAAGTATTGTCAATGCACCATAGTACATAAGGAATGACAAATATCTTACTTATTATGCTTGCTATTGAAAACAAGTTATTATTGTACAAACAGGTCTTACAACCAGTATGGCCCTATGGGATACAGCTTTGGGGTTGCACCAAAGATACGAACCTAAAAATTATAAAAAGATTCCAAAATAATGTACTGAGAAGTATTACTTATTATGTCAATGTATTATCGTCAATGCACCATAGTACACAAGGAATGACAAATATCTTACTTATTATGTTAGCTATTGAAAATAAGCTATTATTGTACAAACAGGTCTTACAACCAGTATGGACAATAGATGTTCATTTGTATAGTTAAATAACATTTAATATCATTACAACATAAAATTTACAAAATGAGTTGACATATATCGTCTCCTCCTGGAGACAACCCTAGAACAACTCTGATGATGTCTCCACGTGGAGACATCATCTTTGAGCATTATTATCAGAACAACTTCAGACATTAGATGTCTCCAGAAGGAGACGAAACATATCCACTGATTTTGTAAAAAAAAAAATTTTTTTACATTCTAAAAACCCATTTTCGAGGTTTTTTGTCCCCGTGTCTACTCGAAATGTATATGTTGAACTCGATATCTCAGGTTTGATATTGAAAATATAAAGCCAACTTTTTTGGTTTTATGGTATTTGCGGTTCGATATCCGATAATGCTCAAAGATGATGTCCCTACCTGGAGACATCATCAGATTTGTTCTGAGGTTGTCTCCTGGAGGAGACGAAACATGTCAACTAATTTTGTAAATTTTATGTTGTAAGGATATTGATTGAAATTTAACTATACAAATGTACATCTATAGTCCATCTTTGTAAACTTTGCAAAATGAAAAGTGTTTCAGTTAAGTAAAAACTAAGTGTTTTAAATAATTATAATGTTACTTGTATGGTACATAGTACTCCCGGAGTACCACATAGTACTCCGTTTTGAGAAGAAGAAAAAAAATATTATTAAATAATAAGTTCACATTATTTTTCTTTTGATTTCAGAGGATATTTAAAATAACAATAAACACCAAAGCTGGATAAACCAACATTACTCAGCAGAATCAAGGCTCAAAATTTAATCCATTTCTCTTAGCGTTTAACTGAATCAAAAAAATTTCTTGAATCCAAATATATTTTTGGAATATTTTTTACATTCTAAAAACTCATATTCCAGCTTTGTGTCACCGTGTCTACTCGAAAATTTTGAACTCAATATCTCAGGTTCGATTTTGAAAATAAGAAAGTCAACATTGTAGGTTTTATGGTATAATGCTCAGCGATACCACAATTGTACGTTTTCAAGGATCGGGCCTTACAAAATCATACCAAATTTAAAGTAATACTCTGAAAGTTGACCACTTTTCCTGAAAGTATTTTATCCAAACTTGCTTTTTTTGCCGGAATGGAGTCTATTTGTATTGCAATTTGCAAATCTTCAGTTTTCTTTGAGCGGATCTTACATATGTTTAATAGGATTAAGGTCAGGGCTAGTCACAGGTCTGTCCATGCCATTATTATTGGCCTCCTAAAGGACATGTTTGGTAGCGCGGTGCAAATAAAGATAGGCGTCTTAGTTCATGGTCACTATTTTGCTTTTGGCTAATATTGTTTATAGGTTGATAGAATCCGCTCTGCTTTTAATTTAATGATTTACATTGATCGTGAATTATTATTTAACAAATTTATATTAGACATTCTATTGGTAACTTCAAAAAACACTAGCGTTGTTTATGACGAGGATTCACTTACTTTTTACTTCCAACTCGATTTTCGTCTACTTCGAAGACATTTGCAAGAAAACTGATTTGTTTGTGTTGTTGTTATTGTTGGGTGTCCGTTGGTAACTCAGGTCCCACGTGATCAATCAGCTGCTTTCCCCCATACACAAAGTTTGGAACGGTGTCGATGATCACATTAAGGCATTTAGCTTTACTCATGGACGAGTGGATATACATTTGTTCATAGAGTAGGATTTCATCCAATTTTAACAACACCAACAAATCAGTTTCCTTGAAAATGTAAGTGAATCCTCGTCATAAATAAAGTTAGTGTTTTTTTTTTATATAAAATTAATTGTGAACTTTGTTTCTACATTTCGGATAAATCTTTGAAGATACCGATGGATAGTTATTATATTTTTTATCTATTTCATTTTGTAAAGGTCAAATCGACAAATTCAATAAGATTAACAATAATTACAATGAATCATAATCTAGTTTATATTTGATCTTCAAATTTCATAATATAAATATTTTTTTAAGGATTTTAAATATTTTAAGTTTGATCAGATCGGCTTTTTCAAATTAGATAGAAATAGTACTATATTTGAAAAAGTCGATCCGATGAAAATTAAAATATTTAAAATTCTTTTCTTAAACAAAAACTTATGTCACTAAAGACATTCATTTATTATAATTATTATTATAAAATAAGTAATGTCATTATCATTGAAAGATTACTAAGGAAATCATTCATTTGCCCGATTTTTTTTGGCGTCTATTCCGTGGTTTCAGAATTTCTTTTAGCCAAAATAAACCCTGTCTGTTTTATGTTTTTGAATTATCAGAAACTCTGCCATACCTGGTATACGAATCAAGTTATAGTTGATTTTATATTTTTGCTGAAAGGTATGTTTTAGGGGGTGGGTCCATTCCCGGACACTTTTTGATATTTTCTACCGTTTTTTACGAGCATTTACAACCCGAATAATATTTGATAATGGTATTTGGTAAGAGTAAAAAAAAATACTTTGCCAATCTAGCAACTTTAAAAAACTTTGTCAATTCGTTTATTAAAATACCCCCCGCACCGCCAAAAAAATGTTTTTTTCTGTTTCTAGGTACGTAAAGTTCAAATAGAATAATTCATTCGTCCTCCTTACACGGTCCGCTTTGAGTGGTACTTTTGCTACTTAGTGTTGTCGATTTTGATATAATTAGCTATGTTAGGTCCTATATCGGGTCTAATTCCAATTTCAGTATGGAAGCCTATATATATATCACTGAAGATAAGAAAAGTTCAGGGGCACAATTAGACCACAAATTGGACCTACCCAAAATTTCATCAAATTCGGTCAATTCTAAGTGGCAAAAACAATTTCAATATCTCTTGGAGTTAGCTTGATTAAATTTCTTAATCCCATTGTGCTGTCATATTTAGCTCCAAGGTGTCTCTACGTCTCACAACCTGATTCTAAACATTCTGTAACAGAAACAATTCAAAATTAATTTACCCCTCATTCAGAATCATTCAGTATACTAAAAACAGGATATTGTGGTCTCAGAAAACATATACACAACATGGAAAGCCCCGGCATATGGATAGGATGAGGAAAATTTTGATTACAGTGAATTTGTTGCAAGATAGGTCTGTAGGTAGAGATTATGATCCCGAAACTTCTTGACAATCCCGAAGTTTAGGGAATGGAACGATCACAATCCCGGGATTAGAAAAAATTGGAAACCTTCCAAAAATCAAGTAGAAGTATAATAAGTAGATAAAATAAAAAATTAAGTTCTTAACTTGAGAGATGTGTGTGGAGTCCTTTTGTGGAACCGTCAAGAGTTTTCACAATAGCATCACATTTTTTACACTTTGCATTTTTACAGTCTTTAGACACTAAAAAATGACTCCAAACGGATGAAGGATTTGAATTTTTTTTTTGGCGATATAAAACCGTCCATTTTAAAGTCAAATCGAACACAAGTTGTTACGTTCAAAAAAGATGTTAGAATATATTAGATTATTAGAACATTAAAAAATAATTGTTTGAACTGAAACATGTAAAATACCTAAAGGGTTCATACAAACAACTCATCGGTTCATTCGGTGAATTCGGTCTACTTAAAGAAGAAAAGGATTTTTAAAAAGCCTTGCATTTTTTTATTGCATGGCAGATGGCAGCACATCGAGTTTCATTAACATTCAAGGTTGATGTATTGGGGCCTCATTTTCAAATTTTATAAAAAATATGTTTTCTGTTTGTTTTTATTATATTACTGTCAATCCCGAAAATCCCGGGATTGGATGGCGAATCCAGGGATCAAAATTTCAGCCATTTTTGGGCGGGATCCGGGGATCGTAATCTCTATCTGTAGGTTTCGTTGCTCAGATTAGTAGTATTGAGGTAAGTATTTCTTAGTTCAGCCAGGTAAGTATTTGACAGATTTCTTTTCATTAATCTTAGTGGTTGAGATGCAACAACTATATCATTGCATGTGCGAGAGGGAAGAACACATATTCGTGAGCTAGATTCCTCTTTAGGGCTATATGAGCCCCGCACCTAAGCCACAACTGGGCATTTGTGCTTGGAAAGTAGAGGAAGACATCCAAGTAGCTGTTACTGTTGTAATAATAATTTAGAACACTTATAAACTTTGATATAATATTAAATATTTTAATATGTAAAACTTATGAAAAAGAAACATTGCACTTTGATCAGAAAACTTTTTTTTTAATTTGTCAGTTGTTGATTTCAGAACGAATTCTGCTAGAGAAACTAAATCATTTATTTATAATATTTTTTCTTATTGGCCATTATCGTCGTATTCAAAGTGGCCTAGTTAGTCAGTTACTGTAATTTGTTGTGTGCGAGCGCGCCAAAACAATTTATTGGCTACTCGACATTAGGGCCTGATCTTGGCTGCCTTTTTGTGCCACTTACATTTCGAGTGAATTAAGAAATACATTCTCATTCTTGATTTTATTTTCATCAAATTGAAATTATTTGCAAATACGACAGTCTGTAAACACGATTTTAGTTTCTTCAAGAAGATGATCTTGGTTGGACATTTAAGTGGCATCCTGTAATTGTCCTGCGTCTAGAATTGAGAGAAAACCCCATCCCGAATGATGTTAAAGAGACGTTTTTCCCTGGAAATTTTTACTCACTTTGAAAAGTCCTGCGATTTTTCTATAATTAATTCAAATTCTGCAAACGACAGTGCTCCATCATCATCCAAGTCCGCCTCATCGAGAATATTTTGAATCAAATGTTGAACATCGTTATCAGATAAATGATGAGGACTTGTCAGTCTGTCGATGATTTGTTTTAAATCTGTAACACCTAACATATCATCACCATCGAAATCTGAAATATGAGGACATATTTGAAACATATCAGAATTGCCTCATGGGCATGGTTGGCATTTCTGTTCGGTGAATATTTTCAATTCTATTATCATCATCATAGGTTAACAGCCGCGGGGCCGGTTGGCAACTACTCGCTATATGTTGTTGATACTTGATAATCCTTGCCGATAATGCAGTAGCTTTGTTTCCGACCCTGCCCTTAGTTGCCTTTTACTACTGGCATGGACTTGGGTGCCTTGGTATTCTTTTGAAGTCTCCCTATCTACAGGCCAAATTTTCAAAGTTGGTCAAAAAACACCTTTTCTATGTAAATCTGTAATAATTTTTTAACGTAAAGCTAATAAAATAAAATTTGAAATGAGAGTAGGTATTTCTTGTTTTTTTGTTTTTTTTTTGTTTTGCTTAACGTCTCTTTTACATCTATTGGTCATTCGAGACGGGGTTTTACCATTCATTCGCAGGAAATTTACAAACCAGCTACCAACATTAACCTCACTCAGCCTGGGTTGGGTCGGAAAAATAGCTAGTATCACGGGAGCGCAAACCTACGTGGACACCCACATGGTACAACCTCGCTGGACGTTGCTCAACTTCTGAGATCTAACGGGGATTGGTGATAGTCCTAGCAGCAAAGCAGCGTAATTCTTGAATTAGGTACCTTATTTTTTGTTTGTTTCGATATTGTCGATAATATCGAAATCTTAATATCGATAGTCCTAGCAGCGAGCAGCGTAATTTCTGACGTAGGTACCTTAATATTTTTTTCGATATTATTGAAATCTTAATATCGATCCAAAATATCGATACTCGATATTATCGATAAGATATCGACATCCCTGTAGTTAGTTACTCAGACTCACCAAAGATCCGAAACGCATGTTCCGCTTTAACCGGTTTCGGTGCACTTTCACTAAATACTGACATCATATCTAGAAAATCTTCAAACGTACAATCTCCGTCATGACTTGAACTGAAAATCTGACAGATCCGGTCACCAAATGGGTTCACATTGAGCTGGGGATAATGTAGAATTTTATTCATTGGAAGTTTAGCATTCTTATTGTGACCCACTTTCTCCGGGGCTAGAGATTTGAATTTTTGATGAGCGCTGAAGTTTAAACAAAATCAAATCGCATCAACAAGTAGATAGTTATGTTAGCCAACGATCATACCACGTTGAATACATCAGTTCCCGTCAGATCACTGAAGTTAAGCAACGTCGGGCGTGGTCAGTACTTGGATGGGTGACCGCTTGGGAACACCACGTATCGTTGGCTCATTTTTCCGGCCCAACCCAGGCTGGGTGAGGTCAATGTGGGTAGCTGGTTTGCAAGTTTCTAGCGAATGGAGGGTAAAACCCCCGCCTTGAATGACCAATAGATGTTAAAGAGACGTTAAGCCAAATTTAAAAAAAAAAAAAGATAGTTATGTTAAACCCTTGACTTCTTTCAACCCGCCATGATGGAACGTAGCCCAACGGGTGTACAGAAACAATCGACTAATTCTACGAACATAATAAATGTCATTATCAAAGTCGGACAAGGCGTTCGAGGGTTATCTTTTAAAAGACAAACAGACGTCTAATAAAAATCGTGGCGTTTCTTTCTTGGCTTAACGTTTTTTAAACATCTAGTAGTCATTCGAGACAGGGATTTAATCCTCCATTCGCTGGATACTTACAAACCAGCTACCCTCATTGACGTTACCCAGCCTGGATTGGGCCGGGAACAGTCAAGCATCACGAGGCAAGAACCCACGAGGTAAATAATGAGATTCCATTTTGTGCTATAAAACAGATTGGAAGCCCATGTCAATTATTAGCTTCCAAGAGTAGATGACATTAAAAACTATTTATAGCAGCAGACCATGCCCGTATCCAGGACAGGGGTTTAAGTGTTCAACCCCCCCCCCCCCCCNCCCCCCCGAAATTTTTGAAAAGGTTTGATTTTTCCTATAATGCCTATATTATATGGTAAAACTCCCTTTATAAATGAACCCCAGCACCGAAATAAAATCCTGGATACGTTATTTGGAGCTGTGCAGTTCTATTTATCTGAATAATACCATTAGATACGAACCGAAGATACCAACAAATGATGGGGACGTAACTGGGCTCTTCAGCACCCGGGGCAACCACACATTTTGGCCCCCCCCCCAAAAAAAGGGGTACTCCCGTTTTAGCGGCCCAAAATCCTCGCGCTCGAGGCAGCCGCCTTGTTTGCCCTCCCCCCAAGTTACCTCCCTGACTAATGATTGAGGTGCATGGGCCCATTTTTTTTTACTGATGTTCCCCTCCCTTCCTCTTCTACCAATAAGACCCTTACACTTACCTATCAGTGAAATACGGTGTTTACCTAGGATTCGAAAATTAGTTTTGAGAGAATTAGGCGCACCGATTCCTTTTAGTATGTAGGTGCGTAATAAAAAAGGAAAAAAATTGAGGGGGGGGATTTTTTTTTTCGTGACGTTCATTATTGAAAATAATAAACCAAAATCGAAAGTTCAAGTGGAGGCTTCTGCCCGATTTATGGTCGGTTTTCAGCACCGAGAAATCGGAATTGAGAAGTACCACTTCGGGATGAGCGAGAAATTTGAAATTGGATACAAAGGTGTTCCGCAGTACAAAAACTTATATCCTTGAGTAAAATATTGAATGTTCTAAATAGGAGCCGTGCTCACTCAGGGGTTCGGTTCCACCAAAAATCCAAACTTGACAAGCTTTATTGTAGCAATTTCGAAATCGTTGTTGAATTTCGTAACTATAGCGAAGCACGGGCAAACAGCTAATTTAATTTATAAATAATAATTTTAACACTTATAATTAACATTCAAAGATTTAAACAATAGGAGTGCCCTTTCATTTTCTCTTTCTATTCAAATTGTTTATGTTAACTCAATTGCGACATGACAAATGCTAATAAGGTAAATGGGGCGCATCGCCCATTATAATGATAATTAATTATTTGTGATATTTCTGGTATTGCTGTGATGCCCTTCCAAAAATTGAATCAATGGTAGTAAAAAAAATACTTACAATAAAATTTCCTTTCTGGTAAAGTAAGTCAAATCCTGAAATAAAAATAATATTCAATTAAAGGAGGAAAGTAAGTACATGTATAATGAACTAAGCAGGCGGAGCACCACATTCATCATTATTTTACTGGCTAAAAAATCCCCGCCCAAAGTTCTGGGCCATTATTAGACCCTAAATTTGTCTTTAGCTCTTATATACCATTCATTTTTTAGGGAGTATTTGTGATAACCCCTAAAAAGCGGCAAAAACCGACATCGGTATGTTATATTGCACACAAAGGTTTCGAGGCACAATTAGGCCCCAAACGGAACCTACATACCGAATTTCATCCAAATCTGTTAAAGCTAAGTGGCAAAAGTGCCCATCACAGGAGACGGCGCGGTGGAAAACGGATTTTTTTTTATTAGATTTTTGGATTCTTCGTATTGAAACGTAAAATATCAAATTTTGAGAATGGGGTGGTTTGGTTTATTATTTTCAATATTGAACCTTTGGAATGGTCACGAGAAAAAAATACCCCCTCAAAATTGGATATTTTAAGTTTCAAGGTACGTGGAATCCAAAAATCGAATTTAAAAGAATCCGTTTTGTCCGCCGTGCGCCGTGATGGGCACTTAGCGTTGACCGATTTGGATGAAATGATTAATGTATAGGTCCCATATGGACTCTAATTGTGCCCCGAAACTTTTGGGTGCAATCGAATCGACTCTTGGCGGTTTTTACCACTTTTTAGCCAGAGACTTCAAATTTGCTATCTATGTATGTCAAATTTAGGGTCTAATTACGCTACTGATTTTTTTTGGGGGGGGAGGGGGGGCGTATTTTTAGGCAGTAAAATAAGAAACTTATGCGTCACATTGACAGAGGTTTTTTTTTTTTTCGTAACGATTTCAAAGGTTCATTATTGAAAAGATGACCATGTCTGTAAAAGGTATCTTACCTCATAGTTTTGTAGCTCTTCTTCAGTAAATTGACTTTCAGTTTGTCCCATTACCAACTGTATTAATAAAACATTCAACTAAACTAATTAATTTAAATCGTACAGAAACTATTAGGTATTTACATTTTTGTAAAAACAAAAACACTTGACTAAGTTTGAAAACTCGAAATGTTTGAATGTTTCTTTTTCTCCATGCAGATAAAATTGTCGAGGGCAAAAGTGGAATGAAGAAAATATAACATGGGGGAGAGAGGAAAGCCTTTGAACGAAAATGTCGAGCATGCTCAAAAGACGTTTTATAAGTTTTTTTTTCATCAATTCCGTTAGACAGCAGCACCATCGTGTTTGAGGTTTGAGAAGAAGGAGGAAAACTAAAAATAGAAAAGCATGGAAAAACATTTTGTTATCTCTTACTAGTTGTTTCGCCCATGCTTCGCCACGGTTCTTATATTTCCATTTTCGTTTTTCAAAGACAATGGAATTTGAGGAGGGGGATGGAGTATGGATGTGTGTGAATCCTGTATGGTGTAACAAAACCAAAATATAAATGTTTCGCCAGGGGCCTTAGATACACCACTATTCTGACTTTAGTATTTTCTGAATTTTATTTTACACGTTCCCTGTTTCAAACTCCTAACTCTGGAATGGCTGGCCATACCTTTTGAGAAAATATCCTAAAATAGGGACTAAACGGTCACCTAAAACTTTTTCGCTTTGAGTTGATATGTTGTGAGAAATTTAAGATATCGGACCATGTCTGTCTGATTTTGGTGAATGTGAATTTTTGGCCTTAACTCGAAAACGGCATGACATATTTTAGTTTTGATAATTTTCCTGGAGTCATAGACCATGATTTTAAGGGGGTCCATTCCTATAAATTTTTTCACTATTTGATACAGTTTGGACTGTGGTATTGGAACAGACAACCCCTACCACATACACAAGCACAATTTATATATTTAGATGAAAATACAAAATGTAAAATAATAACTAGGAATATGCTGTTTCTTTGTGTTATTATGTCACAACTTTGGTGCTCACTGCAGCACTGTAGGATTTTCCCAATGTCAATCATTATCCAATTCCTTTGATTTTTTCTAGTTTACCTACACCGGATCCCTATGCGCATTTATCTCCATAGCTTCTCATTATCCTCACGAAGCTGAGTGGGCCCCGAAAACATCCAAACCACAGAATTCGAACCAGGGTCTCCCGGGTGCAAGACTAGTGCAGTGACCAGTGAGCAATGGGAGCTGGCTAAATACAAAATGTAAGGTTAGATTATGTTTATACGGCCATCAATGGCACACACAAGGGGGGTGACCCCCCCCCGAATATTTAATAAAAATATGTTCAAGGTTTCATTGCCCCGTTATCTTCGATTTCCTCTGGAAATATAATTCTAGATACGGCTCCGACGCGATGTTTCGCACACATACGAGTATTACTACTAAAAATAAATGGAAATCACGTCCGAATAAAAACCTGGATGTGCTACTCACAGCCCCTTACTTTTCTCAAAAGAGAAATGTAACGCTCAAGCGAATAGCTGGGTTTGCCTGTGGGACACCTAAAATCCCCGCAGACAAATCCCGCTTCTAGTACGGGATACGAGATCTCCCCCCCCAAATAAACAAGAAATGAATAAACTAAATTTTAATAGTAATCAATTAAATAATTCTTTGTTAATAACTATTGTTTAAATACTGAAGATGCCATTATATTCTTGTTTGATATTTTCCAATACATCTTCACTCTGGAACACACAAAGCCGAGAAAAAACATTATCCATTATCTTTCTTTCTAATCTGTGCCGACCTTTAGGGATGGGGGGTCGAGGATTTCCTTAGACATCAGTCCAAAGGCGGCGAACAATGCTTGACAACGAAGATTTCTTATCTGATTAAATTTTTTTTATTAAATAGGTAATACATTTTGCCTCATCAATACCTCCGAATGTTTGATTTGATTCAATACTGAACTAAGATTTTTTTCCTTAACGTCTCTTTAACATCTATTGGTCATTCGAGACGGGGGTTTTGCCCTCCACTACTACCTAGGAACTTAATAAAGAAAAGAGTATGCAACATAAGCAAATTGGTTAGTGTAGGTACACTAGGTACCCTCTTACTATCCCTTTAAGTTTAATCCATGTTTTACCGATGTTGGTATACTCAAAATTTAATTTCACTTTTCTCTACCAGCTGTAGGTATTAGACCAAAAGGACAAAAGATAATCAATTTTTGTACTGGCTCCAAAAAGTAGACTACTTAGAATACGCTGTGAGGGGTGTGGAGGGGTCCCCGCGGAACGTTAATCCGGGACTGATTTTAGATATACCCCCTCCCCGAAATATATAGCCCTGACGGTTAGCACATATCTTACTACTAAAAATGATATGGCCCCCCCCGAAGGGAAATCCTGAGTACGCCACTGGTTCTACGGCTATCATTCTTGTACTTACTAATTGAATATCTTGAAATCTTCTTGATTTCTCTTGTAGAACTAAATACAATTCTTGAAGAATCATACCTGATCAAATGAAATAATAAAGTGCATTAGCGATTAATTAGCTTCAATGGTATGTTGTACGGATGTCGATATTATATCGGTAATATCGAATATCGATATTCGGGTTTTGATATAATCAATATTAAGGTTTCTATAATATCGAAAAAAACTCCTACAACACAAAGCACTCCAGAAATATAGTCGCGCCGCACATTGGGTTTGCCCCCGATCATTTATTGTCGGTGGTGTCCGATTATTCAATCAAATACCCATATCAATTCGCAGCCTGAATTACAAACTTTTCAGGATCATCATCACCAATTTCCTGGTCGGGGTTGAGCCCTATGCTCTGACGGACATTAACTGGGCTACCTTGGTAACTTTTGCCTCTCCCCCCAAACTCGGGATTTTCTAAGGGGCTCGGTGAGAAAATTATCATAATGAAATTTTTCAAGTTTTTTTTCTGAATAATAAATAAATCATCTTAAAAGTTTTGAAAAATTTTCAAACACACAAAATCAGAAGTTTAGCGGTGGGCTAATATTGAACAATGGCTATTGCAGGACACTGATTTTGAAATATAGTGCAACCTGTGAGACCTTTCAGCTTATACAGCAATCATAAATATTGGTATATTCCCGTAAACATTAAGATCTAATAATCGAATTATTTGCTGCCACGTAGCCTACTTTTACTTTTATTACTTTTAGAGAATAATAGAGGGGCCCGTAATTTTTTTCTCAGGCCAGGATTTTCTGTCTACGGCCCTGCGTAGGATAACTAACTCTCGGCCCAATTAGTTCACACCTAGAGCCCATTTCGCAACAAACTAAAAATGAATATCATTAGTTTTATAATTGTAATTTATATAGTTTCGAATACAAAAGATTAGTATGACTATCTTGTAGTTTATTGTGAAATTGATCTCTATTCCTACTAGGAAGTAATCGTAATTCTCTAAATTTCTTTCATTTAACATCGCATCACTTTCTAATATGCTAACATTAGGGATGTGGATATTATATCGATAATATCGAATATGATAATCGGGTTTCGATACAATCGATATTTCTTATCGATAATAAGATTTGATAATATCAAAAAAAATTGGTATCGGTATCGAAACAAAAAAAAAAATATTAAGGTAGGTACCTACGTCAGAAATTACTTTTTTTTTTAATTTGGCTTAACGCCTCTTTAATATCTATTGGTCATTCAAGACGGGGGCTTTACCCTCCATTCGCTGGAAACTTGCAAACCAGCTACCCACATTGACCTCACCCAGCCTGGGTTGGGCCGGAAAAATAGCCATCATCACGAAAGCGCGAACCCACGTGGACACTACATAGAACAATCTCGCTGAACGTTACTTAACTTCAGTGATCTAACGGGAACTGGTGTATTCAACGTGCCATAGACGCTGGCTGAAGAAATTACTCTATTTTGCTGCTTAGGGCTGTCGATATTTATATTGATAATATCAAATATCGATATTTAGTTTTCGATATAACCAATATTTTATATCGATATTTTACCATCCGATAGTATCGCTATTCGATATCAAGCTTTCGAATAATATCAATATCGGAAATATCGATATTCTTCTTTCCATGCGGCAACCCTAGCTCACATCACGTTATTGTGTTCAATGTGTGGCCGTCAAATGTCTTCTATTTGAGAATGAAGCCTCATTTTCAAACCCAGTCCTTTTTACCTTTCAAATAATTTCTTCCCAAGTTGAGATTCTTCATCAGATTGATTAATTTATAACACGACTGCTCCTTGAATGTTAATTTCTCATTTGACAACTCTGGAAAGAAGAAAAACGGTGAAGAGCGTTTGCATGCATACCAATACTAAGTGGCCAGTAGATAAAAAAAACTCTGCCAATGTGACACATGGGTTTATTATTTTACTGGCTTAAAAAAAATTACCCCCCCCCCAAAAAAAAATTGATATTCTACGTTTTTATGTAGGTACCTACGTAGAATCCAAAAATCAAATAAAAAAATGCTTTCGACCAATACCGAAATCCGCTAAAACGCGGCTTGAACCGCCAGCAGTATAGTCAATTACATACAAAGCATAATTAGACCCCAGATATGACATTCGGACCAAATTTCAAGTGTCTATCACTTACCATTCCCGTTTTAGACAGGAACATTGAAAACCGAAAGAAAACGGGGAAAATCACGAACGGTACATTAGATTGCACCCAAATTGAGGCGCCAGACGAGACCTTTATGCCAAATTTTATACAAAACGGTCAACGCTAAGTTGCAAAAGTGTCCATTATGGCGTACGATGAACAAACGGATTTTTTTTCATTCAATTTTTGGATTCTACGTACCTTGAAACGTAAAATATCAAATTTTGAGGGGGGGTTTCGTTTTCTTATAATGTTCCATAGACTAAAANGTAATTTTTTTCCAAAGGTTCAATCGTGGCAGTACAAAACAATATCTCAATCGCACTCGGTGGCCCTTCCTGCGAAAGTCCTGTGATTTAAATTGATACAAGAAAATGGCGAATTGGCAAATTCGGTATGCTTTTAATCATTGAGATTTGAGTAAAAACAAGAATCTTCTTTTGCGTTACATCGTGGTAATCAGAGCCGGTCCGAGGGCCGCGCGCCAAGTGTTTGAGGCGAATTTTACCCTTACCTCCTCCCCCCCCCCCAAAAAAAAATAATAATAAAAAACAATTTGACCTAATTATGATTATTTAGTTTTAATTTTATTGTAGACAAAAAGACGTTATTGTCTGTGTGGTGGCATAATGCACCCCTCTCCCCCCCCGCCGTGCTCCCAGTATTTTTCGGGTCTTACATTAGAGAAAATGAAGAAAAAGTATGGGTTATATACTACGGTTATACAGGTATGTTAATAAGGCACAGAAAAAATCCAAGACACCCACAAGTCTATGCCGGTCGTAAAAGGCGACTAAGGGCAGGCTCGGCAACGGTATCTTTTCCATTACCCATGCGGAAAGCAAGGAGAAGCTACTGCATTCTTCGTAATAAGGATTCTCATGTATCAACAATTCATGCGGAGTTTTTGCAAACCAGCCCTACGGTTATTAACCTATGATGATGAGGTAAACATTGTTCAGGCTTCTGTTTTTGTGTCCATTGGGTGAAAACGGAACCCTAGAACACATTTTGAGCTCACCTTGAACCGAAGTTTTGCATTGAAGTACAAAATGTTTTCTAATTTGTATGACAGCTTGACAATTTTCCGGAATACTTTTCATAAAATTTTCAATCTGACCAATATCTTCATTTTCTGTTAGCATTTGAGCAACTTTGGAACAGATATTATGATATTGAAATGCTTTCTGTGCTCCTATTTTATGCTCTTTTGTTCCTGTATTACATAACCAATCAGATTTAAAATTTAAACCGTTTTCTGGTAATAGAATGCCATTGCATGGTTTAATTTTACAGTAGATACCAGATAGATTGGTACCAAATTCCTGAAAGAAGGATCAATAAATTGGTTTAAGTAGATTGTAGAATGCCCATTTCTGTATTCCTTTACAACACCTTAACAATTGATTTTAGATGAAACACATAAAAAAAAAATGGATAACCTTATATCAACGTATTTCTACCACTTTTTCCAACCCTGAATGGGGAGAACAGAGTTAATTCTAGATGAGACACTTCTATTTTATCTTTATTGTGGTTTATTATTTTCAACAATGAACCTTTGGGATCGTCACGAAAAAAATATCCCCTGTGAAAATTTGATATTTTACGTTTCAAGGTACGTAGAATCCAAAAATCGAATCCGCTTTGTCGGTCATATACCGTGATGGGCACTTTTGTCACTTAGCGTTGACCGATTTTTACAATATTTTGCTTAAGTAATACATCTCCAGAGCAGAGGCTAACTTCCAAATAGAAAGGTTTTCTCTAATCTCATCCAATAAACCGATTTTTACAATATTTTGCTTAAGTAATACATCTCCTGAGCAGAGACTAACTTCCAAAGAGAAAGGGTATCTCTAATCTCATCCAATAAATCGATTTTTACAATATTTTGCTTAAGTAATACATCTCCTGAACAGAGGCTAACTTCCAAAGAGAAAGGGTTTCTCTAATCTCGTCCAATAAACCGATTTTTACAATATTTTGCTTAAGTAATACATCTCTTGAGCAGAGGTTAACTTCCAAAGAGAAATGTTTTCTCTAATCTCGTCCAATAAATTGTATACTCAATCACTAGAACACGACCCGCTGCCAGAGTTATATCCCGGGCTTCGAACGGGTTTGTTCTTTGTGTGTATTTTATGAAAAATTCGTTTGCGCTCCTTCGTTTGCACTTTACACAAACTACCAGTTCTTCTGGTCTAGTGGATATCACTTGGGCATTGCACGTGGGGGACCCGGGTTCAATTCCCGGAGGGGTGGAAAAAAATCGAATTCATGATGTCGGGGTGCACTCATACTCGTGAGGACGATCAGTTATCTACTTTTCAGTAATCCTTCAAACAAAAACCTTATAAAGTCATCAAAAATATTAAAACAAAAATTATTATCTAATAAAGTTATCTACTTTTATGTGAGTAACGACCAGTGGTGGAATTACCGGGGTAAAAGGTTTTAGTTTGGTATAAGATTTAAGAGATTCATGTAGCCATCATGGGGAGCAAACCAGCTTCATGAGGTGACGGTCATAAGCCCATACAAATACAGAAAGTATGGTGTTAGAAGGGGCATCCAGCCTTTAAAAAACTCTGTATCATTCCAATGATGAAAGGTCATCAGCAATGTGCGTGCTTCTTCGCTGTTTTTCGGGGGTAATTTGCTTCCAGTTTGACTCTCAAATTTTCCTTCTTCATTACGTACCTACGTACTAAAAGGAATCGGTGTGACAATCTTCAAGTCTCTAGGTTCAGACAGGGACGTAGACAGTGTGCGAAGTTGTCCAGTGTGTGAAGTTGTCCAGGTAGGGTTGGTTTAGGTAGATATTATTTATTTTTCAATAACGAACCTTTGAAATGTTTTATTCATGGAACACTATTGATGAACAAAATGTAGACACCGAGGGGAGCAAACCAGCTTCATTAGGTGACGGTCTTAAGCCCGAGTAGATTCAGAAGGTTTGGCGTTAGGAAAGGCATCCAGCCTTTAAAAAACTCTGCTTCAAACCAATGATGAGAGATCATCAGAGGAAAGCGAGTTTTTATGCAGTTTCAATTGATACTGTGAGAAAAAAAGCGAGGGTTACCCCGTGCCAGGAAAGGGTACATCTAAGCAGAGTAGGCACAGAACAAAAGATTGTGGCATGGTAGAATGAAGGAAAGCAACGTCAAACCCAAATAGAATTGGGGAAAGAGGCGAAGTTAAAGAAGAAGATTTAAGAGATTCTTACGTTAGACTCCTAGTAATGCTGTGATACCTCAAAAAATGTGTAGAGGCCGTTGGGCCTTACCGCAAACCACGCAGAAACTTTGCATTTACACTTACTGTAGGATCTTTACATCTAATACATTTACACAAAAACTGTTTAGTGTTACTAAGGAACGAGCGACGTGTTGAGGTGCTCCATAAAAGTGAAGTGTATGTTGAGAATATTTCTTCGTCCTTTTCGATTGAACGAGCAGCTTTGACCACCATCCTTTGCTGGTCATCAAACCAATAAGTTGTGTTTGGACAACATGAATGATTCATTATTGAAGAAAGGCCGTAGAGACCTCTATAAATCAAACATTTTTCCATACAACTGCCAGCATATGCATTCGTATTTAACGTTTTACAACATTGTCGAATAAATTGATCATTTTTAGGCGTTAGTTTTTTACTTAAATAACGTTTCAATATGTCTAACTGCAATAAAGTTGAAAACAAATGATTTATTAATGAATATTTCTAACTGCAATAAAGTTGAAAACAAATGATTTATTAGTGAATATGTCAAACTGCAATAAAGTTGAGAATAAATGATTTATTAGTGAATATGTCTAACTACAATAAAGTTAAAAACATGTTATTTATTAGTGAATATGTCTAACTGCAATAAAGTTGAGAATAAATGATTTATTAGTCAATATGTCTAACTGCAATAAAGTTGAAAATAAATTATTTATTAGTGAATATATCTAACTGCAATAAAGTGGAAAACAAATGATTTATTAGTGAACATGTCTAACTGCAATAAAGTTGAGAATAGGTTATTTATTAGTCAATATGTCTAACTGCAATAAAGTTGAAAATAAATTATTTATTAATGAATATATCTAACTACAATAAAGTTGAAAACAAATGATTTATTAGTGAATATGCCTAACTGCAATAAAGTTGAAAATAAATCATTTATTAGTGAATAAGTGAATATATCTAACTGCAATAAAGTTAAGAATAGGTTATTTATTAGTCAATATGTGTAACTGCAATAAAGTTGAAAATAAATGATTTATTAGTGAATATATCTAACTGCAATAAAGTTGAAAACAAATTATTTATTAGTGAATATGTCTAACTGCAATAAAGTTGAAAATAAATGATTTATTAGTGAATATGTCTAACTGCAATAAAGTTGAAAATAAATTATTTATTAGTGAATATATCAAACTGCAATAAAGTTGAAAACAAATTATTTATTAGTGAATATGTCTAACTGCAATAAAGTAGAAAATAAATGATTTATTAGTGAATATGTCTAACTGCAATGAAGTTGAGAATAGGTTATTTATTAGTCAATATGTCTAACTGCAATAAAGTTGAAAATAAATTATTTATTAGTGAATATGTCTAACCGCAATAAAATCGAAATCAAATTATTTATTAGTGAGAATGTCTAACTGCAATGAAGTTGAAATAAATTACCTATTTATTAGTGAATATGTCTAACTGCAATAAAGTTGAAAATAATTTACCTCTTTATTAGTGAATATGTCTAACTGCAATAAAGTTGAAAACAAATGATTTATTAGTGAATATGTGTAACTGCAATAAACTTGAAAATAATTTACCTATATATTAGTGAATATGTCTAACTGCAATAAAGTTGAAAACAAATGATTTAATAGAGAATAATTCTAACTGCAATAAAGATGAAAACAAATGATTTATTATGTTATCCTCTATATGAGATTTTGATCACATAATAATACGACTTGGGCTTACTGCTGGCAGAAGGAGACCCTTGGGGGACTTAGTGAGGCAGTATAATAAGACTATTAGAAGGTTCTGATATACTGTTTTTGGAGTGATCCATATCCGGTCATTTTACGTTATCGTCTTTAGTTTTCGCTAAAAAAAAAATTGCCAAAAAACGCTTAAAATCGTTGTTTTTTGGGGTAATTTGCTTCCAGTTTAACTGTGAATTTTTCCTTTTTTATTACGTACCTACGTACTAAAAGCAATCGGTATGAAAGTTTCTAGGTTCAACCAGGGACGTAACCAGAGGGGGGGGGCAAACGGGGCGGCTGCCCCAGGCGTAGTGTTTGTGGGGCGTCGAAAAGGGCGTAGCCAATTTTGGCCAAAATGGGCCCCTCGGAGAAGCCAGTGTGCGAAGTTGTCCAGGAAGTTAGGTTGGTTTAGGTATTATTTATTTTTCAATAACGAACCTTTGAAATGTTTTATTCATGGAAGACTATTGCCGAACAAAATGTAGACACCGAGGGGAGCAAACCAGCTTCATTAGGTGACGGTCTTAAGCAAGAGTAGATACAGAAGTTTTGGTATTAGAAAGGGCATCCAGCCTTTAAAAAACTCTGCTTCAAACCAATGATGAGAGATCATCAGCGGAAAGCGAGTTTCTACGCAGTTTCAATTGATAGTGCGAGTTTCGCAGCTGCGAGAAGCAAGCTGGGGTTACCGTGCCAGGAAAAGGATACAGCTAATGAGAGTAGACACTGAACAAAAGATTGTGGGATGCTACAATCAAAGAAAGAAACACCAACCCCAAATAGAATCGAGAAAAGGTTAAGTTAAAGAAGTCTATTGCTGAACAACTTCCATACCTACAATTTCTTATCTTACCTCACAAACAGGTGACTCATGTCTTTCCAAGCAACCCAAAATATTCTTTCTTAGCTTTGACATCTGCAGACATCGAATTGGAGTAACAGCTTTCATAAGGTCTAAACTGAACTCTTCGCTTTCATTTTTAAAATGACATTGTTCATTTATAAATTGACATTCCGCTAAATGACGTGGCGATGTTTCACACTCTGGAGAGCAGACTGGTAGATGACAATTTTTGGAACATGCCACTAAAGGTTTACTGTTTGACAAACAGGATACACACACAGGTTCGGTGCAACTTCCTGAACGAGGGCCTGAAATTATAGGTAAAGGGTGTTGCAACTTCCTGAAAAAGGGCCTGAAATTTATAGGTAAAAGATGTTGCAATTTACTGAACGAGAGCCTGAAATTTATAGGTAAAGAGTGTTACAACTTCCTGAACAAGGGCCTGAAATTTAAAAGCAAAGGGTGTTGCAATTCCTGAACAACGGCTGAAATTTAAAGGTAAAGGGTGTCGCAACATCCTGAAAAGGAGTCTGAAATTTTTAGGTAATTGGTGTTGCAACTTCTTGAACAGGGGCCTGAAATTAATAGGTTAAGGGTGTTGCAACTTCCTGAACAAGGGTTTGAAAAGTGTAATTTCCTCTTAGATACATTTTTTTTTATTCCTTAATGCGTTTCTTATTAATAGGGAGATCTAAAAAGAAATCTTCCAAGGCACCCAAGTCCATGCCAGTCGTATAAGGCGACTAAGCTGGAAACGATATCTTTTCCATTACCCATGCAGAAAGCAAGGAATAGCTACTGCATTATCCGCAAGGATTCTCAATTATCAGCAACTCATGGCGAGTTGCTGCAAACCGGTCCCACGGCTGTTAATGATGAACCCTTCTAAGAAAGTTTTAATTTAGTTGGTTCATTAATTCTTACCCAAAACAATTGCCACATCTTTGAAAATGATTTCCCCTTCTTCAATACCTTTTGTTGCAAACAGACCTTGTCCATGAACATGCGAATTATGTATAGTCCACGGACATGGTGACTCAACATTCAAATGCAACCGCAACATATCTTCAATTGACATTTTATAATAACTATCTTCATTTAATGACATGTTCTTCTAATTACTTTATAGCTATCAGCTCAAGACAGTCTTTAAAGGAGCATTCACACTACACAGTGAGAGTGTCAGTGACCGTGATCTCACAGTGATTTTAAATAACACCCGTCAGTGTTTACTCCGTGCTCAGACAATGGAAATATGTTCATGTCAAATCACTGTGAAGATCACGGTACGGCGTTGGAGAGCTCTGTCACTGACACTTTCACTGTGTAGTGTGAATGCTCCTTAATGGATTTATTGTAGTGTGAATGCTCCTTAATGGATTTATTGTAGTGTGAATGCTCCTTAATGGATTTATTGTAGTGTGAATGCTCCTTAATGGATGGTAAGGCGTCGGAAAGCACTGTCACTTTCACTGTGTAATGTGAATGCTCCTTAATGGAGATATTTTCATGTCAAATCACTGTGAAGATCACGGTACGGCGTCGGAGAGCACTGACACTTTCATTTTTATATTTATTATAATACCTATATATAAAACGGTTCGATATTTTTTATTTTAATAATTCCAGCCTATTTCGGGGAGGGAAACCCATTCCCATCAATTTTTCGATATCTGTTACCACCATTCTAGATAAAGAACTAGTTATACACAAGGCCGTACCCAGGGGGGTCCAGACCCTCCCGATATTTCAATCGTTTTTTTTTTAATGAAAATACATACTCTACTTTGCACGTGACTTACAGCAACAACAAAAATAACATCATCTTCCATGATCATCATTTTCAGATGTTAGTCCTGGCTTGGCTGCCAATGATTCGGACCCCCCTCCCCAAAAAACAAAATCTTGGGTACGGACCTGGTGAAACATACATGTACAATATGTCCCAGAAGTCCTAGGAATTTTGGAATTCTGATTGATCATAGGCATAGAAAGGGGGCCATAGCCATTCGACTGGTAATAGTAACATCCTAGGTTCGATCCTCGGTAATTTTTGAAAAAAGTTTTTGGTTTCTCAGAATTTTAAATGGAATGGTACCAATTTTATTTTTTAATTAAAAGTTGGAATAAAATAAGGACTATCTTACATTTACACTTTTTGAAAAAATTCATCAGGGGCGGAGCTAGAGTGGTCTTAATTTTTATTTCGATACACCCTGTATAACGGCCCCAATTTCGAGCTTCAATGTAAAAGTTCAATTATTGTGTTCCAAAAAAGGTTACTCATCTACTGAAATCATCAAAAGAACACATTCTCATTTTTATCAGTGGCGTAGACTGACAAAGTCAAATCTCATTTTTCTTCAGGAGATTAAATTCAGACTGTATAGAAAACGGGCGTTTTCTGAAGTTTATGACTTAGTACAAAGTACAAACAGTAGGAAGTAACTTAAATATGGAAACATTTTAGCTACAAATATCAACCATTTCTTTTACAGGAGTGCCAGAGGAATAAGAATTTTTCAATCCTGAAGAAAAATGAAATTTGTCCTTGTCAGTTTACGACACTGATAATAATGGAAATGTGTACTTTTGATGATTTCATGTGATTAATAACCTTTTTTGGAACACAATAAAACTTCAGACCCCTCTATCTCGGCCCCTGATTAATATTATTATCAAAAAGTGTAAATGAAAGCTAGTCCTTATTTTATTCCAACTTTTATATTAAAAATAAAATTGGTACCGTTCCATTTAAAATTCTTGAGAATCCGAAACTTTTTTTAAAAAAATTACATTTTAAATAAATAAATACTGTTCTTTGTGTTATTATGTCACAACTTTGGTGCTCACTGCAGCATTGTAGGATTTTCCCAATATCAATCATTTTCCAATTCCTTTAAATTTTTCAACTTTATCTACAATGCTGGCACCGGATCGCTATGCGCATTTATCTCCATAGCTATTAATTGTCCTCACGAGGCTGAGTGGCCCCAAAAACATCCAAATTAATCACAGTGACAAATTTTTGCCCCCGCCAGGATTCTAACCTGGGTCTCCCGAATGCAAGACTAGTGCAGTGACCTCTGAGCCGTGGAAGCAAAAAAAAAAAAAAAATTACATTTTACTATCGCCATTCGATTCGTAGGATCAATCAGAATTCAAAAATTCCAAGCCATTCAAAAGTCACAGGGTTTCCGCTAGGACTTCTGGGACATACTGAATACATACACACACATCTATCGTCTATCGTTACATTGATTTTTATATATAGATAAAGTAACTGCTTCGCCCGTGCTTCGCTACGATTCTTATATTGCTATTTTTGTGATAAAATTGGGCTATTAGTAAAATATGAGAAGGGTGGAGGCGGCGTGGGGGGGGGGCTATTGGGGGGCTATTTTTTTTAGTTTCATCACAAAAACATGCCTTTGTCACGCTCAGGAGCGTGCAAAATTAGTGTACAAAATTTCATCAAGTAGCTTAAGCGCGATGATGCACGTTCAATGGGACAGATTTTCACTTTTATAGATATAGATAAAATTATTTTTTTCGTTACGCATATCTTCACAAGTTATTTCTTCCTATCAGAGGGGAAATATTCGCGATATTCCGATTCGCAACACTGACCTACCTATACAAACACTTATAACCCACTAAATTTAATTTACTGGTGTCCGCACCTAATAATAATAATAACAAACATTTTCTTATTCGTGTCCCCTGACAAAGCACAATAAATTATGTTTTTTATGTAAATTTTACACGGATATATACTCGTAGTGCAACTGCAATATATTGCTAAAATAATAGATAAATTAAAATGAAATGAAAATAGCGTGCGGCCAGCGAGACGAGGCGCGCGGCGAGAGACGCGCGACGTAGTAGGTATACGTTCACACATCACATCAGGTAATGTAAATTAATTTTCAAGAAATCATGTGTAATATACAGTGTGTAAGTTAATAATTTATCAAAGAAAGAAAACCTTTAGGACATTCAGTAGAACTAGATATCAAATACAAGAAATGAAAATGTTAAAAAGCACTTGTCTTTATGTTCTACAATTTTAATATATTAATAGATACGCGTATTTCGGATTTTCAGATGGAGTTTTTTTTATAATTTTCATTTCTTCTAATAATTTTTTGACTAAACTAATTCCCCTGTGGATAGGGAGACTTAATAAGAATACTTCCAAACCACCCAAGTTTATTCCGATCGTAAAAGGCGAGTAAAGGCAGGGTCAGAAACGATATTTTTTCCATTACCCATGCAGAAAGCAAGGAGAAGCTACTGCATTATCCGTAAGGATTCTTTAGTATCAAGAACTCATGGCGACTTGTTCCAAACCAGTCCCACGACTGTTAACCTATGATGATGATAACTAAACGCAATTATGGCTCTAACATAGTCAACCATTTTCAACATAATCGTTCGTTGTATTATGATGAAAATGAACAAGCAGAAAATCGCATGTTAATTTTCAATACCTAACTGAGACAAGAAGAAAATCGCATGTTAATCTTCAATTTTCAATACCTAACTGAGACAAGAAGAAATGTTAATTAATTTTCAATTCCTAACTGAGACAAGAAGAAATGTTAATTAATTTTCAATTCCTAACTGAGACCAGAAGAAAATCGCATGTTAATTTTCAATACATAACTGAGACAAGAAGAAAATCGCATGTTAATCTTCAATTTTCAATACCTAACTGAGACAAGAAGAAATGTTAATTAATTTTCAATTCCTAACTGAGACCAGAAGAAAATCGCATGTTAATTTTCAATACATAACTGAGACAAGAAGAAAATCGCATGTTAATCTTCAATTTTCAATACCTAACTGAGACAAGAAGAAATGTTAATTAATTTTCAATTCCTAACTGAGACCAGAAGAAAATCGCATGTTAATTTTCAATACATAACTGAGACAAGAAGAAAATCGCATGTTAATCTTCAATTTTCAATACCTAACTGAGACAAGAAGAAATGTTAATTAATTTTCAATTCCTAACTGAGACCAGAAGAAAATCGCATGTTAATTTTCAATACATAACTGAGACAAGAAGAAAATCGCATGTTAATCTTCAATTTTCAATACCTAACTGAGACAAGAAGAAATGTTAATTAATTTTCAATTCCTAACTGAGACCAGAAGAAAATCGCATGTTAATTTTCAATACATAACTGAGACAAGAAGAAAATCGCATGTTAATCTTCAATTTTCAATACCTAACTGAGACAAGAAGAAATGTTAATTAATTTTCAATTCCTAACTGAGACCAGAAGAAAATCGCATGTTAATTTTCAATACATAACTGAGACAAGAAGAAAATCGCATGTTAATCTTCAATTTTCAATACCTAACTGAGACAAGAAGAAATGTTAATTAATTTTCAATTCCTAACTGAGACCAGAAGAAAATCGCATGTTAATTTTCAATACATAACTGAGACAAGAAGAAAATCGCATGTTAATCTTCAATTTTCAATACCTAACTGAGACAAGAAGAAATGTTAATTAATTTTCAATTCCTAACTGAGACCAGAAGAAAATCGCATGTTAATTTTCAATACATAACTGAGACAAGAAGAAAATCGCATGTTAATCTTCAATTTTCAATACCTAACTGAGACAAGAAGAAATGTTAATTAATTTTCAATTCCTAACTGAGACCAGAAGAAAATCGCATGTTAATTTTCAATACATAACTGAGACAAGAAGAAAATCGCATGTTAATCTTCAATTTTCAATACCTAACTGAGACAAGAAGAAATGTTAATTAATTTTCAATTCCTAACTGAGACCAGAAGAAAATCGCATGTTAATTTTCAATACATAACTGAGACAAGAAGAAAATCGCATGTTAATCTTCAATTTTCAATACCTAACTGAGACAAGAAGAAATGTTAATTAATTTTCAATTCCTAACTGAGACCAGAAGAAAATCGCATGTTAATTTTCAATACATAACTGAGACAAGAAGAAAATCGCATGTTAATCTTCAATTTTCAATACCTAACTGAGACAAGAAGAAATGTTAATTAATTTTCAATTCCTAACTGAGACCAGAAGAAAATCGCATGTTAATTTTCAATACATAACTGAGACAAGAAGAAAATCGCATGTTAATCTTCAATTTTCAATACCTAACTGAGACAAGAAGAAATGTTAATTAATTTTCAATTCCTAACTGAGACCAGAAGAAAATCGCATGTTAATTTTCAATACATAACTGAGACAAGAAGAAAATCGCATGTTAATCTTCAATTTTCAATACCTAACTGAGACAAGAAGAAATGTTAATTAATTTTCAATTCCTAACTGAGACCAGAAGAAAATCGCATGTTAATTTTCAATACATAACTGAGACAAGAAGAAAATCGCATGTTAATCTTCAATTTTCAATACCTAACTGAGACAAGAAGAAATGTTAATTAATTTTCAATTCCTAACTGAGACCAGAAGAAAATCGCATGTTAATTTTCAATACATAACTGAGACAAGAAGAAAATCGCATGTTAATCTTCAATTTTCAATACCTAACTGAGACAAGAAGAAATGTTAATTAATTTTCAATTCCTAACTGAGACCAGAAGAAAATCGCATGTTAATTTTCAATACATAACTGAGACAAGAAGAAAATCGCATGTTAATCTTCAATTTTCAATACCTAACTGAGACAAGAAGAAATGTTAATTAATTTTCAATTCCTAACTGAGACCAGAAGAAAATCGCATGTTAATTTTCAATACATAACTGAGACAAGAAGAAAATCGCATGTTAATCTTCAATTTTCAATACCTAACTGAGACAAGAAGAAATGTTAATTAATTTTCAATTCCTAACTGAGACCAGAAGAAAATCGCATGTTAATTTTCAATACATAACTGAGACAAGAAGAAAATCGCATGTTAATCTTCAATTTTCAATACCTAACTGAGACAAGAAGAAATGTTAATTAATTTTCAATTCCTAACTGAGACCAGAAGAAAATCGCATGTTAATTTTCAATACATAACTGAGACAAGAAGAAAATCGCATGTTAATCTTCAATTTTCAATACCTAACTGAGACAAGAAGAAATGTTAATTAATTTTCAATTCNTCACCCTGGTTTTGCTGTGTGGTCTAAGAAAATAACTGATTTTTTTTCAAAGAATTTGTTCAAAATTTTCTTTGATCTATATTTGAAGCGATTTCAGCAAGTTTATATAGCACCCAGTTCGATCCCCTATTTTGGCACTTTTTTTTCTTATATTATTTTATGAAATGTTAGAAATGTACCTAAATAATTAAAATAATTAATTATTTAGGTTGTTATTATGTTTACATTAATATGTAATTAAATAAATAGCCACAAAAAAAGACGAGATTTCGACGAAAAAATTACGACGCGACTGGTGAAAAAAATTCTCACTGCAGTCCGCGTCTTCGGCTTTCTGAATGCCTCAGGAAACTAAAATGCAATGTAGGTATGTCGGCAATTTTTTGTGAGAACAAAGTAAAACATATTTTGAACAGCTATTTATAATTATTTATGAAGAAACTGCTTTCGATTCGAATCATTCGATTCGTCATTAGGGTCTAGTTTCTTCATAAATAATTATAAATAGTGTTTTGGTAAGTGTTTTGTTTTAATTTATTTTAAAAATTAATAAACCGGTAGATAACAAATAATTATAAAAGTATGCTATACTTTACAAGCCTCCGATAGTAGGTAAATTATTTAGAATTTTATATTTTATTTTCGTACGGTAGCTAAATGGGACATGGGATGCGAAAAAATGTTTTGTAAAGGGAAAATATTTCATTCGTTAGCAAATAGTTATGAAAGTGTGCTATACTTTCAACCCTCCGATAGTAGGTAAATCTATACTTATAAAACGCAAAGCCCAGTTGGTATACTGACTGACGTACTGACTGACTGATAATCAACGTAGCTCCACGATGGCTAAAAGTAGAGACTTGAAACTTGGCACAAAGGTCTCTTTTAGTATGCAGGTGCGTAATAAGAAAGGAAAAAAATAAAGTTCAAGTGGGAGCAACTTACCGCCAAAAATGACGCTATTTAGCTGGTCTTTTTGCAATTTTTTTCTGGGCAAACTAATAGAGATAACGAAAAATTACCGAGTATAGACCCCCCATAACAGTATACAAGGACCCCCAAAAAATATAAAATTTGAAAATTTCCGCTTTCTCCCCGATTTATGGACGGTTTTCACCATTAAAAAATCGGAATTGAGAAGTACCACTTCGGGATGAGCGAGAAAGCTGACATTTGATACAAAGGTGTTCCGCAGTACAAAAAGTCATATCCTTGAATAAAATATTGAATTTTATAACTAGGAGCGGTGCTCACTCTGGGAGTCGGTTCCACCAAAAACCCATAGTTTAGAAGTATCACTTTGGGATGAGCGAGAAAGCTGAAATTTTATACGGTGTTCCGCTGTGCAAAAAGTATAATATCTTTGAGCAAAATATTGAATTTTCTAAATTTAATGGGAGCCGTGTTCACTCTGGGGGGTCGGTTCCACCAAAAATCCCCGGTGGCCCAAAATAGATTTCATATCTTTTTTGGGGTGATGACTTGGCGATGAATTTTTATAGCACGCAGTAGCAAGTTATCGGCACGGCGGGTTTCCTAGAATCCATAAATCGAAGAAAAAATCCGTTTGTCTACCATGAACAGCACTTTCAACTCATAGCAATGACAGAATTTGGTATGTAGGTCATATTGGCGTTAAATTGTGCCGTTTAGGATGGAATAACAAAGAACGTAACTCTGTAAAAATAATGATTGACATTGTACTGGGGGCCCATGCCAATTATTAGCCTCCAAGATTGGATGTATGATAATAAATAAGAACTTTAGCAGCAAACAACAACTTCTCTAGGGCTACATTCTCATTAGGGATGTCGATATTGTATCGATAATATCGAATATCGACATTCGAGTTTCGATGTGATCGATATTTTATATCAATATTAAGAAATCGATATTATCGAAAAAAATTATCGTTATCGAAACAAAAAATATTAAGGTACCTGCGTCGGAAATTACGCTCGATTGCTGTTGACATTTATATCGATAATAAGGTTTCAATATAAACATAAACGATATTTTATATCGATATATATATTCAGCCATCAGAAAATATCGATATTAATCTTTCGATAATATCAATATCGGTAATAACGACATTCTTCCTTCGATACGGCAACCCTAATTCTCATATAAGTAGCCACTATCGGAAACGATGATGGCACTATTGATTAGTTGTATTGATTTGGATTAGGTACCGTACTATTTCTTATATTTGGCATCGGTATGAAATGTATCATTTAGGCCACAATTACCCGGTAATGTCTCAAGTACACCGACCACACCGCACACCTGGTATGTCCTATTTATTTATTTATTTCATCAAATCATCATAGGTTAACAGCCATGGGTCTGGTTTGCAACAACTCGCCATGGGTCGTTGATACTAAAGAATCCTTACGTATAATGCAGTAGCTTCTCCTTGGTTTTTGCATGGGTAAAGGAAAAGATATCTTTTCTGACCCTGCCCTTAGTCGCCTTTTATGACCGGCATGGGCTTGGTTATTACTTTTAAGTCCCTCTATTCACAGGGAACATAGGAAGGATAATGATTCAGCAGCTTTTCCTTGCATGGGTAATGGAAAATTGCCCAACTAAGTGAATACATTTTTATACGATTCTACCATGAAACATTAAGGGCCATATTATAAAACTCCACTTAAGTGTGAGTTGTCACTCCGACTACAAATTAGCGAAGTGCCACTTGCACTTGAAAAAAAATCTGTTTTTATATTATAATAAAATTACGTAGGTACATGTAATTTTTTTGGTCAGAACATTTTTTAAAATACAAATCAGATACTTAAGTGGTAGTGACCACTCCAACTCGCACTCAAGTAGAGTTTTATAATATGGCCCCAAATCTAAAGATGCCTGCAACTTCGTATGCGTCCTTTCTTATCAGTGGGGCACCCAGGATTTAATTTCGGGGGAGGGGGGGTATCTAAAATATATGAGACTACAAATTTTATCTAATTTTCGAGGTGAAATTTTGAGGAAGTTTGATGAAATTTCCGGGATTTTGAGGGTATGTTTGTGCAGGGCGAAAGTATCTTTTTTAATACAGTCATACATATTCCCAAAAGTGCCAGTTTGCTCCGATCAAAACATGGGAGGTTCGAAATTTTCAATGTATGTTTATGTTTATATACATACCTAATTAATTACCTACCCCAAAAAATCGCCAGTTTGGTGCGGTCAAAACAGGGGGGGGGGGGAAATCTCCGGTATANGGGGGGGGTTGAAATCTCCGGTATATTGAGGATATGTTTGTGCTTGTGCATGGCAAAAGTGTATTTTTTTTTGGTACAGTCATATTTATCTCTAAAGTTGCCAGTCTGGTCTCATTAAAACATGAGCAAGGGTGGGGGGAAGGGGAAAGTTAAGACCCTCCAAAAACATCTACCTATGAATTCCACTAAATTGTTTTAAGTCATTTGTTCTACAGAGGTAAAACGGTGAGAAAGCTTTTTGACGTACATACCCGCCAAGGTATGAGGATAAATCTGTAAGTAGATATAACAATCAGTAGTTTAAGCGTGAAAGCGTAACATACAGACAGACAGAGTTACTTTCGCATTTATAATATTAGTATGGATAATATCATCTCTAGATAATTCCACTCCTGCAGTCAATGATGAACTGATCCAAAAATGTGATATGAGGATAAAACAATTTGACACGATAATAGGTTTCATTTATAAAATGAAAAAAATTGGGCCCGTCCGGGATTTGAACCCGGGACCTCCTGCACCCAAAGCAGGAATCATACCCCTAGACCAACGGGCCACATTGACTTACTAATAGATTTTTTTTTATATAAATTGTATTTTGAATGTACATAAGTTTAATCAGCTGTTTGATGACGTAATCCTTTAAAAAATTATAATCCATGGTTTATGGTATTAAATTAGTTTTGTGAAAATGAAACTGATATTTGATTGGCTGTTTATATAATTTTATCTAAAAAAATCTTGTCAGTTATCCAAAAAAAATGTCATATTTAAAAACATTAATATAATATTAATATTTGTTCACTTTGCTTTGTAGTAACGTAATAACTTTAGTAAAATCAAACCTTTTAATGTTTAGATCATGGATTTTTTCTCCGCAGTTTTTTCTCTATGACGTCATTCATCAAAACAAAAAAAAATTTTTATCAATTTTGGTGTGTGGTTTTGTGAGTGGTGAGTGATAAAACGATTAAAAATATGATCAAAATATCGAAGAACTGAATAGAGAAATAATATCTATTACTTGAATTACAGTGAGGAGTAGCCATAATTTATATTATATAGTAATAATAGTGTGAAGATACATTTTGAGAAATGGTTTCCTTTCAGGATATCATTATGTTGCTGTAAAGTAAGTAGATTAGTACCTATTATTGTCAAGGAATGTAGCCACCTAGAGGAGCAATCTAGGAACTAAGGGGAGCAAGCCAACTTCGGTCCTAAGCTCGTGTAAATACCGAAGGTTTGGTATTAGGAAGTGCTTCCGAACTTTAAAAAAACTCTGCGTCATCAACAAAATTCGAGTTTCTACGCAGTTTTTATGGATACTGTGAGAATCAAGCGAGCGTTACCGTGCCAGGAAAGGTATACAGCTAAGAAGAGTAGGCATCGAACAAAAGTTTGTGTGATGGTAAAATTAAGGATTTCGGCGGCGACCCCAAATTAAATTTAGAAAAGGTGATTTTTTTTTTTAATTTGGCTTAACGTCTCTTCAACATCTATTGGTCATTCAAGACGGGGGTTTTACCCTCCATTCGCTGCAAATTTGCAAACCAGCTACCCATATTGACCTCACCCAGCTTGGGTTGGGCCGGAAAATTAGGCATGGTCGTATGAACGTAACCTAACCATTCTATACATGGGTCAGTATTCTTGTCAGCGGGGCATATTCGTATGAACGTGACCTAACCATTCTATACATGGATCAGTATTCTTGTCAGCGGGACATATTCGTGTGAACGTAACCTAACCATTCTATACATGGATCAGTATTCTTGTCAGCGGGGCATATTCGTGTGAACGTAACCTAACCATATTTGTTTATTTTCAGTTGCAGCAACCTCTACAATGTCTGGATCTATTCAGGGTCCAGATGTAGGTTACATTTTAGTTCCTCAAATTGTCAGTGAAACTGATTCGTCAGAAGAAGACATTACCAAGTTTGTTGAAGAACATGGTTTTCATATAATATCAAGTAAAGAAAGATCAAACAAAACTACTGGTAAGTGATGGCCATAATTTGGTCCCAGGTGGCTCAATATGATCTCAAAACGAATCAGGTAATTTCGAATTGAAACACATAGACTGGGATTTCAGAAAAACTGAGAAAAATCTTTTGGAAACAATATTGTTGTTTATATATATNTATATTTGGCTTAACGTCTCTTTAACATTTATTGGTCATTCGAGACGGGGGTTTTACCCTCTATTCGCTGGAAACTTGCAAACCAGCTACCCGCATTGATCTCACTCAGCCTGAGTTGAGTCAGAAAAATAGCCACCATCACGAGGCTGCGATCCCACGTGGACACCCATATAATACAACCTCGCTGGACGTTGCTTAACTTCAGTGATCTATCGGGAACTTAGGTATTCAACGTGTCATAGACGCCGGCTAATGGCAACAAAGTTATGGCCAATTTTTCGGGAAAAAAAGAGTGGGCTATGATAAAATCATAGTGATTGAAATAGAAAATATTATCTATGAATTATAAGACTGTTACGATTCACTATGATTAAACAAGATTTCATCGAACGAAAAACTAAGGATATATTATATCCACTAAAAAAATCCATGCATTTAGATGACTCGAACCCACGTCCATTGTATTACTAGGCGTGTACGTAACTGTTATTTTAGGCAACACAGTTTCTGATAATTGAGGAAATTACAATTTCAAAAAAGTAGGTTTCTACATACATTTTTTCCCAAATTATGAAAAGTATTGACCATTATTCCATGAGGGAACCTTAGTCCACTATATCGGTTCTAAGTCCAAAACCGTGCGTCCGATTAAAAATTACATCAAAAATCTCTATCGTTTCTATTTTGTGACATACTGGGAGGATATGCCAACCATAAGTCGAAATTTACATGTAAAATCCTATGGGACAACTAGAAAGTATAAACCCTGTATATATGTTCATAGCATTTGCTAATTATTTTATGGGGAATATTTGGTCACATAGTGGCCAATCAAGTGAACTAATTAATTGATTATATGATATATTTTACTTTCAGCCTCCACTCCAGGCAAACTAGCACAAAAATTTATATTAAACGCAAAAAGAACAAAAATGAACAAACAAATAGAAGTTATATTTAAGAAACCAATGTCGATGTCTCGTAAATTTGCTTTCGTCATATCAATTCTAATGTGTTTTGTAATAGTTGCCGTGTTCCTCTGGGTTGTTCCATGTGAATGGTCGACTTGTAAATGTAAAAAAGAAGAAGAAACGAACACTGCTTGGTCACTATCTGCTACAGGAATAGGTATTGTAAAAGTAAAAAAAAATGTACATGTATATTTTATTTGTGTTATTATGTCACAATTTTTGTGGGTATCATAGCATTAAAAGATATTCTCAACAATCACTCCAATATCACTAAGCCTAAGCTACACTTCAACAATTTCTTTTTAATGCTACCAGTTCTCGCCATTACCATAGCTACAACCAGACTAACTGGAAAATTTGAAAAAACCTTTATCAAATTTTCGACTCGTCCAGGAATCAACCCCGGAACTCCTTGGTGCAAGACGGGTGTGATGCGCACACTGTCACGGAGACGTCTGAAATAGATATTGTGTTTTTATTTTTACTTTCTCAGAACAGAGAACCATATGAGAGACTTAGAGCCTGCATAAAGTTATTCGGTTGTAGTTCACATCATAGTTCACATGCTTTATCATTACTCTTGCGTTGACCGAAAGAAGTGAGGTGTAGATTGTACTCACCAACAGAAGATAATACCTCTGTTACAAGGAATGTTCATTCTTTAGACATTTTGTAGTCTCCGAGGGAAGCAAACCAGGTACATTAGGTGACGGTCCTAAGCCCGTTTAAATAGAGAAGGTTTGGTGTTAGGAAGAGCATCTATCCTTTAAAAAACTCTGCTTCAAACCAATGATGAGAGATCATCAGCAAAAAACTAGTTTCTACGCAGTATCAATTGATACTGTGAGAAGCAAGTTGGGTTACCGTGCCAGGAAAGAGTTACATCTAAAGAGAGTAGGCACCGAGCAAAAAGTTGTGGCATGGTAGAATTAAGAAAAGCAACGTCAATCCAAAAATTCCAAAATAGAATTGAGAAAAGGTGAAGTTAAAGAAGTTGACCATATGCCTAGGCAATGTTAACTATTACTGATAATTATAAGCAAAGTTGATTAAAAATACAAAATGATTGATTGAACAAAGTGAGATCTAATATAAACACCATGATTTTTCTTACTTCTGTTTGTTTCGCGATAACTCTCGAACGCTGTGTGCGATTTTGATGAATCTTGGTATGGATATTCGTTTCGATTGGACCAACCGGGGTCACATGATGACCATTTTAACTGAGTGATATCTACAGCTCACAAAAATAATAGTATATTACAGATGAGGATAAAGATGCGACAGAGAACCTCTTTTTTTTTTACTTAACGTCCTTCAACATCTATTGGTCATTCGAGACGGGAGTTTCGCCCTCCATTCGCTGGTAATTTGCAAACCAGCTAGCCACATTGACCTGGGTTGGACCCGAAAAATAGTGAGCATCACGAGGGTGCGAACCTACGTGGACACCAACATGGAACAACCTCGCTGGACTTTGCTTAACCTCAGTGATCTATCGGTGTATTCACCGTGCCATAGACGCTGGCAAGATAACTGCTAGCTGATTTTTAAGACAGCCTTAGTAGCTCAGTTGATAGAGGTGCTAGATTCGTAGCCAGGAAGCTTGTTCAAATCCAAGCATGTTTATAAGATTTAAAAATAACATCGGGAATAACATTGTGTCAATCATATTAGTTTCAATAAATCAATAGTTACATCATCGTTTCCGATGGTAAACGGATCTATGAGAATGCAACTTTAAAGAAATTGTTGTTTGCTGCTAAAGTTTTTAATTGCCATTTTAAATCTGACCTTGTAGGCTAATAATTCGTATGGACCTCCAGAATCATGTCAATCACTGCAATATAATTACGTCAGTAACATAATAATATTACTGAGTTGCTTCCTGTATTATTTTACACCATCAGATGGACTCGGCTCGTGAGGATGTAACATCTTACAATCTCAAGTATGGCTATTTTGGTTCATTCTGAACCTTGGGAATCATAATGAACCAAAATAGGCCATACTTGAGATACCTCCCTCAAAATTTGATATACGTTTCAACATGGTACGTAGAATTCAAAAATCGAATAAAAAAATCCGTTTGTTTGCCACGCCGTACGGGGCAATTTTGCCATTTTCGTATGTAGATCTCATCTGGGGTCTAATTGTGCCCTGAAACTTTTGGGCGCGATCGAATGTACCGTTAGCGGATTTTTCCTCTTTTGACAGTTTTCACTTATCTTGTCTAAAAAGAGAATGGTAACAGTCAGAGACTTGAAATTTGGTATGTATGTCAAATTCAGGGTGTAATTATGTCCCAAAATATGGGAGAGTAGGGTGGCCAGTACTCATAGGGTAGTTTTTTTTAGCTATTTCTTTGGCGTGATCCCCTTAAAAGGTGAGGTTGATAGAAAAAATGATACTGAGAAAGTTTCAGTCTGATCGGACATCGTTAACCCGTGCCCCAACGGCCTGAAAGTTCCAAAAAATGTCAATTTTTTGCCAAAATTGTGATTTTTCCGCAATAGCGCAAAATCTGTAAAGTTTAAAGTAATAAATTATACAAAATTGGGGGAGGGTATTTTTTTAACCAGTAAAATAATAATCCAATTTTTCACATTTTCAGAGTTAGAAGGACCCGTAAGTTTGACAACAGATAAACTTTTATTTATGATGCGAAGTTCAATATTTGAAAAAAGACAAGTTTCATTGCGTAGTGGTCAGTTACCATCAACTGGGGGCGGACTAGTGGCCATAGATAGTCTGAAACCAAAGGAAATGTGGAGAAAAACATTGAATAACGTTCCTAAAGAAGTTGACTGTAATTTGATTGATGTTAATCTTGACAATAGTTTAGATTGTATCATTATAACACACAATGGATATCTAGCTGTGTTATCACAAGCCACGGGTAAGTTATGTGAGATCCCAGCAATCCACACCTGCGCGGGGGAGAACTTGGGGATGGGATATTTATATTTTCTCCGATAGCCAGACAGCGTTAACAAATAATGTACCGAGGCAAATATCGATGTTTTTTTATTTTTTATTATTATTTCAAAAAGTTACAACAAATGTTATAACAAAACACCGAGCAACAACACTGGGAAGGCCATTCTGTGTTTTGGTTCCGAGTTTTGGGGATTAAATCTTTTTAAGGAGTTTTGTAATTGCAACTAATTTGAATACTTTATTTGTATCTTCAGGAGAGTCTCCCAGTATTGTTGCCAGGTTTACAGAACTTGATTTAAAGATTGTTTTCTTTGGTTGGTGAAATTCGGACAATCAACCAGTATATGGGGAACAGACAGAGGGCCATCACAAGAGCAAGGTTGAGGGACCAAATTTAAAATTAGGTGGATATGGGTTAAATTTGTGTGGCCAAGTCTCAATCTAGAGAGAGCTACTTCAAAGGTTCTTTTAGGAAGAAAGCTGGTACCCGAGGTTTTAGGTTCATTTTTGATACTTAAAAGTTTATTTGAACATTCTTGACACCATTTGATTCGAATTTGATTAAATATCGATGTTTGAGGAGCATCCACACTGCACAGTGAAAATATCAGTGACCGTGATCTCACAGTGATTTTAATAACACCCGTCAGTGTTTTCTCCGTGCTCAGAAAGTAAACTTGTGCTCGCATAAAACCGTAATGGTCAAGATATTTTCATGTTAAATTACCGTGTCCATCACTACCAGCAGTTCCCATGTCTCCCTGAAAAACATGAACGTATAGTACTGTTATTAGTAACCGAATGTAGCCACCGAGGTTGCAAACCATCTTCATTAGGTGACGGTCCTAAGCCCGTGTAAATACCAAAGAAGGTTTGGTGTTAGGAAGGACATTCAGCCTTTGAAAAACCTCGGCTTCAAACCGGTAATGAGAGATCATCAGCAAAAAGGTAGTTTCTACGCAGTTTCAATTGATACTGTGAGAAGCAAGGGAGGGTTACCGTGCCAGGAAAGAATTACATCTAAAGGGAGTAGGCACAGGACAGGCATGGTAGAATTAAGAAAAGCAACCCCAACCCCAAATAGAATTGGGGAAAGGTGAAGTTAAAGGAGAAGAAGAACCGAATGCAGGTTACGCAAATCGATATGTTGTCATCCTTATTTTGAACTCTCTTTACGATGGTTGGTTCAATGACCGCAGATGGTTGGTTCTACGTACCAGGGCAACCCAAATACTCAAAAGTGTTTGACCAAAGGCCATCAATATAGCAATGCAAACTAAAAGAAGACCCACAATACCCACATCGTCTCACAGAAATTATATTCATTTTTTCTGATGGTTATTATTTGCTGTGATGAAACACATGTTTGCCAATATCAGTGATTTTAGACTTCTTTGGCTCATGATTTCTGCTACAACAACATTAACTTTTAGCATTTGAATGCATGTTCTGTGCTTTTAGCCAAGGGCCATGAAAACTAAATTAACTTATTTCTATCATCATTCGTTCAAAAGTGAATCTATGGTTTGATTTACAAGAGTTGAGACACGAGAGATATGCTTTGTTTACAAAAGTAATGTCAGGAGGAAGGACAACTTTCGATTTTAAAATTGAATACATGTTGTTGTTGCTAACGTTTTCAAACACATCAACCCACATCCGAGTTAAGGAACGAGGCAGCTTCTATAGGTTTTGCCGACAAAGATGTTGGGTCCTGGGTGGTTGCAATGTCTGGACAGGTGAAGAGATGGTGGACATCATGGAAGGAGCTGCTACATTTAGGACAGGTGTCAGACAGGATCCAGTCTGGCTTTGTATTTATTAAGTTGTTGACATCATGTAGAACGCAAAATTCAATAAATGGCGTATTGCTATCATCATGTTGTTGTTAACGTTCTCAACGACTCTCACTGTGTCCCCAGGCCAAGAAAGGCGGCCTCTCCAACAGGATCTGTCCATAATGCTGACGGCTCTAGATTAGTTGGGTTTGATGGATAGTTGCTGGCTGCTCATGATTTTCATCATGATGAGCAGCCAGCATACATTGTAGACGACAACGAACAGATACTTCAGGGTTTAGCAAGAATTTATATACCAACTCTTTGAGGAAGTATCCGGAGCAGCACAGCTGGGTCCAACGGAGGAAAAACACAGTGAGTTGTCGTACCCCCGGTACGAAGAACCAACCATCTTGGGGGCCGCTATCATCATGTATAAACATCCTTTGGCAACTACGCTGTCTCTTGTGAATCGGACTACAGAATTTTTGAGATCGGTTGGTTTTGTGAGAAACATTGCTAAAAGAACAACTCTCTTTTTTTGTTTACAGGAAAAATTGTGTGGAGAAAGACGTCGAATTTTAAAGCTATTAATATGGAGTTTCCACTTATCGTAAACGATTTGAATGGAGATGGTGTCAATGATTTGGTGGTGCTCATATCTTATGTGGGAACACAAAAATATCAAATATCTATTCTATCAGGAAGTAATGGGGCACAATTGGGTCAGCCTGTTATAAAAGATGATTGCGATAAATTGACGGGATTAAATTTGACCAGAATTGATACGTTAATATATGTTTGTGTTCAAGGAGATAGAGGTAATTAGGGTTAAAATATTATGTACGATAAGAGTAATTAGGGTTAAAATATTACGTCAAGGAGATACAGTTAATTAGGGTTAAAATATTACGTACTATAAAAATAGATATACTTACTGTAATATATAATTTAAAAAAAAAAATACATATGTATACATTTTTAATAGGCGCCCTCTTCTAGAGATTCTACATATTTCCAAGCTTGTGTCGAAGAGGAGGAATGTAGTTGGATTTGAACCAACAACCTTCTGATTACAAATCCGCCGCCTCAACCAACTGAGCTGTTGAGGCTGTTTAAATGAGGATGATGTATAGTGGAGCATTAGATCAAGAGGCGATATTTTTTATTGTCAACAAACAGAACAAACCAGATTGTTACAGATGAAATCAAGTAAATTAATCACCATCTCCATTATATATTTGGTTTGCTGCGTGGTGGACCAAGTGGCCTACATTGTGTGTCTGATTCATCCTGACTTAATTCTGTTTCTTCTTCAACTTCACCCTTTCTTAATTCTATTTGGGGTCGGCGCTGCTTTCCTATATTCTACCATGCCTTAACCATTTGTTTGGTGCCTGCTCTCTTTAAAACTTTCCTGGCACGGTAACCATCTCACAGTATCAATTTAAACTGCATAGAAACTAGCTTTTTCCTGATGATCTCTCATCATTGGTTGGAAGCAGAGTTTTTTAAAGGCTTGATGCTCTTTCTAACACCAAACACGGGCTTAGGATCGTCATCTAATGAAGCTGGATTGATCCTCTCGGTGGCTGCATTAAGTAATTAAAATTTGTACATATTTTACCGATTTTGTTTTGTTTTTCCAGAACGTATCGCCTCCTTAAGTATTCATGATTTGTATAAATCCAACAAACTATCTGATAACGCCAAACTGCCTCGTCAACATACACCAATAATGAAATCTAACATGATGAGTATTGATAAATATCATGTTATTATTGAAAACACTGGTGCTTGTCCTGATGATTGTGTGGCCACTGTTAATATTAGTGATGATACGAACCATACGGTGTACTCGTTCAATGCTGAACATACGTACGTCATGCAACCATTGATAATACATTTAAATCATGTTGCTTATTCCAATGCTAATGGATTTTTATTTAAATATTGGCAATGGCAACCAGAAAAAGTAAGTTTTAGTTAAGTCCGCCTGTAGCTGTAGGTCACAATAGATCTCTAAAGGTCGCGGTCATTTTTTCCATTTCAAACAGTACCAAACAGTGTTATCGGCAAATATGTTTGATTTAGTTCGCTCTTTTATTGCTTGCTTATCAAACACAAAATTGACCAAAATTTGTCTAAATAGTCTGATACATTTTAAACGCATGACAAACACGATTGTCATGTTTGATCGTTTTTGAAAACTATTTCATTAATTTTACCTTTAAAAGATATTTCTGAGGCGTCTGTGGACAGTTGGACACCCAAGTAACTATTGCTCAATGTGCATAAAAACATGTGTATTTGTTTTTTTCCCTTGCTCATAAGCAAAGTCAATGCTGTGCCATAAGATTAAATACACCTTCATAGTGTTTGGCATTCTCAACAAAACTAAGACTGACCAAATTGAACATGCACAAAAACATTTTGTTTGTCAACTTTATGATAAGTTCCTGGCCCACAATACATATTATCTTTACCCCAATATCTGCGCCCGTTTCAAAATTGATTTCATTTCTACGCGCCGGAACTTACCTTTAGCTTTATTCTTGTACAAAAATATTCACTCTTGGGTTGATTGTCCATCTTTTCCAGATCATCTTCAAATTAAAGTTAGCCCATGGTTACTGCGTTGCCATAGTCAATTTTTCATCTTGCCCTCGTCTAAATTGAACCCCTAGTTATCTATATTTCGTCTGGGGAACTATTTGTTAGACAGGCATGTCGATTTCTTTGAGAATTTAGAGAGTCTCTTCAGTCTTGGGAACTATTTGTTAGACAGGGATATCGATTTCTTTCAGAATTTGGAGTCTCTTCAGTCTTGGGAACTATTTGTTAGACAGGCATGTCGATTTCTTTGAGAATTTGGAGCGTCCCTTCAGGTCCGGGTTGGTTGTTGCATGGAGTCGGACACAGTAATATCATTTTTTCTTCTCAATATTTTAGTATATTTTATAAGGTGTATATTTTTATTGATTTTTTTTTTAAATTGTTATTTGTACCTTTGAAAATAAATAATTATGTTCACTAAGGTAATTCTCGCTATTGTATTCAGCGTATTACCGAGCTATGACAAGGTAATAGGGTTGTTTTGCTTCAATCACTACATATCACGCCGAAAGTTTTTTTGTTTAATTTTTTTCATGGCGTGATATACCCGTATTGTCAGATGCTTACCTGCCTTGGCAGTCTGCAGATATTTCTGAACAGAAACACTTTCAGCAATAGGAAACCTCTGTCAGGGAAGATGGATTACTTTAGGCCGAGCGAGTGGTTCATTGTTTTTGGCTTGACAAGTTTGGTCCATTTTCTGTTTAACGTAGTATCAAGATAGTAAGTATGCGGCTGTTTGAGAGGTCCCTATGATGTGATATTATCTCTATTTATTTCCAGAAAGAGCAAGAAGATTTTTATGATAAAGATAAGATAATTATCATACGTCATCTACAGGAACATATCGTACTGGTTATGTTTAATCCAGATGGATCACCGGGACCTCATATTGTGAACGCTAGTCAGAGCGACATTATTCAATTGTGTCATAGTAACTCTAATAGTTGTCAACCAAATTTAGCGTTCCAGGAGTATTCAAGTGAGTATGAAGAGATATGGCTCCTTTAGAAATTATTAGGCAAGATATATTTATATTCAAACACTGTGTTGAGTATGAAGAGATTTGGCTCCTTTAGAAATTATTAGGCAAGAAATATTTATATTCACACACCGTGTTGAGTATTCAAGTGAGTATGAAGAGATTTGGCTCCTTTAGAAATTATTAGGCAAGAAATATTTATATTCACACACTGTGTTGTGTATTCAAGTGAGTATGAAGAGATTTGGCTCCTTTAGAAATTATTAGGCAAGAAATATTTATATTCACACACCGTGTTGAGTATACAAGTGAGTATGAAGAGATTTGGCTCCTTTAGAAATGATTAGGCAAGAAATATTTATATTCACACACTATGTTGAGTATTAAGGAGTATGGAGAGATTTGGCTCCTTTAGAAATGATTAGGCATGAAACAACGTCGTTGGACGTTGCTTAACTTCCGTGATCCAACGGGAACTGGTGTATTCAACGCGCCATAGTCGCTGGCACAGAAACATTTTTCGGTACTAAAAAATGTATTACTGAAGAATTTCACATTTTGACGAGTTTTCAGGGGGAGCTCCGTGGTTACTGATAACGAGGTAAATAAAAATTCAGAGGTGTTATTAGAACTAAACGCTAGCCAGTGTCTACGGCTTGTTGAATACACCAGTTCCCGTTGGAATACGGAAGTTAAGCAACGATGCCGGCTATTTTTCCGGCCCAAACCAGTCTGGGTGAGGTCAGTGTGAGTAGCTGGTTTGTAAGTTTCCAATCAATAGAGAGTAACCCCCCCTCCCCCGTGTCGAATGACAATAGATGTTAAGCAAAAAAAATACCTAAACCAAACTGTACCTGACCGGGGTTTCCCGCCAACGTTTAAAATGACGTCCGGAATAATCACCGAAAGTTACGTCAGGAATAATCACCAAAAGTTACGTCAGGCATAATCACCGAATGTTACGTCAGAAATAATCCCCGAAAGTGACGTCAGGAATAATCACCGAAAGCTACTTTTTGGACAACCCTCTTAATAAACAATATCGTGTTAGAAATTATCTAAAATCTAAACGGACGACAAACAATATTGTGTCGTCCATGTCTGTCGATGTCGGGTTGGATTTGTGTAAATAGCATCGTTTTTCTTTATTCTTTCCAGTACTACTAGCTGACTTGGATAAAGATGGTTATCAAGATCTCATTACCTACCTAGTCACCTATACAGGAGTCGAAAAATCTTCTGATGTTCAAACCTGGTCTCTTGTATCACAAATTCGAGTGATACGTTTTGAACATGAACTACCTAAATTGTATCAATTTCTGCGGAAAACAAACGAGACTCAATAAATAGATTTTCTTTTCTATCAACTGCCTTGTAAAAAAACATCTGAATTTAATCTTCCGACCAATAGAGAACCATTCAGTTGATTTTTCTCACACTTTCACATTTGTACGACAAATTGTGGGATATACGACGGGAGTCCAATATAAACGACTGAAAAATCAACCTTCCTGTGCACATTTGTTGTTATTGTAGCGCTGTTAGGGATGTCGATATTATATCGATAATATCCATATTTGGGTTTCGATATTATATATCGACATGGAGATTTCTATAGTATCGAAACCACAAAAGTGTTAAGGTACCTACGTCAGAAATTACGCTTTGCATGTTGAATTTAGGGCTGTCACTTTATTATTCAATAATTTTGTTATTGTGACATTAATTTTATTTTCATTTTCCTATGAAGTAAAATTTATTAAAAACATGTAGGTATAATGGTAATTTTAAGAAATGAAATTTATTAATAAAAGGCACATAAAATCTCTGGTATCTCTACAGAGACACAATTGTGCGGAGATAGAACAACATGAGAAATACAATGATCGACGATGGTGAAGAAGTTTCATTCATCGACCCATCCCATCCAATGATGGAACAGTTATAGTAGTTATGTATGACTGTAAAATCTCTAATTTAGGAAACTCCTGTAAGCACTGGACACTGCTGGTAGAGGAAATTGTTGCCTCAATCGTTTAGCTTGTGGTTACCTATTCATTACCATTCATGTAGCACCTATTTATTTGACACCTGTTCTCGATGCACAGATTGATTACATTTTTTGATGATGTTCCGGAACACCTCTGGCCTTCCTTGTATTAGATCGTCAAAGGCCAGAACGATCCTAGCAACAATTTCCTCTGCCAGCAGTGCTCAGTATATACAGGAGTTCCCCCTAAACCAGAGATTTTACATTCATACATAACATAAACGTCCCATCATTGGATGGGTCGATGAATGAAAGCTCGCCACCATCGTCGATCATTGTATTTCTCATGTTGTTCTATCTCTGCCCAATTGATGCCCCCTTTCAATGAATATCATTCTTTATTGTGTCTCTGTAGAGATACCATAGATTTTATGTGCCTTTTATTAATAAATTTCATTTCTTAAAATTATTATTGTGCCTACATGTTTTTATTAAATTTTAGTTCATAGAAAAATGAGAATAAAATTAATGTCACAAGAATAAAATTATCATCTCTGTAGACTTGAACCAACAACCCCTAAGTAAGTAATTTTCGTAAAGAAATCAGAAAAAAGGCTGGCATACCTACTCATTTATTCAATTTTTACTACGTACTCAGTTCAAAGCAACCCATGAGTGCCGTCGGGTTTGCAGAAATTTTTTTGGGCATTTTTCACAAAGAATTGGGCGAGTCCGCTTAAATTTTAGAACTTTTACTTTATCCTCCCATATACGAAGTATAGGTATTTCTGACAGGAAATAATGCCAGCCATAATTTTTTTGGCGACGTAATTTAGATACACCCTGTATATGACAATTTGTCCTACAGATGTAAAAGTTTTCCTACTGGTTTATTATTTTCAAGAATGAAGTTTTTGAATCGACCAATGAAAAAACTCGCCTCAAAATTTCATTTTTAAGTTTCAACCTCTGTTTTATCGTAAGTTACACTTTTTCTTCTTAAATTTGGTCGATTTTAATGTTTATTGGTTTGTAGGTACCATTAGAAGTCTGAATGGTCCAGGAAGGTTTTCGTTACTAACAATAACATACAAAAGGTTCCTACTGAAACTAATTATGTAGATTTCTTACACTGACAATTTACAATAGCCAGAGACTACACTAAAACAAATGAATCAATTTCGGTAGAATAGTTTTTAAATGCTCGAATGGTAAACGGGAGGTTGTTGGTTCAATCCCCAGCAGAGGCGGTATTCTTCCTCAGTAATTTGTATATTTCACCACATAAAAATAGAGCTCTAAGGATTAGGTTATAGAAAATGCCTTTGGCATTAACCTCGCCTCGTGATGACCTACCACATGTGTCAAGTTGGCAGAGTTTGTTTTGAGGATATAAATCAAAAGATTTTTCCTTTTTTAATTTGAAAGGGCAAGGAGAAAAAAGTATTCTTTTTTCAAACATATTTTCGAATGCAGACGGCGACGTCACCGTGACAGGGTGACCTTGCTCACACCAGAGAAGTACCCTGGCGACGTCACCGTGACAGGGTGACGCTGCTTACCCTGGTCAAGTCGAAAATTTGAAAAAGTTTTTTTTTTAATTTGTACATTGTCTAGTTTTAGGATATCTCAGGCTTATGAGGACACTAGTTATGGTAATAGCGACAAGTAGTAACAACATTACAAGGTAATTGTTGATTGTTGTGTGTAGCTTAGAATTAGTAATATTGGAGTGATTGTTAAAAATGCCTTGTAATGCTGCTACCTGTGACACATGGAAATTTCCTTGAGATCTTTATCTAGTCATATATTTTTTTAATTGAAATTTCTTGTTTTGTTTATTTTCAAAGTTGAATGGCTAATCCTATGACTAGAAGGTAATGTTAAGAACTAACTTTAAATTCTGTTAGAAATTTAACTTCTTTTATTCAAAAAATTTTTTTACGGACAATGTCCTAACTACAACTTGATTCGTGAAACTAAAACAACAGGAAAAGTTAATAATTCACCCTTTAACACATCATGCAACCTCCCTGGCCTAGTGGGTATCACACTGCCTTTGCCCACTAGAGCCGGGTTCGAATTCTGGCGGAACGGGATTTTTTTTTCAAAACTGTGCTTGATTGTTCGGGGTGCACTCAGCCTCGTAAGGACAATTGAGTAGCTACTTTAATGGGAGTAGCGACCAGTGGCGGCATTACAAGAACAAAGAATTTGTTTAGTGTAGTGGCCCTTGTAATGCCGTGATAACCACAAATCTAGGTTGTGACAATGAAACACATTAACCTACATTTTTCACCCTTTTACACATTATGTTGTTGTTGTGGCGTGTTCCTTTTAAAATCAACTCTAACTGTGATGATATGCGTTCCAGGTTGACCGCACCGGTCCTCGCGAGCCATTTATTCAAAACGGTTAGAGATATCGAAAAATGTATGAGAATGTACTGCTCCAAATCCACAAGCTGGTATTAAATAAAAATCGACTCTGGTCATAGGTTTAACATTATTTTTCTATTTTTTCGCCTTTAAAAGGTTAAATTTAAAATTTTATATGTATAGATATGTATTTTACTATTTTTATTTACTTCTACAAAGTTATATTTGAAAAATATTCCAGAAGAATGAAAGTTGTTAAAGTGGGACTAGAAAGTAAGACAAGACACATATTGAGGCAGGTTTTAGTCGGGTCCGCCCGAGTCGTTATGTTAGATTGCTCTTGTTAGTCTGATGTTCAACAAACGTATTTTAATATGTTCTAAGAGTGTAAAATATATCAACTTGGTCTGAAATTTAACTTGATTTTAATGATTTTTTAAAATAATTAATATTTATTTATTAGGTATCTATTTTCGATCCCCAGCAGAGGCAAGATTTTATCTCCATTAATTTGAGTATTTGACCACATAAAAATAGATCTCTAAGGGTTAGGTGTTAGGTGGTAAAATGCCTCAGGCATTAACCTTGCCTAGTGGTTGGTTATCTTCCACTCAAGAGTCTATTTTTTTTTTTCTTTTTAATTTCTTAGGTGTATCTATTTTGGTAATGGTCAACATTATAGGTATATCATATATGTAGCAGCCTCCCTGGTCTAGTGGGTATCACACTGGCTTTGCACGCGGGAGGTCCGGGTTCAAATCCTGGCGGAACCGAATTTTCCGGAATTGTGTTTGGTTGTTAGGTGTGCGTTCAGCCTCGTGAGGACAATTGAGTAGCTACTTTAATGTGAGTAGCAACCAGTGGCAGTATTACCAGAGCAAAAAAATATGTAGTGTAGTGGCCCTTCTAATGCTGTGATACCCACAAATCTAGGCTGTGACAATGCAATATTATGCGTTATTACAAATCATGTTTTTTTACCTACATTATATCAAAGGTGTAATAATGAAACTAAATCTAAAGTTTGTTTTGTAATGAAAGATACGTCTGTTAAATTGTAGTGAGTAGGATTTGGTTAGGTTGCAAAAAATAAAATAAATGCGAAACGCATTTTATTTTTCAACCTAACCCAACACTACTCCCACAACACAACAAATTTGGTTTTCATATCAATGAGACATTCTGAAATTAATTAATTTTGGGTTAAATTTCAGACTTAATTGTAATATTAGATATTATGTTTTGTCTCAATAATGTCTTTGAATAGTTTTTTGTTTGCAGGATTATTTCAAATATTTTAATTTTTGTCTTCTGACTTTTTCAAAATAGAGATGTAAAAAATTCAGAAGATGAAAAGTAAAATAATCCTTTATACACAAACATATAGGTATTAAAAAATCGGGCTAAAATTGACAATCTAACATAAAGACTCCGTAACCGTGTTGTGTTTAATTATTCTCACAATTTGAAGCATATCATTAACAGAGATTTATTTTTAGCCATTGATAACTATCAGCACTATGTTAAAAGGCTTCGCTTAAGTCGGAAACAAATGAGACTGGTCACTGAACTAATAACGGGACACTGTGAGTCTTAGAAAACACCTACACAAAATGGGAATCTTTAGGGAAACCCCATTGTGTACACTATGTGGAGAGGAAGAAGAAACCGTATCTCGTGTGATCTTTGATTGCAGTGCCCTGCTCAATTGGAGAATGAGTCACTAAACGCCAGAAAGGAACTCGTCCAAAACAATCTGGTAAGAAGACTGCTCAAACTCTCCGGGCAGTTGAACCTTGGTTAGAGAAATAAGCTTAACCCAATACACAAAAAGCCTATGAGGCCGAGGTGTAAGGATTGCAAACCTTAAAAGCTTAATGAAATGAATGTTAAAAGGCCAAAAAAAAACGTAGTCCAATGTGCTCGCCTCTTTCGGAGATGACCATTAGAATGATTAACTATTTCTTGTGTCTTGGACTTGTAGGCATTTAATTAATCAGTATTTTAGTGATTTTAGCAACTCAGTGAATAATTTTTTTTTTTTTTAAGAAAACAAATCAACAAATCCATTTTACTTAAATGTCTATTTTTAAGCCTAATATTTCAAATTTTGTATTAAAAAATATCTAACCTCGGATGAATACCAAAAATGCCAATGTTACAGAGGTGAAAACCAACTAGCATTTTGGTTTGAAAATCAAATTTAACCAAAATAAACTCTTCAATTTGGCCGATTAAGAATTATAAAGCCAGCGTCTATAGCACGTTGAATACCCAATTTCCCGTTAGAGCACTAATGTTAAGCAACGTGCAGCGAGGTTATGCCATGTGGGTGTTCACGCCCTCGAGATGCTGGCTATTTTTGCGGCTCTGTCTGAGTGAGGTCAATGTGGGTGGATGGCTTGCAAGGTTGCAGCGAATGGAGGATAAAACCCTCCTCTCGAATGACAATTAGATGTTAAAGAGAAGTAAAGCAAAAAAAAGAAATATATTTTATTAAATGAATTTCACAGATTACTTGTTGTGGTAGCGGTGTTTCTCATAAAATAAACGGTTCTACCCTTTTTGAATACTGGTAGAAATCGGTTGATATTAGGTTATCCAAAATGGTTTAATCGCCCTTGGCAGGAACTGTGATCGGTATGCGTTCAGGGTCGGCCTGGTGCGTAGAACCATCCATCATAAGGATTCAGAGTTTACTGCACTCATCTATTTGAATAATAATATATAACTTTTATCTTTTCAATTTTTAGGTATTTTTGGTATATCTGGATTAGATCAACTGTACCAAATATAGAATAGACAAAAATATTTATCAGCACGTTTTGTTTAAATCTTTATATATAAAAGGCAATGTTCTGAGTGACTGATCAACGTAGAGCCGAAACTATTAATGCTACATGCTACAGACTTAAAATTTGGCAGGGACCTTCGTTGCGCCATGTAAGTGTGCACTAAGGATTTTGCAAAATTTTAATTTTAAGGGGTAAAAATCACGAAAAGTAAACAATCCCCATAAGAAATACATTGGAGCGAGAGATAGCATGATACATGTATATACATACAACAGCGTACACGCCTACTTTCACAATTTTAGAAAAAGAGAAAAAAATACTATTAGCATGGGAACGGTCATGCCTCTAAGGCGCCAAGCTACAGTAGCGAAGCACGGGCGAAACAGCTAGTCATTTCATATTTTCTGTAAAAATAATACTGAAGGTTGGACCAAAGAGGTTCCGCGCTGGACGGGTCAAAAAGATTCTTTTCAAATTTTCTACGTGGTATTTCCCTTAATTGGGCGGAGCGAAGCGTAGCCTTATACTCCCTACAAATTGCAAACTTTTGTTACCCTACTCCTCCGAAACTACTCAACCGATTTTTACCAAATTTTTTTCTTCATATTCTGCATAAACCCAAGGGTGCATATATCTATTTTCAGAACGATATCTTTAACCGTTT
>CM022877.1:11727088-11749934 GCA_012654025.1 Pachypsylla venusta | reverse complement strand
AATAGGACCTACTACTCAACGGCATGATGCAATCAAGAAAGGTGCGGTATTCTCAAAAAATCTTGTTTTAACGGAATAATGGAGCAATATGCTAAAGTTTATGTGGTGCCCGAAAATTCGAGGTGAAGCGGATGGCTCCGCCCGTTTTTGTCCACGGACACACCTAGTATTAACTGTTTAGTAACTCCATTCCTAGATTCAGGTTTGGGAAAATGGTAGAAATAGGTTGATATGAGGTTACTAAAAAGATGGCCCTTGGCTGGAACTCTGATAATATGTGTTACTGATTGTCCTGATGCATTGAACCGGCGGTAATCGTCAGAACTAATGTCCTTTTACATGTTCATCTATGTCACTGATCAATTTATTTGTACACAATTCAATATCCCAGTCGATATGCAGACTACATTGTTTTAGTACGGTACTGATGCTGCACAAATCCGTCATGATATGAGAACAATCAATAGTGTAACCACCATACACCTTAAAAAGAACATTACAAATTACATTGTTTTAGTACGGTACTGATGCTGCACAAATCCGTCTTGATATGAGAATAATCAATAGTGTAACCACCATACACCTTAAAAATAATAGTTAAAGTGTAGCTTAGACTTAGTGATATTGGAGTGATTGTTGAGAATACTTGATATGAGAATAATCAATAGTGTAACCACCATACACCTTAAAAAGAATAGTTAAAGTGTAGCTTAGAGTTAGTGATATTGGAGTGATTGTTGAGAATACCTTGTAATACCTGGTAATTTTTTCGAGTTCCATCATATAAACATGCTTTTGTCACTCTCAGGAACGTATAGAATTAGTGTACAAAATTTCACGACTTTTCATCAAGTAGTTTAAGCGTGATGATGTGCGCTCGACTGGACAGATTTTCACTTTTAAAAAGAACTGAGTTACCTTTTGCGACCGGCATGGACTTGGGTGCCTAGGAAGTATTCTTTTCAAATCCCCTATTCACAGGGGACAGTATAGTGGTGTGCCAAATAAAATCAACTTTTCTCTCATTTCTAGATTTAGGTTTGGAAAATTGTGGTTTGACATGAGATTACGAAAAGGTTTTGATAGCCCTTGGCAGGGTTATTTTAGCCCTGACAAGAGCCCTTGTGCACAAAAAAAATCTCCGCCCTTTTTTCGTAAATGATCAAAATAAGTATTCAAAATAGCATCATTTGAGTTGTATCATTAGAAGAGGTGAATTGATGAGCTTCCTCACCATTTCACCATGAAAAATAGATAAAAAGGGTAGCCTTAAGATATTTTAGATATAACCCCCCCCCCCCCCCACACACACACACCGAGAATTAAATCCTGACTACGGCAATGACGGTTAGCGCACATCTTACCACCAAAGATAAAAAATCGAATTGAACTACAAATATTTCAGATATTTGTTGCCGAGCTTTATGAGTTTATCGGCACTGTCATCAGTATTAATTTATTAAAGGAGTTCATGTTCCATCCCAATATCAACCAAGTTTTTAGCTGGGCGGCAACTTAAAAAATATTTTATTCGAAGATTTTTTAGTGGATTTCTCAACTTTTCCTATTTTCCAAATAAAATAAATCTAACAACCATGTTATGATTTAAATTTTGAATGTAAAAGCCCAGTTACACTGAGCACACATAATTTGCAAACGTTTAAGCCGATTTGAGGGAGGATGAAACTCGGCTCTACGAAAATTTCAATAGCATGTCGTTGTCGGGCTTCGAAAAGATGTCACGTGACAAAACTTCAATCTAAAGATAACACTACCAACCTGAATTGTATCTCCATTTTTGAAAGCTTTCAGTCTTTTTTCTGTAACATATTTGAGCATTTCATAAAATTGTTGAAAATTCATTCCAAAATTAACTTTCAACATGAGTTGACAGTGATCTATCCAATTGGACATATCCTTACAATCTTCAATTTCTTTCTTTACTAAATCTAGATTTGAACTTAAAGCAAGCCACATTTTGTCTATATTACATGCATTTATCCAATTCTGATTAATTGATATTGTATCTTCCATGTTGAGCACTTGATGATGCCAACCAGATGGTACGAAAATAGCATCTCCTGTGCCTTGTTCAATTGTTAAAACAATATTTGGTGGAAAATCAGTTTGATTTATTAAATTAATATCGGCGGGTAACTTTCCAAAATTATCTTTAAAATAATTTTCGTTTCCTAAAAAAAAAAAGTAAAATTATTGACCGAGTTAAGTGATTTTTGCGCTTTTCGGGCGACCCTCCTTAAGGTCGATCTGATCCTCACAGATTGGCGTTACAAAAAAGGCGTTCCCTGCACAAAAACACTCTGCCAATGTGACACATGGGTTTATTATTTTACTGGCAAAAAAATACCCCCTTCCCCAAAGTTCTGGATCATAATTGGACCCTAAATTTGACATACCAAAATTTCAAGTGACTCTTGCCACTCTTTTTAAACAGGATTAATGAATACAGCTAAAAACTTCCAGCGGTAAATTTGATTGCACCCAAAAGTTTCTAAGCTTACTGAGAGCCCAAATATGACATACGTACCAAGTTTCAAATTTTTAGCTCTTACCATTCTGTTTTCAGATAGGATAAGTGAAAACCTCTAAAAAAGTCAAAATCGCCAAAGGTATGTTCGATTGAACCCAAAAGTTTCGGGGCACAATTATACACCAAACGGAACCATACCAAATTTCATCCAAATCAGTCAACGCTATTTGGCAAAAGTGCCCATTACGGCGTACGGCAGCGGACAAACGGATTTTTTTTGTTCAATTTTTATATTCTACTTACCTTGAAACGTAAAATATCAAATTTTGATGAGTTTTTTTTTTTTTTTTTTTCGTGACAATTCCAAAGGTTCATTATTGAAAATAATAATACTGATTTATAAAATAAGTTTATAAATCAATACTTACCTGGTATAATAAAAATCCATTTTTTTCTACCACATACATTTACTGACCAACTAAATGAATAAAATACATCTACATGTAGAGGTGTCCATGAATTTTTAGGACCCATATAAACAAATCTATAGTCATCATCATGGTTCAAGTATTCTGTATAATACTCATTTAACCAATCTGAACTAAACACATGAGGAGTTCTGTAAATCGATTCATGTTTAAAATCTCTTGTAAAATGCCAATCTTTTAAATACAGACATTGCTCCTTGGTATCATAATTACTAGAAATATATTTCTTCCAATAATTCATATAATCTCTCATAGTCATATCTATTTTTTCGTGAGAATCATAATAATATGTATTACAATTAGCGACGGGAATTTTGATATCGCCATATTTATTAATTAAATAATCAAAATTCGGTTTGTTATTAAGTGTCCAGTTTAATTTTGAATACCAATCATTTGTACAAGATTTTAATATAAATGGTTTATTTTCAATTAAATAATTACTATAACAAAATGGATAGATCGTAGAAGGGGATTCTGTGTACTCTATTTCTGGTATTGATGAATGATAGTTGATTTTATTATAAGTTTCATTAGAATTTAAAGATATCATTTCAATAATGGAGTTATTTTTTATTGAGAAAATGGTGAGAACGGGTAGAAGATCCACTTGTGCTCTAGAACAGAAAACATTGTTTAATATGAAATTAAAAAGATGCCTACCAGACAGCGTCTATGACACGTTGAATACACCAGTTCCCATTAGATCACTGAAGTTAAGCAACGTCCAGCGAGGTTGTTCCATGTAGGTGTCCACGTGGGTTCGCATCCTCGTGATGCTGGTTATTTTTCCAGCTTCAACCCAGGCTGGCTGAAGCCCATGTGGGTTTCCAGCAAATGGCACGTTGAATACACCAGTTCCCGTTCGATAACTGAAGTTAAGCAACGTCCAGCGAGGTTGATCCACGTGGGTGTTCACGTGGGTTCGCGCCCTCGTGATGCTAGGTGAACTGAAAGGTTCACCTAGCAAAGGTGAACTGAAAAAATCTTCCATTTTTTTTCAATTTTTCCAGCTCAACTCAGTCTGGTTGAGGTCAATGTGGGTATCTGGTTTGCAATTTTTTTAGCGAAATGAGGGTAAAACCCCTGTCCCTAATGACCAATAGATGTTAAAAGTTTCTTACAAAATTTATTTAACTTACCGGTCACACAATTTTTGTTGTTGTTGATAAAATAGAATATTAATTTCAAAATTACAATAATTTGACTACAAAAGCTTTCCCTAGAATGTGCTGGACATCCACATCATCACTTCTTCGCCTTCTTTAACTTCACCTTTTCCCAATTCTGTTTAGGGTCGGCGTTGCCTTCGTTAACTCTACCATTCCACAAACTTCTCTTTTCAGTGTCTACTCTCTTCAGCTGTATCAATGTGTAGTAACTGCAATTTACTGATGACTTACCATCTTTGTTTTGAAACAGAGTTTTTTTAAAGGCTGGATGTCCTTCCTAACACCAAACCTTCTGTACACGATGATAGGACCGACACCTAATGAAACTGGCTTGCTCCCCTCGGTGGTTATATTCCCCAACATCATCACTTACTTAGTGAATATTAATTACAAGCAGTTAAATGATTTGACGAACTGGTACTCTTTATTTCATCTTTTTCTTCTTCCAGAAATGATTCTACATCATAAATAACTTTAATTATTAAAGAACATGTTGGACATGTGGCCACATCTTCTCCTGATTTTAATTGATCTTTTGTAATTTGAAATCTATCACCACAAGGACAAGGATAATAATATGTTTCATCTTCTTCGTCATATTCAAAATCTTCAATTTCTATTTCATCATGATACACAGACATTGTGTGTGTGTGGGGGGGGGGGGAATTGTTTGAACCAAAAGATTCTCTTTATTTGAAGTTCCTCACTGTTTTATTGTACCTGTAAAAAAAATCGGGGTTAAAAAGTTTCGCCATACTTTATTTATTTTTTTGTTTAAATCTTTGAATAACATGTTAATTACCCCAAAAATACCAGTGCGTGCTATAAAAATTCCCCGCCAAGTCATCACACCAAAAAAGATATGAACTCTATTTTGGCCCCCGCTATCCCGTCTTCCTTACTTCAAAATACCAAATGACTTTAAATTTCGACCCCACCCTAAACGATTTCAGAATTTTAGTCTGATTTCCTGACTCTCTTCACAGTCTTCACCAACACGCAGTCTTGGTGGGGTACCTCAGTTTTGTTTTAATTTAATTTAAAAATAAATTATTTATTTGTACCTACAAACAAAAGCGGCGGTCCAGTTATGTTTGGAGCCCTCGACATTACTGGATGTTTTTTTTAAAAGTGTTTTTATGTAATCTCAAAAGCATAAGTGTAGCACCTGATGAACCCAGAGTAGACTTTCGGGGGGCCCTTTATACCATGTATAAATTTAATAACCTTCACAAACATATGCAGGGGCCCCGATCAACACAAAACACAGTCCTTTGGTGGACTCACTGACTATGTATGGCTTTAAAATCTACTGATCAATACTGTTATTTATGTTTTTTTATAATGGGCCCCTACAATTTTTCACCAGAGATATCCTCTCGCAAAAATTGGGGGGAGGAATGACATCCCCATTATAAATAATCATAATGCTATCGCTCCGTAGATATAAAAGTCATGCATAGTCTGAAAGTCCTCCAAACTACTTTGTGTCTATCAGGTCCATCGCAGAGATATACATCGCATAAAGGGCCTCTGGGTCCATCATGGGCTCCGCATATGCTCCTGAACAGTATATACAGATACATGGCCTAAAGGGGCCCCTAAAAGACTTAACTTAGGGTCCATCAGTTAGATGATACTGAGAAATGATGATATACATGGCCTGAAGTCCATCAGGGACCTAGACTATTTCGACTAATGTGCCTCGTAAAAAAATCATGAATTTATCGTTTAAGGAGACCACTTCGGGGCACCTTAGTTGTAGTCTCCTGCGAGACATGACCGTATGAACTAACCAAGAGAGTAAAAATCACATTCAACCATAACTAAATCGATTTTAAATGAAACATTTTAAGACAAACCCAAGGTTCAAAAATAAAGATTCGATAAAAACACATTTTAAACCTAATTATTTAAATAAGAGATTGTTTAAGGGTGTGAGGGTGACATGCACTNCCCCCCCCTTACGCCCATGTAAGTTTTACCATTTGAATACGTATTCTTTCATCAGTGGCGTAGCTACGATTTAGGGGGCCCTGGTTTGACTTAAGGAAAGGGCCCCTCGAAAATAAATTTACTCGTGCTTTAATGAAATTTAACATGCATGGCTGACCTTTACATACATTCTCGAATAACTTTTTTTCTGTATTTTTTTATGATGTATGGCATTATCAGATTATGATGAATATTCATGAAAAATGTCGATGTTTGAAACTGATAAGGCCAAATACATGGTCTGCAAAACCTCAACTTTTGAGGGTCCCCTGAGTAGCGGGGCACTGGTAAAGCTAGCCACCCAGACCAGTGGTAACTAAGCCACCGTCTTTCATTCTTTGGTTTTACTAATACCTGATATTTCAGTATTATCATGATCCTTGAATTATAGAATTCATAAACATGTGCACTCAAGATATACGTGAAACACTGTTTGAACTTGGTTCTTAATGTGTAAGTTTGGATAAGCAATATAATTTATAATATTCTAAAATCAGAGCTAAAAGTCAAATAAAATAGATATAGAACTTAAATTTCAGTATTATATTCTTTATAATAATGACACTTCGCAACTTCGCGTAATGAATATTTTCATAATTTCCCGCTCATCATCTTTGACACATTTTTGCACTGTTGTCAAGTCAACTACTATTGAACCCAAATTTATAGGGTGTTCAAATTTGAGGTATCATTTTAATTTTAATAAAAAAAGACTTTTTTTAAAAAATATTAAATATATTTTTATTTTAATTTATTACAAATAGGTTCCGGTTAATAATGAAAAAATATGTCGGCCGTGTCTGAGGGGATTCCCCCCATTTCAACCCCCCCCCTTCAGTCAGGCCTGCCCTCAAGTAACATTTCACAATCACAAGTATAATAACATATTATACTTGTGTTATTACCCATGATTACTGCTGCTTAGAGCGCTCTTTATTGAAAATCAAAGGCAATTCTGATGAGATTGAAATTCTGAATTTTCCTCTTTTGATGACGTTTACATCAAGCAATTTAAAATAGGTGACACTTGTGACTTATTCAAGCTTTCTGGATTTTGCAAAGAGGAGTGACAGGCGAGTGCTTTATTATGAAGTGCTAAATATAGCTATCAAAGTTTGCGTCAGTTTCAGTTATAACTGATGAACATCCTGCAGTGTTTGCAAATGAAGCTCAATACGGGGCGTATCGATTTATGTAGAACAGTCAAATGATATATTATGGCTTTTGGATTTTTGACAATTTTGAAGGCCCTGCCCCCCTCCCCCGGGGGGTCTAATATTGAGTTTTTTCAAAATGATTTTTATTTTTTTAGCGGTTTGTTGTAGAAACTTAAAATTTGGCTGGTGTTAAGGGTTTTTCGATTTTGAAAATTTTGGTGGCCCTGGCACCCCGGGGGGGGGCAGGGGCCCAGTATTTTGTTTTTTGAAAATTGCTTTTTAAAATTGGATTAAGATATTTTTTCTATAAATAACTACAACACCAACGTGAACACCTGATCATCTTGATCCACTAGTCATAGACCAAGTATGAAGAAATTTATTTTTTAAATACCATTTCGTTTCATGCTCGCCGAAAACTTTCATCACTATTAGCCACGGATATAGGGTTCCGTTCTAAAAAAAAATATGGAACCCTATATAGGTATGTGACTAATCAAAAGACTCACCGCTTATTATGATTAAATAAAAACATGAAAAATATTAATTACTGAATATAATTTATTTTAATATAGAATTATAAGTATTTAAAATTTATGAATTTACATGAATTACGTACGAGTATACTTGACATTAATTAAGAAAAATAAAAACACTCATTTATAATTTATAACAAACACACGTTGAAAAATAATGAGAGTAATAAATACTAATTGGGAAATAAAAATGGCATGTGATACGTAGTTGCCAAAAATCGAATAAAAAAACCGTTTGTCCGTCGAAATGGGTACTTTTGCACACTTACCAATTTATATGAAATTTGGTATGTAAAAAAGCATCCTCTGTGGATAGGGGGACTGAAAGTCTCTACGTTTAGCCATCGTANTCGGTTCGTTCAACCACTAGGAGATAGGGGGGGGCGAAATAACAGCATTGTGGTGTGGAAGCCCAGCAGTCCCAGCACTTCACGAAATGCTGCCGAACAGGTGGAAGGTGGACAATCGCAATTGGAAACTTCAATAAGAGCAGATCCTCAGGAGGAAACTATTGCGACTCATCTTCCTGCAAACATTAAAACTGCGTTTGACGCTCCACAAAAAGAAATTGTGTCGGACGTTCCAGAAGAAGAGTTCTTTGATGTTGGGGACGAGAATCTAGACATTAATGAATAATGGAAAAAAATCTGGTGTTAACATCACACGACTTTCCTTATCTATAAAAAGCGGCTATATCAACCGGTGATTAGCGGCCAACAATATATTACACTTCAAGCTAAGTTGTATTCTTCAATTTCTTGTATGAAATTGGTATGAATAGGCACCAAATTTCAAGTTCTAGTTATTACCGTTCTCATTTGGGGGGGATACGCGAAAAAGGCTAAAAAGCGGCATAAAACCGCCAACGGTATATTCGATTTCCACCTTGCTGTTCTTGAGACATCTTGTTCACAGACAGACACACGGACCAATGGCTGAAACTCGATTTAGGCTCTGGGGACCCCAAAGCTTTTTTACGCTAATAATAAAAGGTAGGTTTTAGCTGTAAAATACGTGTGTGCAAAAAAAAAAAAAATAATGGGGGGCCCGGAGCACGACTTTGTGCCCTGGCCCGGGAAAGCTCTGAACGGCCCTGGCACTAACCTAATCGTACCCAGCCCCAAGAATCTAAATAAAATGAAAATCTCATAGGATATTTCTTGTATGTGTTTTAAAAAATATTTCTTGTATATGATATGTGTTGGTAAGAAGAAAAAGAAAACATGTTTATCAACCTATTTATGCTTAATGGCTTAGCTAAAAGTGGGGTGTGATTGTCTCTAGCTGCCCTGAACCACATACAATGTGTATACACTATAGGTACAAGCAATGCAAGAACTTGGAATTGTTCTTCTAAAGCCCTTTGGTAGGTTACCTATTTCATAATTATAATATTACCTACTAGATTACAATATTTTTTTTTGGTCCAGCCCAAAGACACTTATCACTCAATTCTTGTCCAATTTTCATGAAACATTGACTGAAATGCTCTGAATATTGAGAAAAACACCTCTAGGCCCAAAAATGTTGAACTTTTTTACTCCAAGCTTGAGAAAATTTCAATCAAACTTTTCACAGTAAAATTGTAGGCGAAATGAAATTTCAACTCTTGAAAATAAAAATGTACAAAAATATGGTTGGTGGGATTTTTCCCGGGATGTGTCACGCGACAAAAATCCCACAACTATGGGACCCTACGGCTCTTTCCGAAGTCATACCTTCCTCAGTTCTAATCCGTTCTATTGGTTCGTTCTAAGGCAAGAAAATACAAACGTTATTTCACAACTTAGGTTAGGATTACCTCTTGGCCTTTATAATTCACGAGATATTAACCCGCAACCAAAGACGTTAAAACGATTTTTGATCTCTTGTCAGATTTGCGACAGCAAAGGGAGACGAGGGTGGTAATCTTCAAAAGATGCACGCGAGATATTACCGTGAAAACATAATCCAATCTTACATTACATTCGCATTTTAACCCGCAATCAAAGAAGTTAAAACGATTTTTGATCTCTTGTCAGATTTGCGACAGCAAGGGGAGACGAGGGTGCTAGTTTTCAAAAGATACACGCGAGATATTACCGTGAAAACATAATGCAATCTTACATTACATTCGCATTTTAACCCGCAACCAAAGAAGTTAAAACGATTTTTGATCTCTTGTCGGATTTGCGACAGCAAAGGGAGACGAGGGTGGTAATCTTCAAAAGATACACCCGACTTCTCTACGGAAAAATATTTGTCCAGCCACCTAGCTGTTTTTCTTAGGAAATTCAACAACTGATTTCGAGATCGCGAAATTAAAGCTTCTAAATTTTAAATTTTTGGTGGAAACGACCCCAGAGTGAGCACGGCTCCTATTTAGACAATTCAATAGTTTATTTTTTGTACTGCGTAGCACCATCGTATTAAATTTCAGCTTTCTCGCTCATCCTGATGTGGCACTTCTCAATTATGGATTTTTGATGGAATCGACCCCCAGGGTGAGCACGGCTCCTATTTACAAAAATCAATCGTCGATTTTTTCCTTTCTTATTACCTACCTAGGTACATACTGAAAGGTCAAATCTGTGTGCCAAATTTCAAGTCTCTTGATTTAGCCATCGTGGAGCTACATTTATTATGGGTCAGTCAGTATACCAACTGGACTTTGCGTTTTATAAGTATAGAAGATAGATTGTGCGTTAATACACGACAGTAGGTACATAGTGTTGTAAGGTTTTGACTATGACTCTAGGTATAAAAGAAGGGTCTTCCTTTTTTTTATTTATTTATAACTTGAAATATTAAAATTGTTTAATGGCATTGTCGCTAAAGGTACAAAAATAGAAAGTCTGAAGTAAGGTTATGATTTAGTACAAACAGTAGAAAGTAACTTAAATATGGAAACCTTCTAGAAAAAAATAACAAAAATTAACCTTCTCATTACTTTTACATTAGGAGCAGAGGATTGAGTGGTTTTCAATAAAATGACATAGCAATTAACTCGTATTTTAAACCTACAGTATTTGTATTGAAAAATTCTCTAGTGACGGAGGTAGTACCCCCGGGCCCGGGATTTTGGAGGTGCCTTGAGAGTTTGTTCATTTTAGTAAAGGGGCCCGTAATTTTTTAACCTGTTTGTCCCCAAGAGTAAGCTATTATCTCCTAGAAGAAGTGCTTCTTCCAGAAGTAAATGACACAGGATTTTAAACCCTAGGATTGTGTCACATGCTGTGTATCTAAAATATGAATTAAGACACATACATAGTATGATATGAAATAAACTATATTACACACAAGAGTATGCAAAGAAGTAATCACAAATAAATTACAAGAAAGACTGAAAAGCAATGAACATTAAAGATCAATATAAAGCAATGAACATTAAAGATCAATATATACTCGTGATCTTTGTTTAACAAAGAATGCATTTCATTTGGTAGACTCTAAAGCAATAAACATTAAAAATCAATAGATACTCGTGACCTTTGTTTAACAAAGAATGCATTTCATTTGGTAGACTGAAAAGCAATAAACATTAAAGATCAATATATACTCGTGAACTTTGTTTAACAAAGGATGCATTTCATTTGGTAGACGGATATACACGTTGTCATTGGGGCCATTAGTCTACAACGATATATAAATAAATTAATATAATAAAATACGGTTAAACAATAAATGAATGGTTGTTTAGTAGCGGTTTTTCTCACAAAATCAACCGTTCTTCTCATTGATGCATGGTTATTTAAAATGGTAGAAACAGATTGATATGAGTTTACCAAAAATATTTTGATGGTCCTCGGCTGGAACTGATAGTATTGCGTTCATGGTGCGTAGAACCGGCCATTGTGAGGACGATAAATTAAATATTAATCTCTTTATACGGCCAAACATTAAATAATTATCCTAGGCACTTGTTTTACTTATCAATCTTAATTACTGAATTCCACTATTGAAACACGAAGAAGCGTAAGTAACAAAAATCACATATGGCATAACGAACAGGCGTAAGTGAATCTTAACATTAAAATTATTAGAATTTACAATATAGCTTAGGTAGGTCCACCATTTATACAAAATTGTAAAAATAAATAAATGAAAATTATTAAATAAATAAATAAAATGGTAGAAAAAGGAACCTAAAAAAATATCTTAAAGGGAGGGGAACCAATTTTTTTTTAGATTCTAGATAAGTGGATACTGCTGTAACGCCAACACTGCTCATAATAATATCACACCAACTCTGTCCGCTTATTTTTCTTTTTAATTTAATCAGCACTTTGCTGAATACCGAAACGAGTGAGTTGCAGCAGTGTACATTGACCACAAGTTAGATTTTGGATTTAGAAGTGTAAAGACTGTTTTCCATCCTATTTTTTTTCAAGTACCATTTTCATATTTGATTTATTATTAACATTCATTTTCATATTTAATTAACTTCTATGTATTTATTAATTATTTTAACATCAATAAAGAACATTATATATATATTATTTTCCAAACGTTCGCCTTTATCATTTCTTCCATCTGAATCTTACTTTGTCAAAAGAGGTTAAATTAAGTGTACGAAACTCCCAGGATTTACCTTGGAGTTGCTGCCGCATTATTGCGGTTGCAGCCGTCACACTGCTAATGACTTTAATTATCATCATACATCAATTTTTGGATGCTGATAATTGACAAGGGCTTCCAGCTTGCTGAATCATGTAATCACTGCAATATAATTACGTTAGTAAGACAAAAAAACGAGTTTTCAAACATAATGTTATTTCAGAGTTGCTTTCTGAGTTATTTTACACCATCAGCTCAGGTGAACTCGGACGGTGAGGATGTGAGCCTAAAGTAACTGTCATCATCTCAAATATGATTTACTTTTTCTTACGAAAAGTTAGTAAGTTATTAATGAATTGACTGAAATTACGCATTTGCAAGTAATTTTATATCTCATATTTTCGAATGACAATTTTCTCAATGATCCAGAGTCGTAGAAAAATATTTCGAACTGAACTTTCTGTATTATTATAATTTTAATTATGTATGTTCTAAAATAATTATGAATATTGTAACATAATTATGTATGTTCTAATATAATTATGAATATTGTAACATAATTATGTATTTTCTAAAATAATTGTAAATATTGTAACAGAAATATGTATATTCTAACATAATTATTAATTGTAACATAATTATGTATGTTCTAACATAATTATGAATATTATAACATAATTACGTATGTTCCAACATAATTATGAAAATTGTAACATAATCATGTCTGTTCTAGAATAATTGTAACATAAATACTCGTATGTATGTTCAAACACAATCATGATATTCTAGTGAACAAAGTAATGTCTAGTTTTAACTGCACGATTTTCCTTTAAACGTCTGATGGTTTTTTCACGATAACTCTATAACGCCTTGTCCAAATTTTATTAAACTTGGTATGGACATTTATTTTATTATTTTCATAGAATTTGCTAATTAGTTTTTGGTCCATCCGGGGCCTCATGGTGCCCCTTTTTAGAGAAGTCAATAGTTCTCAGACCCACTAGTTATGTATGTTCTTTCAGACTCAGTAATATAAAATTACTGGAAATGACCCATTTGACCCATTATATAATGAAGCAGGTCTACCACCTGATCCATTCCATTACTGTTTGTCTGTTGCAAATAAATTCGCAGCAGAAAATGGTGATTTCTTTAATGATATGAAAGTTTAGTCGGAAAACCGAGCTAAATTTTGATTTCAATTTCTGACCTTTGGGGTGAGGGGTGTTCAGAGATTTTTTTTTTTTTTTTACCACTTCGCACTTCCAAGTTCTGATTAATATCACAAAGGTGTAATTAGTTATAGATTAAGTAAATTAATTGTAAATTGCACCTTGATAAATAAATAAATAAAATATGTTATGATTAGTGTACTCATACACGAGTATATGTTAAAAGTTAAAATAATTATCAATTTATAAAACTATAAACATCCCTCCATCCAGTCGAGTAAATGATCCGGTGCGTCAACACTGTCAACAGTTTCTAATTTGGATCAGGTACAATAGTTACCATTATANTTGTAGTTTTATTTTATATACAAATACGCACTATTTGTAGATTAGTGTACTCATACACGAGTATATGTTAAAAGTTAAAATTATTATCAATTTATAAAACTATAAACATCCCTTCATCCAGTCGAGTAAATGATCCGGTGCGTCAACACTGTCAACAGTTTCTAATTTGGATCAGGTACAATAGTTACCATTATACGAAGTCAACGGTAGTCACTTCAGTGTTTGCATTTGTACAGCTGACATCGAGAATGGATGTCAAAATGGCGTACTCCTAGGAAACTGCAGAACTCACACTCGATGTTAGTGTTGAAAGGGATGAGGGATTTCTTGTATTAAATACGAGAACAATGCTGTAAAATAAAACGAGAAAAACATAGTGGTCATTACAGTAATAACAGAAGCGGTAGCATGCTTCTTAAGATGGGCGATCAGCCAGGAATATACCAGTATACCAGTTCCCGTTAGATCACTGAAGTTAAATAACGTCCAGCGATATTGCATGTGGGTGTCCATGTAGGTTCGCGCCCTGGTGATGCTGGTTATTTTTCCGGCCCAACCCAGCCTGGGTAAGGTGAATGTGGGTAAGCTGGTTTGCAAGTTTCCTGCGAATGGAGGGTAAAACTCCTTCTCGAATGACGAATAAATGTTACAGACTTTAAGCCACAAAAAAAATTGGCTTTGATTTGCATTAAAAAACAGTTGAAGGTAGAGTTTTGAAAAATTCAAAAATTAGATTATGGTAAAATTGCTGAAAATTTATGAAATCTCACGGTTGCTTCTTGTTATTTTTTTATACCAGAGTTCACGTGGACTCGATCCGTGAGTATGTCACTCCCGAGTAACTCCTCATAGTCGTAAGTATGTTTTTTTTTGTTTTTTTTTTGAAAGTTGGTAGGCCATACATCGATTGTAAGAATTTAAGAGTTCCGTTTTTGCATAATATAGGTATGATATGACAAAACCAAATCAGTATCGCGACTTGGATTTAAAATATTACTTACAAGACTAGAATGATATTGAGAGTGGCGAGTCCTGCTGACATATAATAAACTGAACCAGGCAGCGTTTTTACTGTACTGTTGTATACATAAGTGTATAGAGGTGACGCCGCAAGAGGTATGATATGACAAAACCAAATCAGTATCGCGACTTGGATTTAAAATATTACTTACAAGACTAGAATGATATTGAGGGTGGTGAGTCCTGCTGACATATAATAAACTGAACCAGGCAGCGTTTTTACTGTACTCTTGTATACATAAGTGTATAGAGGTGACGCCGCAAGAGGCGTTAATGACTCAGCTGAGGCTAATAAAGCAAATACTTTACCTAAAAACGGAAATAGAAGTAAAACAATAACAGTACATTGAAAAATCACAATCAATGCCAGACAAACTATAAGACGGAAATGTTAAATGCCATTCTTTTGGCAGTTTGTACTAGAGTGCATTTTCTAATAAAAAGTAAATAAACTGATTTGCATAAATAATTCTGTAGCTATCAATTTGTTAATTAGTTGGTTCAAATGCCAGAAATTTGACTATCAGGTAATTTTTTCTCTGACGTCCCATTTTGCTATGCATATATTCAAATAAATAAACGAGGCAGGATTTCACAGACTTGAAAATGATTTTATGAAAAATGGTGTCAAAGAAAGTAAGAGTGTTCGTCACTAAAGGATAAATAAAGCATGAAATGTAAATATCAAATTTTGAGGGGTTCCCTAAAGCTTCATTATGAAAAATAAAAAATAAAAATGAGTAACAAAAATATGGGCGAGTGGGTTTCAAGGTACGTAGAATCCAAAATTCGAATAAAAAAAATCCATTTGCCCGCCGTGATGGGCACTTTTGCCACTGAGCGTTTGGATATCGTTGGCGGTTTTTGCCGCCTTTAGTGATTTTCATTTATACTCTCTAAAATGAGAATGGTAAGAGCTAGAGACTTGAAATTTGGTACGTATGTCACATTTGGGGTCTCAGTAAGCTTTGAAACTTTTGGGAGCAATCAAGTTTACCGCTGTCGGTTTTTACCGCTTTTTAGCGTTTTTCATTAATCCTGTCTAGAAAGAGATTTAAGAGTCAGAGTCTTGAAATTTGGAATGTATGAGTATATCAAATTTAGGGTCTAATTATGCCCCAAAACTTTGGGGGGGGGGTATTTTTTTAGCCAGTAAAANGGGGGTTAACCACTGAAATAATAAACCCATGTGTCACATTGGCAGAGTTTTATTATACTTTTATGTAAAGAATATGGAACAAGGTGATAGAGTATCATCTCCTTACTATACTTGGGATCTATGTTATGATTGGTAGACAGAAAACACCTACCTAAATCTTGGTTAGGTACAATTTTAGACAGATGAGATCGAACAAGTGGTCCTATAGTTGTACCAAACATATTTACAGTACTAGCAATATAGAAGTAGCGTCCTTGGTTGGTAACAGCACATATGAGACAGGTAGGAAATTTGACTAGCAACACGATCAGGGCAAACATCATATCAGGAACTTTCATTAATTTGGAAAACCATAGACCAAAAAATGTACCAAATCCTAAAATTAAAAATTTCATGTAATGACAGTCAGAGTCTATGGCACCACCAGTTCCCGTAGAATCACTGAAGTTAAAATGTCCAGCGAGATTTTACTTAGTGCGTGACCATGTAGGTTTCCACTTCGTCATGCTGATTATTCCCGATCAAAACAAAGCTGGGTGAGCTAAATGTGGGTAGGTGATTTGTATGTTTCCAACGAAAGGAGGGTAAAACCCACGTCTACGGTCTGGTGCCAATCAAACTTTAAATACGATACAGTGATACAGATTTAATTCGGAGTTCTTTGGAGAATTATAATGGCTCCGAAACATTTGATATTAGGTTTGGTCGAAGACACAGATTCAAACGAGTGAATTTGGAAAACTTCTCTTCTGAAGACCAAAAAAGAAATGCTTTCTAAGAACGTGGAACGCTTCCCAATACCCTACTTATTTATTATTATTATTATTTTTTTTTTGAAAAAATAAATAAATGTCAAAATAATTAATTATTTTTAGGTAGAGGGTGTTAAAAAAACGCGTTCCTTGAAATCACATGTTACACAGGTCAAATTAAAGGTGGTATATTCTTAGAAAAAGAATTAACAACACGCTTTCCAACGTAAGAACAAGTTTACGAATTGTTTCGTTATTTTTGGAAACAGTTAGGTTTAAAATTCAAATTAGTGTATACGACATTCAATTGGCACTTCAATTCAATTCCTTATTTATTTATTTTGAATAAAATAAAATTTTATACGAAGGTTATTTTCCCAAGCCTTTTTAGGCTTCTAAGAACTTGTATGAAGTCACAGTTTGGTTATTTACCTATCATTCCTACGCTAAAACAATTGAACAAGGTGTAATCTTCTAAAGACCAATTGAATCTTTCTCTTACACCCAAATACAAAATGGAACCTTCGCCTGAAAAAAAAATCAAACATAATGAAATAAAAGGAGGAGAAAACATTACTTTACAAATTTATTATTCCAAAATATAGCTGCAATAATTTCAAATACCATATCTGTGCCTGACCACAGTCTCTGTCTGGAACTGTAATGGTAAGCGTTCCAGCCGTCCTGGAGTGTAAAAATGGCTATCATTGGTTCCGTCATGCTTGATACTTACATAGCCATCTGAGTACTTTGATACTAACTTAGATACCTGAGCAGCTAAGTTAGTATCAAAGTTATGATCAGATTGCTATGTAAGAAATATCAAACATGACGGAACCGAAGATAGCCTTTTCTACACACCGGGATGACCTAGCGGGCCACCCAGAGGGGGGTGGGTTCGGGGGTTATCCTCCAGGTTCGGGCTTTTTGAGGGGCCCTTAAGAATTTGTTCATTTTAGTAAAGGGCTCGTACTTTTTTAGGTCTGGGCCCGGATTTTCTCCAGGCCTGGAAAGCATACCATCACAATTCCAGACAAAGAGCCATCAAAACCTTTTGGGTAATCTCATTGCAATAGAAGAGAATAGTTGATTTTGTAATTTACACGTAACTACGGAGGCGATTATAATATCTCCTATTCTTCATATTCGGACCTTACCTTTGGTAAGTTCATATTTATAGGACTTTAGAAGTTTTTGTTTGATTTTAAGGGTGCCCACAGACAACCGCTTACTAAAATAAAACACATCATATTCTGCATGGGATAGATTATCTAAATACCGCATGTACCTTCAGAGGATTAAGTGGTCCTATTTTAATATTTAAGAGTTTGAGTCTTGAAAAAGTTTTAATATTTTGTAATATCGGCTTCAAAAGTAAGGGCTGTGGAAAAGAAATCTGTACGACCGCATATCACATATCAGCAATTATTTCAGCTGTCGCCTTTCAAAATGTAAGAAGTCCAAAGTAATCTTATTAAATTTTAATCTTCATGAAAAGCCCTTATTCAACCAAAAAATTCTGCCCATGAAAGTAGTGATATCTATTATTGGGGCCAAGTTTATTGTTGCTGCTGTATATCCCGCACTTAAATTTTCTGTCTCAATTTTCTTAAAGTAATACCGACTTTACACTTGGTCAGTTTTTTCAAAGGTANCTATACTTTTGCCATTATGGCTGGATTTTCCTCATTCGTGGTCAACTCTTCGGTTTGCAAACCGGTACTTTCGTCCTATCTCATGAGCAAAAATCAAATACGGAACTAGCGGTAAACTTGCGGATTAATGTGAAACTATTTCAAACCGCAGAGTTTGCGAATAAGTGACCACCAACCACCAACAAGAACAACATCTCGCATTGACTGAACGAAATGAGGTCTTATTTTCACATCCCGATTTTTCTTTAAACGTCCGTTGGTTTCTGATTGTTTCACAATAACTCTTGGACGCCTTCTCCCATATTAATGTAATTCAATATGGGCATTCATTATGTTCATGGAATTAGCTGACTAGTTTTTGGAAGTACTTGGGTCCCAATGGCGGAGACCCAAAATATTAGTGATGATTTTGTATCACCTTGAAAATGATGTTGCACTGAAATAAGTTGTGTCAAAAATCAATCTTACCATTGAGAGCTATTAGGAAGATACAGACAATCATCATGCATAGGAATATTGAAGGTCGAATGAAGTAAGGCCTTTTCTTGCAACACGTTGACAACATGTCCGACACGAGTTCACAATCAAAAACGTAACGTTTCCTGTGCTGGATATAAAATAAAATATTTGTTAAAAAAAACTACATAATTTATAAGAAAGAGCTTGGAATTCAGATATGACTCCAGGCAAAAAATTGAGGTCATATATCGGGTGGCTAGATTTTTTTCGCACAAAAGCGAGACGCCTTACGCACCTATGAAAATGTTTTTCAGAGGATGAATTTTTTTCACCAAAAAGATGAAAAATGGCCAATTTGGATATTACGTTAAGTGAACTACCGAAAAATAACATTAACAAAGCAGGTCATTTTTTTTTTTTTTGGTGTCGCGTGACGGTACGGTCAAGGAGGAAGATGCTAGTTTTTAGACAGAAAATTTTCATTCCTGTCATATTAGTTGGCTAGAAGGTAGCGTTCCTGACTTCGAGTCACTAGAATCAATTTTGGCCCAGGCAAATATTTGTCTGTAACGAAAATATTTCGTTCCCGACACCACGTGCGTAGACTAAAAGAGTAAAAAAACTATCTTTGATATGATATTTTCAATATTTTGAAACTTACTTAGCTATTTTTTACATTTGATTAATTAATTAATGGTACCAATTTTTTTCTATGACATGGGATATTTTAGTGGAGCGCGGTGAAAAACGAGACTTTTTATCGTTCCCAAGTCTTTGTTGGGGATGGCGGGACAAGAGCCTGACATTTCCTAAGAGCCTTAGGTTTATTTAGATTGTTTAAGTTACGTTTTTGAGTGCATGTTCGCTTGTAAAGATACTTTTTCAAGGGAAATGACAAAATATTTCTGGAGTCATGATGGATTTCTGGAGTCGTGAAAACTGCAATTAATTTTGAAGCTTGTAAGGATTATTGAAATTTTTTAATCAAATTTAATCATCTTCATGAAAATTATGAATGATCGAACTTCGTTATGAATAATCGAAACAATTTTTAAATATGTGGAATGGGTAGGTACCTAAAAGAGTTATGAGTATCATTAGCTACATTTTAATGCTAAAATTTTCCTCTGGGGTCTAGGAAAATATTATTTTATCATCACACGCACCCTTGAGTATTAGCAAAAGCGCACGAGAAGCATTATTTGCCAGCCTCAAATGTTGATCAGTGTACAAGGCTCAATAAATTGATTCCTTTAAATTAAATTCACGCCATGAAACACACGTACACACACCGAAGAATACAGCAAAATGCTGTCGAACACGACCTGTCACCTACGACGCGCGACGACTGTGACAAGATCATGGTACTCACCTCTGTTACTACAACACTTTCTTGTAAAACAAATAGAGTGTATAGGAGACCAAGAAATGACAAACACGCGCTTACAATGAACACGCCCTGATATCCTGAATAATAATAAATGGGCGCTGAGAGTACATTTCCTGTAAGGAGACCCATATAGAGGGCAACTTGTAGCAACCCCATTCTGAAATTGTAAGAAAAACGGGAAATTCTAGACTTCTATTCATGCATCTTGTGTTCATGGAGTGTATAGCATTTATATAAAAAAAAACATTCTAACTGCGGTATCATATTAATTTTGAATGACAAGTTTTCGGTAGTAAATGTCATTTTATATTATTAATTTAGATAGGGGGACAAAGAATACTTCCAAGGCACCCAAGTCCAAGCCAGTCGTAAAAGGCGACTAAAGGGAGGGCGGAAACGATATCTTTTCCACTACCCAAAAAATTGACTGCTACGGATAGGAAAACATATAATTATGTATGTAATAGTGCATCCCGTGAGTTGTAGCGTAACAGGAATTAGGGGCAAAAGTGGCAGGAAAAATTTAAAGCGTTGACGCAATATTCGATACAGCCTCTTAAACAGTTTCATATGAAAACTATGAGGTTTTTTTTTGTCTATTGTGCGGACGCATCATTGGTTGCCAACAACACATAGGTCAATTCACAATATGTGAAATAAAATATCTATGTCAACACATACCTTCTACCCTAACTGCAATAAACCAAAACACGTAGGTACAATTTTTTCTAAACAAAAAGATCCTTAGATTGTAAAGATATAAATGAAAAAATATACCTTAGTGCACGGCTTTCAACACTCGTAACATCACTTATGTAACAAAAAGATCCCAAAAATAAGGTGACAGCACCACCTGACAATGCCACCGGAACACTGGTGATGAGTGCTGCGAAAGGTGGAGAGTTTGGTAAGAATGCAAGCACCACCCAGGAGACATAGCCAACGGATATGCCTGTCACGAAAATAATAAAATAGTGTTATAAATTTTCAAGAGAATTCTTTGAGACAAAACACAAGTTTTAACACTTTTTGAGATCGTGGACTCTACGTTACTTTTCGTTCCCTTTTTTTTAAAAAAAAAAACAACTGGAAATCTAGTTTTGTTGCACCTATAACTTGAATTTATGAAGATAAAGATCTGAGGAAGTAACAAATAAATGATGACAAATATAAAATATAAATTTAAATATTTATATTTTATATATATCATCTTTTATATATATGGAGGCGATTATAATATCTCCTATTCTTCATATTCGGACCTTACCTTTGGTAAGTTCATATTTATAGGACTTTAGAAGTTTTTGTTTGATTTTAAGGGTGCCCACAGACAACCGCTTACTAAAATAAAACACATCATATTCTGCATGGGATAGATTATCTAAATACCGCATGTACCTTCAGAGGATTAAGTGGTCCTATTTTAATATTTAAGAGTTTGAGTCTTGAAAAAGTTTTAATATTTTGTAATATCGGCTTCAAAAGTAAGGGCTGTGGAAAAGAAATCTGTACGACCGCATATCACATATCAGCAATTATTTCAGCTGTCGCCTTTCAAAATGTAAGAAGTCCAAAGTAATCTTATTAAATTTTAATCTTCATGAAAAGCCCTTATGTAAAATTCATGCTATACTTTTGCCATTATGGCTGGATTTTCCTCATTCGTGGTCAACTCTTCGGTTTGCAAACCGGTACTTTCGTCCTATCTCATGAGCAAAAATCAAATACGGAACTAGCGGTAAACTTGCGGATTAATGTGAAACTATTTCAAACTGCAGAGTTTGCGAATAAGTGACCACCAACCACCAACAAGAACAACATCTCGCATTGACTGAACGAAATGAGGTCTTATTTTCACATCCCGATTTTTCTTTAAACGTCCGTTGGTTTCTGATTGTTTCACAATAACTCTTGGACGCCTTCTCCCATATTAATGTAATTCAATATGGGCATTCATTATGTTCATGGAATTAGCTGACTAGTTTTTGGAAGTACTTGGGTCCCAATGGCGGAGACCCAAAATATTAGTGATGATTTTGTATCACCTTGAAAATGATGTTGCACTGAAATAAGTTGTGTCAAAAATCAATCTTACCATTGAGAGCTATTAGGAAGATACAGACAATCATCATGCATAGGAATATTGAAGGTCGAATGAAGTAAGGCCTTTTCTTGCAACACGTTGACAACATGTCCGACACGAGTTCACAATCAAAAACGTAACGTTTCCTGTGCTGGATATAAAATAAAATATTTGTTAAAAAAAACTACATAATTTATAAGAAAGAGCTTGGAATTCAGATATGACTCCAGGCAAAAAATTGAGGTCATATATCGGGTGGCTAGATTTTTTTCGCACAAAAGCGAGACGCCTTACGCACCTATGAAAATGTTTTTCAGAGGATGAATTTTTTTCACCAAAAAGATGAAAAATGGCCAATTTGGATATTACGTTAAGTGAACTACCGAAAAATAACATTAAAAAAGCAGGTCATTTTTTTTTTTTTTTTTTTTTT
>CM022877.1:11704217-11724564 GCA_012654025.1 Pachypsylla venusta | reverse complement strand
AACGCAAAGCCCAGTTGGTATACTGACTGACGTACTGACTGACTGATAATCAACGTAGCTCCACGATGGCTAAACGTAGAGACTTGAAACTTTGCACACAGGTCACTTTTAGTATGTAGGTGCGTAATAAGAAAGGAAAAAATTGAAAGTTCAAGTGGGAGCAAGTTACCGCCAAAAATGACGCTTTTTAGCGGATCTTTTTGTAATTTTTTTTCTGGGCAAACTAAAGGAGATAACGAAAAATGACCGAGAATGGACCCCCCAAAATAGTATATCGGGACCACATAAAAAATATAAAATTTGAAAAATTCCGGTTTCCCCCCGATTTATGGACGGTTTTAATCACCAAAAAATCGGAATTGAGAAGTACCAATTCGAGATGAGGGAGAATGCTGAAATTCGATACAAAGGTGTTCCGAAATACGAAAAGTCATATCCTTGAATAAAATATTTAATTTTCTAACTAGGTCATTCTGGGTTAAGAAGTATCACTTTGGGATGAGAGAGAAAGTTGAAATTTTATACGAAGGTGTTCCGCAGTGCAAGAAGTAATATTTTTGAGTAAAATATTGAATTTTTTAAATAGGAGTCGTGTTCACTCTGGGGGTCGGTTCCACCAAAAAATCTAAAATTGAAAAGATTTAATTTCGCGATCTCGAAATTGTTGTTGAATTTTGTAACCGTAGCGAAGCACGGGAAAACAGTTAGTATATAAATATTAATATTTATATACTAACTAATATATTTATATATAGTATATAAATATATTAGTTAGGAAAACAGTTAGACATGAGCTCCCAGAACCCTGTTTAACACTCATTGATATTGTACTGAATCGTTTTTTTCACAAATCCAGAGGATCTTTCGACCCCCGCCATGAAAGAGAGATTTCTTTGTTGACTTGGGCTAAAATTGTGAAAAATGTTGGCACCCAGTATAATTTGATTTGGCTTCTGGCTGTATATTGATCAGCTAATGGTAATGTACTCAGGTACGCTAGGTTGGTATATATTCTCTGCCCACATCCAGAGTCCACTATTTATACTTTGCTGCTACCTTTCAGACACACCAACTTTGAGTTCGATTCATTTCTTCTTCGAACAGAGTGTTTCTTGAAGGTTAATATGTTATACATCATCAACATTTCTATGGCAGAGTGCGCATCACACTCGGCTTGCACCAAAGAGGTTCCGGGTTCGTTTCCTGGACGGGTCGAAAATTTGAAAAAGGTTTTTCCGAATTTTATACTGGTTGTGTTTGGAGGTAACTCAGCCTCCTGAGGACAACTGAGAAGCTATGGTAATAGCGCCAAGTGGTAGCATTCATCATCATCATCATCTTCTAAAGGCAATGCCTTATCGTTCCCGCCACTGAAATCTATCTGATGCTACTGTTTTCATTTCGCTGTAATCCTCCATTCTGGTGTAGATATGTTTGAAGAGAGAAGTTCTTGGTCGTCCACATCTTTTCACTCCTTGAACTTTCCCCTCAAAAATGTTGGAAATGAAATTGTTCTGCCTGATGAGGTGGCCAATAAGTTTGACTTTCCTTAGTTCAATATTTTTGATAAGATTTCTTTTTTCTTCTATTTCCCTTAATATTTCTTCATTTGTTTTTTTTCTCTCTCCAAGATATTTTTATCTTGGAGAGTGGTAGCATTATAAGATAAAAATTGTTAAAGTGTAACTTAGGCTTAGTGATATTGGAGTAAATGTTGAAAATATCTTGTAATGCTATGATGCCCACAAACATTGTGACATAACACAAAGAAATATAGATTTACATTTTACATTTAAGTACATCATCAGAGGTAGTTTATCTAACTAGCTCTGATGATGTATTTTGGAGAATATGAAAATAGTGTGATTTAATAACTATGTTATTAATAATCTGTCCAGAAAGCAAGAAGAAATTTATGTGTTATTCTTCAAAGCTTATTTAGCACTTATGGCACACGAAGCAACTTTTCTTGGAATTTGTTCCTCTCGTTCAGTGTCATTTGGGTTGACAGATTTTCCCTTTCTAAAGCTCTTAGAGTTTGTTTTTTTCTGATTGTCTTCCTATTTCTTCTGCCTTTATTTAGAAATAGATGGCCCTATTAAGTTCAGTTAATCTCTTTATTACTTAGTTTATTATATTCTGTAGGGCCAATAACTCGACGGAGTTATTTCCTCAGAGTAAGATTGTGTCCATAGATAACGTGTTCTCTCCTCGGATTTGTCTAAAAAAGGTATTGAATCAATTTTTATAACACCTGATTGGAAAAATATACCGCTTTTGCCACTTAGCGTTTACCGATTTGTTATAAATTTGGCATCAATCATAAATTTTAGTATGGGATGGATTTTTTTTCTTCAATTTTTGGAAATATCAAAACTTTCAGCTCTCGAAAATGTTTTTTGTTCAATGTGTGATCATGCAACTCCTTTCAGTAGTTAGATACATTCTGTATTGTGTTATTGGTAGCGCGTAGTAGCTTGTTAGATAATATTGCCTCTATTATCTTTTTAATTTAAGTTACCTATCTTCTGTGTTTTGTTCTTGATTAAAAAAAATTAAAGAAAAGAACAACCAGCTTATCATAAATTATGATTTCTTTTTAATAAACTTCATTTTTCTTACACTCGTAGCCATTTCTTCATGTTATAGTTTTCTTAATGCAGTAGCTTTCCTGACAGATCTAACCTCATAATATGGTCTTATAATGTGTGCTACAACTGTATGTAGTCTTGCACTGGTAGCCATTTCCTCATGTTGTCTTCTATGTTTAGTTTTCTTAATGCCATAGCTTTCCTAACAGATCTAACCTCATACTCTTCTTCTTCTTTAACTTCCCCTTTTCCCAATTCTATTTGGGGTTGGCGTTACGTTCCTTCATTCCACCATACTACAACCTTATGTTCTGTGGCCTCTGTCTTCAGCTCTACACGGTGACCCTCGCTTGCTTCTCACAATATCCATAGAAACAGTATTTGGGGGATGACTTTTCATCTTTGTTTTGAAGCAGAAATTTTAAAGGCCGGAATGCTAACACCAAACCTACTGTATTTACACGGGACGCAATATACGCTGGTATTAGAGGAACACTTGCTTCCCTCCATGGATCTTAAAATTCAGATTTAGAATAAATGTTAGAAATAGGTGAACATGGAGTTAAGGAAAAGGCGTTGTTTTTTCTTGATTAAATAGTTAGTGAATACATTCCAGATCAGCTTGATGCGTATGATAGGACATCGTAGAACACCTTATCAGACGCATGTATCTTAAAATAATCTTGTCCTTAACAAAGGTTTGTGTTAAAACAACCCAAGGGGACTTGATTGTAATGAAGTTGAAGATTTTAAAATTAAAACTTAGACGTGATTATGTTTTGTTTTTTAATTTTTATAATAGCTTCTAGAACTGCTTCTACGCTACACACTTCAGATATTATTTGAAATTTATTGTTAAACTTAGGTATACGTATATTATATTGCATATCTTTTTATTATTAGATATTGTTTTTAATCTAGAACTGTTACAAAACGTTTCTAAAGACAAGAAGGTAGTCAAATATAAGACGAGTCGCTGGTATTAGAGGAACAGTATAGAAGTAGAAGACATGCTGTGAATGTTTAGAGGACGTTCTACTGATGGACAAAATTAGGCAGCAAGACGGAACCTGGAAAGATTATATCACAATTTTAGTCAAGGGCCATTAAAACATTTTTGGTAAACTCATATCATCCTTTTCAAAAATGGTAAAATAATTATTTAGAAAGAAAACGTGGTATAATGTATACCTATTGTTATTACTCATGTGCGAGGGAAAACAACTATTTGGTTTTGAGAAAATAGCAAAACTTAGTAATTGGTGGTATGAAAAATGAAATTCATAAATTTATATAGAGTTAATTGGTGACATATCAGATATATGAATTTATGAATATAAAAAACGAAAAATAACTTAAAGGTATGAGTAGGTATGCAGTCGGCATTCGGGAAGATTTTAAGCTAGAGAATCTTTGAAATTGTGACGAAAAAAAAAAAAAAAAATCCTTCATTTGTATAAGGTATCAAACATTAAGAAGGAGGATTTTTGTGGTCTATTTTGCCATCAATTCGGAGCTTCAAATTTGGAAATAATAAATAATACATCAAAAGATTTAAATTAATAATAATGAAAATAAAGAATGCTTTCCCGCGGATCGTGTCCGTGTTTTATGGGTAGGTTAGGTATGTTCACATGTAGGCTTATCTGATGAACCTGTCAATGCATTGGGACGATCAGTTCATATACAACAATTATAATTGGGATTATCTTCTATACTTATAAAACGTAATGTAAAAATTTATATTCATAAAAGTTACAATTAGAACAACATATGGAACGAACAAGTGGATAAAGTGTGTCTAACACAAAATGTGGGGTGTAACAGTCGGTCCATTAAAGTCAGGGGTACTACAAATAGACGGGTATTGCAGGCACACTTCGGATTGGGGGATAACCTTCTATGGTCGTTATGTTTATAGTTCTTAAAAAAAAAAAAAAAAGATTCCTCTTTCAAAAAGGGACAAACATACGTAACAAATATAATAAACATCACTGAATTCCGAGTGGCAAAATTGCCACTTACGGCGGTTTTTATTTATTTTTTTGAACTCTGCGTATCTTGAAACGTAAGTCGTCAAATTTGAGGAATTTTCACTAATATCTGCGATAATGTAAAGCAAACGAAATATTAATGTTAACATAACATACAAAAACGTATCAGCCGTAGTTGTTCAATTGATGCAGTAACGAAATCCTAACCTGGAGGACGTTTGCCCGAATCCTTTGTCGATAGGTATATAAAATTGGTTTTAATTTCAATATATTCATTTAAAAGAAAGATAAGTGTTACAAGATTTCAGATTTCTGAATTTTTGATTTTAATTAGTACATCGGACAGATTGATGTACCCGCTGGAAAATCAAAATGAAGAAAACTGATAAAGGACCCCTCAATAGATGGCAACACCTTAAAAAAATGAACCGAATTTTACAAAAAGGCCGCACAAATATTAGGGCCTTCGGGTAAGGGTTTAAATTAATTGAATTTAATTTCTTCTCTTTGGGCAACTAGTCACTCAAATTCTATTTAATCCCCAGTTTAGGATATCCTAGAATTTTACACGCGACATGACAGTTGTACGCAGATGATAATCTTAAGGATAATAAAAAAAAAAGTTAAAAACTATTCCAAATAACATAACTATCGACAATGAAGCGGAAACAGGAAATATTGATGAGTCTCTAAGCTCGAGACATATGGGCAATTACTATATACTTATACCCACATTAAGGAAAGAATGATACAAACATAGAAAAGGCTACTTTGAAGAATGGAGACTTAACGAATGACATTGGTTTTATATGAATCGATATTAGAAAAGAAAAAATGACCGCTTAATTAGACCAATTTCTTACCGTCATCAGGGGATGGTTGATGTTATCTACCGAGAACTAACAGGTGTATATGAGGTGAATTCAAAATGTACAAAAAGACAAACAAAACAATAACTGTCGGGTTAGCAATTAGTTGTGTGTATATAAAATAGCCCGTATTGGCTTCGGGCCTGGTGGACCAATTCTTTGGATAAAATGAATTTTTATCAGAAGGACAAATTTCACGGACCTACTTTTAACGTTACCATCAATAAAAGTCGGGGAATATTGGCACGTGGTGTCAAAACTAGACCTTTACTTCGATCCGTGAATTAACTTGAATTAATATAGTTTACCATGTAACTTTGATGAATTCATTTTGTACTCTTTTTTTATTGTCTCCATTAAACATATGAAATACCTCACCAACCAATGTGAGGTGATCAGTGAGAGCATCTTGTTCTCTTGGAATTGCTAGAATCAGTTTAATCAGAAGCCATAGTCACTTTGATGAATTCATTCTGTACTGTCTCCATTAAACATATGGAATACCTCACCAACCAATGTGAGGTGATCAGTGAGAACATCTTGTTCACTTGGAATTGCTAGAATCAGTTTGATCAGAAGCCATAGTCACTTTGATGAATTCATTCTGTACTGTCTCCATTAATCATATGGAATACCTTACTAACCAATGTGAGGTGATCAGTGAGAACATCTTGTTCACTTGGAATTGCTAGAATCAGTTTGATCAGAAACACTCCAAGTAGTTCTTTGACATCTTAATTGATTTTTAATATCTTTTCTTCTCCAAGACACATGTCTACTGTCCGATAATGGATTTAATCACAAAAAGTTTACATTATTTTTTATTGATCAAAAGATTAAACGTAAAATTATTAATGAAGCCCTTATTGGGAATGCCCATATAGATCTATGTTACATCCAAACAGACCCGCATTAAGAATTATCACCTGTATTTTTGGTATTGGTCAGTAATCATTTTAAAGAACATTCTATCAATATGAACTATCGATTCGGCTCATAGAGGGGTTAATAATTGTGGATAGGGTAATGCACTAGCAGGTGAGTCCAAAGCGTTTTCTGACTCTTTTTATTTTTCATGAAACATAGGAAACTCCAATTTCCAATTGGAGATTATTATTTTACTGACCTGCCCTATTTGATATTGTACACTTAAAGGTAGAATCCAAAGAAAAATCGTTCCTCGCCCGCGACGTGCCATCCTCCTACGCCATACGCTACCCACTTTTGCCACTTAACCCTAGCATGGGAGGTACGAAGTACCCGCGTTTTAATAAAAAGCTTATAGTAATCAAAGTATTACACTTATTTTAATGAAACCTTTAATAATTGTCACAAACAATATTTTCCATCAGTATATAAAAGTATGTATGTTCTAAGGGATGATATTGAAGCCAAACTTTGAGCGCGGGTACTTTGTACCCCCCCCCTTGACAATGAATGTAACCAATACATTGATTGTCTAAAGCTACATTAAAAGCTACCATAAACTGTGTAAAATGTCTAATTATGTACCACATGCAAGAAATAAGTGTGTTTAAACACTGTCAAAAGACATTTGTCTGTGTGGGATGTCAGGAAGGACAAAGTTCTGGTTCAGAATAGATTTCCTAGGGTCTAGCGATTTTTTTTTATTTTCATTTACATTATTTTATTCCTGGCATTAAATTTTATTTTTATGTAAGATAATAATTGATTTAGTTTATATTTTTTTTAGTTTTTAATAAAGAAATAGCAACTTATTGTAATAAAAAAATACATTTTTTCCTTTATTTTGTTTGCGGGTACTTTGTCCCCCCCCCCCCCTTGGCAATGCACGTAATTGAATAAAGCTTGGCAATCCTAGGGTTATCATTGACTCATTTGTATGAATTTCGGTATGTAGGTCTGATTTAGGTCCATATTGTTCTCCAAAGTGTTTTTAGCAGTCACATTTATAAGGTTCCAAACTTCAATTTAAATGTTGACTAAATTATATTAGGGATGTTGCGATATTATCGATATCGATAAATATCGATATTTCCGATATTTATATCGATATCAGGGATAATACAGGATATCGGAAGAAAAATGTCAATATCGAATCAGAATCGCATAGGAAGGCTCCTAGCGCATATCAGATCTTTCTTCTTTCACTCACCTTTTCCCAATTTTATTTGGGGTCGGCGTTCTCTTCTCTAATTCNTCGATATCAGGGATAATACAGGATATCGGAAGAAAAATGTCAATATCGAATCAGAAGCGCATAGGAAGGCTACTAGCGCATATCAGATCTTTGTGTTGTATATAAAGTGGATTAACACTTCCTCCTCTATTTTATTCAATGGTCATCCCTAGCAGCTATTTATTATTGTTTTTGATCACAGAATTTTATTGGAGTTCTTCTAATCAGAGGATTGTGGAAATAATTCTATTAGCTTTTCTATTAGTTGCAGAGATTATATTCATATTGAGAACGGTTTTTATTATTATCCATTTTCTGGATTATAGGTAATCATTAGAGTGAACTCAGCTAGCAAAGTAAGTATAAATTGAGCTTCAGTTCTGACATCATAACTTTTTCAACTGGAATCCGAAATCCGAATCGATATTCGATATTGCCGATATCGATATTTCCTTGGCGATAATATCGCGATATGGATACCGGGAAAAATATCGATATCGGATATCGCATAAAGACCAATATCCTCTAACAGCCCAGTGTCCAAGATTTTGGACATTCATTTTCTAGGCTTAAAAGCCCAGCGTATATTTTTGTACCTTGTAATCATAAAGACCCAGTGTCCAAAATTTTGGACATTCATTTTGTAGGCCTAAAAGCTCAAAACTTGAAGTTGAGGTGTTTTGGACCATGAACATTCAATTCATTTGTCCATTTTTCGATAATTACTAAGATTTTCAGAGGGTTAAAAAATGTTCCAAAATTTTGCAATAATTGTAACAACTCAAAATGTACAAAATTTTGGCGTTTAATCTTACAAACCGCTCAGCAGCTCTGGGCTTTTAGGCCTACAAAATAATTGTCCAAAATTTTGGACACTGGGCCTTTAAGCCTACAAGACACAAAAAGTCTTTGGGCCTTTAGAGCATATCGCAACAACCCTAAATAATATTAGGCTTCCATGAGGCCCAGAGTGGTCTCAGCGAATAATTCTTTGAATATAGTAAATGTCCCTTACAAAGTTTCTTAAAAATGACAGAAGGCGTTCGAGAGTTTGTTGAGGAGCGAAGAGACATACAAAAATTTAAGAAAAGATCATCAAGTTGAGACGGGGAACCACATCGTTTGATCAATCATTCTCAGGTACCTAATATAGATCAGGTACCTAATATATACAGGGTGTTTCAGAAAAGTGTGCCTTTATTTTAACCACGTGTTATATATGGACCATTTTAGGGGGGGGGNGGGATGATTTCAGCCGGTATTTTGTTTGAAGTAGGAAAATGAAAGCCTAAGATTTTCTCTTGTGCCTACCACCTACATCTTGAGAATTGAGGGGGGGTCAACTCTATAACAAAAAGGGCGAAAGTGCTTCATAAGGGAGATACACAAAATTGAAATTGATGCTTTTCATTATGCCTTCATTGTGAAAGGTCCTTTAAGATTATGTTAATTTTGAGATGATTTCAGCCGGTATTTTGTTTGAAGTAGGAAAATGAAAGCCTAAGATTTTCTCTTGTGCCTACCACCTACATCTTGAGAATTAGTTTTTCATGTAGGTACCTACCAGTTCAAAGTGTTTTTTCTTTACTAAGTCGAGTGTAATAATTTAAGTAGGTAGACATGGCTCATCAATTTACTACAGAAGAATTTACGGTTATTTAAGAATTTACCTACGTTTTTTTTTTGTTTGTTTTTTTCCTTTTTTTAATAGAGGCGTGTATCTCCTTTATGAAGCACTTTCGCCCTTTTTGTTATAGAGTTGACCCCCCCCCCTAAAATGGTCCATATAACACGTGGTTAAAATAAAGGCACACTTTTCTAAAACACCCTGTATAAGTAGTGGAAAAGGGGTATTTTAACCCCATGTGCCACTACTTATATGTAAGTATTAACCTATTCCTTCATAAATGATAGTTCTTCGGAAATTCCCAACATGTTACAAAGTATATATTTTTTTAGCAATTAATAAATAAATAATGCAATTATTAGATACAATGAGAAGATAATGTTTTGAAATCCGTATCACTTAGAGCTATCACTAGCATGCGTATCGTTTGATGGATTTTCCATTATTGATTAATCTTTGGTTCAAATTCACGTGTCTATTGCAACATGTATCACAAACGAGTTATCATAAATTAACAAAATGATGTTGTCTTAGTCTAAGAATGTATTTTCAACAAACTGGAAATAATTTTTTGACTAAACGAAGTGACTTAAGTTGAATTTTTAACTTTTTATGAACATATTATGGGGTTGTATGATATTTTATGAAAAATTATGCAATAAATAAAAAAAAGTCTGTCTCTATACCGTGATTTTCTTTCAACTGGTTCTATATATCATGATTTTCTTTCAACTTTCTTTCAACTGGTTCTATATACCATGATTTTCCTTCGACTTATACCATGATTATATCATGTTCTATACCATGATTTTCCTTCAACTTGTTCTATATAGCATGATTTTCTTTGCACTGGTTCTATACCGTGATTTTCTTTCAACAGATTCTATACCATGATTTTCCTTCCGCTAGTTCTATGCCATAATTTTCTTTCAACTGATTCTATACTATGCTTTTCTTTCAATTTTCTTTCAACTGGTCCTATATTCCATGATTTTTTTCCACTGGTTCTATACCATGATTTTCTTTCAACTGGTTCTATACCATGCTTTTCCTTCAACTGGTTCTATACCATGCTTTTCTTTCAACTAGTTCTATACCATGATTTTCCTTCAACTGGTTCTATACCATGCTTTTCTTTCAACTGGTTCTATACCATGATTTTCCTTTAACTTTCTTTCAACTTGTATAGCATGATTTTCTTTACACTGGTTCTATATAGTGATATTCTTTCAACTTCCGTTTGTTTCTTTGGTCCTATACCATGTTTTTCCTTCGACTGGTTCTATACCATAATTTTCTTTCAACTGATTCTATACTATGCTTTTCTTTCAACTTTCTGTTTCTATACCATAATTTTGTTTCAACTGGTTCTATACCATGCTCTTCTTTCAACTGATTCTATACCATAATTTTCTTTCAACTGATNGATTGCAGTTTTGTCGTTGGGCTTTGGTCCAATTGGCGACAGTCTTGAACTTTCTTAGTAGTGTTCTCTTCACAGATGAAGCTAACTTTAACCGTGATGGGATAACGAACTTTCACAACAACCACATCTGGGCGACCGAAAACCCCCATGGAATAGTTAAAAAAAAACACCAACAAACATTTTTTTTAATGCATGGGCAGGCATAATCGGTGATACACTATTGGGGCCTTTTTTTCTTCCTCCCATTTTAAACCCCACTTAACACAAACTCATTTAAAGAAATATGGTACCCCACTTGAAAACTCAAAACTGAGTTTTCAAGTGGGGTACCATATTTCTTTATTTTATTTTCAATATTTTATTTTTGAATTATGTAACCGAATATAATATAAATAAAGAAAATGTGTTCAGTAAAAAAAAAAAATGGCGATAACTACTTAGACTTCCTGAGAGAACACCTGATGGACATGATACCACTGCAGTATCGCCAAAGAGGTGTCATATTAATGCTCGACGGTGCTCCTGCGCATTATCGGATAACTGTTCGGCAGTTCCTTGATGAAACATTCCCAAATGGTTGGATTGGAAGGGGTGGCCCTCATCACTGGCCGGCCAGGTCCTCTGAGTTCAATCCCCTGGATTATTTTTTGTGGGAGTTAAATCGTTAGTTTACCGCACACCTGTACCTGACAGAGGGTATCCTCCGCAATCGGATCATCGAGGCCTTTGAAACGGTGAGAAATACTCCTGGAATTTTCGAACGTGTCCGACGGTCATTCAAGAGGCGTATGGTTGAAGCGGAAGGAGGGCATATTGAGCATTTGTTGTAATGAGATTGTCATGTTGGTAAGTAGGTGGTTATGTTTTATAACCACCTACTTACCAACTACATTTCAAAATAACATTTCAATGTAGTTAAGTACATACCTACTGCCTACCTACGTTTTTTTTTTTTTTTTTTTTTTTTTTTTTTTTTTTTTTTTTTTTTTTTTTTTTTTTTTTTNCCCCTAAAATGGTCCATATAACACGTGGTTAAAATAAAGGCACACTTTTCTGAAACACCCTGTATACCAACTCTTTGAGGAAGTATCTGGAGCAGCACGGCTGGGTCCAACGAAGGAAAAACACAGTGAGTTGTCGTCGGAACGGTTTTAGCAGAGTTACATTACGTATATAGTCCTAACAACGAATCGATTAATAGTTGAAAATCTTCATGCAGCGTTTGATCATCATTTCAATTATATAAAATCAAGATTTGTCCATTTTTCAGATACATTGATTATTATCATTATTTTTATATAAAAAACAAGGCCACCATCATCGTAAGAATTGATAAGACGATCAATTTATCTATTAAGAACAGTAATCTGTGTGCAATGGTGCATATACAAAATATATATATATATATTTTGTGTTACTATATCACAATTTTGTGGGCATCATAGCATTACAAGGTATTTTCTAACAATCACTTCAATACAACAAGCTATACTTAAGAATTACCTCAGAATGTTACCGTTTGTCGCTATTACCACAGCTACTTAATTGTCCTCTGGAGTTCCCTCAAACACAACCTGACCATGAGAAAATTCGAAAAAATCTTTTTCAAATTTTCGACCCTACCAGGATTCGAACTCGGTATCTCCCTGGTGCAAACCGAGTATGATGCACACTGACACAGAAATGTCATTAAATAGGGTTAAACACAAAAGATGCTAAAAAGTCCATAAACAATACAACTGACACGAAGGAAAGAAAATCTACGCTCATAGATAAGAGAGCTCCAAAAAATTGGACACATGTACATTGTACACATGTATAGAATTATTTTACATGTGTACAATGTTACACAAATCTATAGAAATGAATCAAAGAATCTCATGTGCAGATTATTTTATTCAGTATGGCATTGTTGAATAGAACAGGGTTCTAATTAATTGTGTAGAGCGCGATGACGACGGACTAGTAACTAGTGCTGCATTTTTCATAATTATATGTACCAAGTTCGACAAGGGAGAGGCGGTCGAAGTGCTCTACTATATACTCACGATGGGCGGTTCTACCCACCGGGACGACATGGAAGTCATAATATCACAGTTCCATGAAACCCTTTTAGTTAAGCACATATAAATTAGTTTATCCTAAAAAGCAGTTTGGCCGGTAACATACACACAAATATACAGTCTGATACATAACCTGGCAACACACGATTCTATGACAAATTCTCTTTCTCGGCTGCGTACGCCTCACTTTAAACAGAAATCCTACGAGCTATTTTTTTATAGATTCATAAAACATGTAATCAGTGGGAGGAGGTATATTCCTTGCCCCCCCCCCCACCAGTGGACGCCAATAAAATTCAGTGATCTAGTGTGGTATATACTGCTTAATAACTGGTATTTATTCTAACGAGTAGCCAGATACAACATTGAAACAAGGGGCTCCATTAGGTTGTTGGGGAGCATCTTTATTGCAATGACCAAATACCACATGATTCATCAATTTCATCATAGAGTAGTTTTCCAGAAACAGAAAACATTTACAACTATAACAAAGAAAAGTGTGTGTGTGTATGGATGTTCGGATCCAAGGTCTGACAGACTCACAAACACATGCACATGCAATGTGATAATGAACATAAAAACTCTTGCAACTCATTAGATTGTCATTTGCCAAACAAAGACTCCAATACATCGTCGCTCTACGATGAATAGGGCTTAACTGATCAATCCGAAATTCATGAAATTGCGACTTTATTCTTACAGCTTACAGCTCTCAGAAGTATGCCCTTTTTCTTGTAATGATAAATTCATGATCTAAGGTTTATATACAAATCAGGTGAGTCAATGCGTGATGTGTTACTAAAATACTAAAATTATATTTTAAATGATTGATTGAATGGCCAGCGTAAATGCCGCGTTGAATACTAGAGTTCCCTTAAGATCACGGATCTAAGTTCGAGCCCTCGTAATGGCTATTCCAGGTCTAACCCAGGGTCAATTTGGGTAGTCAACCGTTCTGTATTGGATACTGCCCCAAGGAATGGAAAATTTCCATTGGGAAAAACCGCTCTGTTTGGGATTCAAACCCAATTCCCTCAGAACAAACGTTTAGATCATGAGCTATTAGACCACAAGAGCTGGCAAATTCTCTTGTGCTTAATCTATTACTTGAAGTATTATTCCGAGATCTCTTGAAGAGAAGAGACTAGTTCAGTTCTTTCAGCCTAGTGTCTGTTTCAATGTCAAAAAGAAGTACTATAAAACATGAAATACATATCTTTGGAACTAAAATTGACTCCATTTAAAAAAATTCATGTTTTTGACTACGGAATTACTGAATTTTATGAACGAACAACTTTAGTTTATTCATTACGAGAGGTCACTTCTTGAAAAATGACAGATTCCTGTGAACATACCAGCAAGCCACAAAACCTTTTTTTTTTGTTACAATTTAAACATTTGGTTAGCCAGGCTTAGGTTAGACGTGTCCGAGTTGTTAAGAGCATTGACTCTTGATCCGGAGATTGCGGGTTGAAATCCCGCCCGGAGCGAAAATTTTCTGATCGAATTTTCTCGTTTCCGGAATGGCATGGCTGTAAAAAGGAGTGCACTGAAGTAATGCGAAAGGGGTTCCGGGGCATAACTTTTTTAAAAAAATGATAAGCAATAATGGCCAGCGAGGTTTTACTAAGTGAGTTCACATCCTCGTGCATTACCCACCCAATGTAGGCTGAGTGAGGTCAATGTGGGTAGTTGGATTGTATTTTATTCTTCTTTCATTAGTCTAAAGTGCATTTTTTTAACAAAATTTCTTTATTTATATAGTTAAATAATTACATATTCATAATTAAATTAAGAAATATTGAACCCTACATGAAAATTCACTTATGGATATAAGTGAGTTTGTGCTGGTGCCCACGGACAGCTGCTTACTTATCTTATAGCACATCACACATTGTTTATATAAACAAAGAAAAAACAAATGCACTGGTTCTTATGAAGTGTAATAATTGCTCGATCTGAGGACTCCCATAAGAACATGTGTATTTGTTTTTTCCTAGCTTATAAAAACAATGTGTGATATGCGATATGATACGTACGTAAGCGGCTCTCTGAGAGTAACCTTAAGTGAAAATTAACCCCTTATGGAGCAGTGGAGAGCAATTCATCTCAAAATATCCGACCCCATCAGATCAGTCAGTCCAAAGATGAATCCTCCTGTGAGGGAAGATTCTACAATAATGCAACAACCAGTCACACAAGAAAACCCAACTCCGAAAAGCCCCAAAGGTAAACAATTCTACCACCGCTCCATAAGGGGCCATATTGTAAAAGAATAGGTACATGAAATCAGGTAACGAAAAATAAATTGATAAAGGGGAAGAAAATGGGTAACGGTTTGTATTTCCAACGAATGAAGTGTAAACCCCCCGTGAATAAATATGTATTTTAGGGGAACCTTTCAAAAATGGTCGAAAAAAAGGGAGGCATGGCCGTAAAAACGTTTCCCAACCTCTCTAATTGGGTTAAGGGAGCCGTAATAGACATTGGCTTAAAAAATTGAGAGGTTAGGAAACGTTTTACGGCCATGCTATCTTTTTTTCGACCATTTTTGAAAGGTTCCCCTAAAATACATATTTACCCCCCCCCNGTTAAGCCAAATAAAGTAACGCATTTCCAAATGTAGTGAGTTCACATTGCATTTTACGAACAGTTGCCAAAAAACCAAACTTATAATGAAAAAATCATTAGAGGGTTAAGTACAAAATATATAGAAAAAATTAGAAGGCACTTTGAAAAATAGATAAAATTAAATAATTTTAAGAAGAAAAAAAAAAACACTTTCCTAATTAATTACCTATGACATCTATTTCAATATTTTACTTACTTGATATTCATTCATTCTAAATTGAATGAATTATACTGATAACACTAAAATTTAAATTTTATCTTCAAGAAAACACAAGTACTTATCAACACAATGCAATTGCATTTCAATTTCAGTGAGAAATAATGGCAATGAAAAATTCATTAATCAGAAGAAAAATGCAACTGGTAGATTGATAGTAGGTTATCCCTTATCATTATGAGTAGAACAATACGCAATAGTATCCTCATTAGGTAATGTTATACAATGTTCAATGATAACGATAACAGACTGATAAGAAAATGTAAACAAGATTGTTTTAACAATGTTGCCGGTTGAATGTAAGTCAATTACCCTTTTTAGGTTTTCAAACTTGAAAGTATCTTGAAGTGTAAAAATATTTGAATAAAGAAATAAAGGAAAGAGTGACCCTATAGCATGGGTTCTCAAACGGTGGTACGCGGGCCCATTTTAGGTGGTACGCGAAGCCATTTTCAGTTGTACATAAAATAATTGTAGGCATTATGTAAAAAAAAAAAAAAATCCCACCTAATAATACGAGTGACTTAGATTGGATTAGAAATCCGTTTGCAGAAAACTCAGATGCAGGCGTTGCTGACAAAGATAAAGAATCGTTTATTGATCTGACAAGTGACAGCACCGTGAAAGTTATGTTCAACAGTGATAGTATTTTAGTTGATTTTTGGATAAAAATCAAAAAGATCAAATATTCAAGTCTCCACAAGAAAGTACTAAAAGCCCTATAACCCTTTGTTACCACATATATGTGCGAGTCTGGATTTTCTCAACTGTTGTACCTACTTGAAAAACAAGTATAGGAGTAAATTAGATGTGTCCCATGCATGACATTCGCGTAAAAATTAGTATTATTCAGCCTGATATTGAAGCAATTGTTTCTGATAAGAGTAGGTAGTACGTAATCTCATCAGAACAGGAGGAAGCGGGTTCAACCCCCCACCCCCACCTTTCTAATCACTCTGCCACTCTGTTTTCCATCTTATCAGGTATCTTTGCATGATTATTTTTTAACTTCAGCTTCTTTGTGAAATTATGGTCTCATATGTTAATAAGTTTTTTTTTTTTCTTTATACACCTGAAAATGATAATCATGGAAGGCATCACCTTGTTGTTGATGTTGTTGTTATTGTTGTAGTTGTTCTTGTTGAAGTTGATGTTGTTGCAGGTACCTACTTACTGAGATCTGTACCTAATCATGAAACTGTTTCTTGATTCAAGAAACTTGAATAATGTAAATCTGGCTGTATCAAGGTTGATTTTGGAAATGCGTCTCATAGTAATTTTCTACTTCTATTTATTAATTTCTTATCTTCAAAGATAAAAATCTTAGAAGAGAACTAGCAATCATGAGAAGCCAGCGTCTATGGCACGTTGAATACACCAGTTCCCGTTAGATCACTGAAATTAATCAACGTCCAGCGAGGATGTACCATGTGGGTGTTCGTCCACATAGGTTCGCGCCCTCGTGATGATGTCTATTTTTCCGGCCCATTCTAGGCTAGGTGAAGTCAATGTGGGTAGCTTGTTTGCAATTTTACATCGAATGGAGAATGGAGGGTAAAACCCCCGTCTCGAATGACCAATAGATGTAAAGAGACATTAAGCAAAAAAAAAAATCATAAATGATCAGGTGTTGTTCACTTCGTCCGTCATAAAATTTATGGATCAACTCAAAGCAAGAAAGATATATGGTTCAACAATAAAGATCACAAATCTATTAATAATCCATGGTTAGCACGCCACTAGTAATATTTCTGGAACTGTGGATTTGGTAGGTACGATAGTATCTAAAAAGTACTATTTTCTTATGCTTAAATTATCCGGCACTTACTTCAGCTAGGAAGAAGCATTAATAACCTTGAAACTATTCAGGAATAACAATTATTATGAGCCTCTTCAAGTATGAAAATTCAAAAGCAAAGTAAAGGTCGTGCTTTTCCGATTCGAGTACCATTGGCGAAAGTGATGATATTGTATACCAATTAAGCTGAACAAATGGATACCTACTACTCATGACAGATGTTTGTCCATACCATAATATCGGTACATTATAGATATCACATTAGCGTTTTGAATGAGATAGCATTCAGCAACACATTAGTGTATTGTATGAGATAGCATTCAGCAACACATTAGCGTTTTGAATGAGATAGCATTCAGCAACACATTAGTGTTTTGAATGAGATAGCATTCAGCAACACATTAGCGTTTTGAATGAGATAATATTCAGCAACACCCATACCCGTTCATAATTTATAGGTAACAAAAAGTTTGGGAACCTCTGTGCTATAAGATAAGTAAGTAAGCGGCTGTCTGCGGGCACCCGAAGAAAATGAGTGCTGCACCCTTAGTTGTTTTTATTTTAAAACATTCTAGACATACGTTGTCTGTTCGTTACCTCTTAGTAGTTCTTAGTTCTGTATTAGACTTTTTACAGTAAAAAGTGGTCCTTCGGACAAAAGAAGTTGGCCATCCCTGATTTAGAAGAACGAGTAGTATGTAATCATTTTATGCTATGATGTTCATTTTTATTTCTCTTGCCAATTTGGCAAAAAAAAAATTTGCCAAACTGAAATTGAAGTCAGAAAACCTAATGTTACCAAGCGAGTCGGATGGTGCTTTTTCCATCCGACTCGCTTGGTAACATTAGTTTTTCTTTCTGACTTCAATTTGTGTTTTGATATGTCATGTCACACCACTAGTCTTGATCAAATGTTGTGCAATGTAATAAATATTTTTGTTTGGTCATGTGTCATGTTGAACATAAGGTTACCCATATTGTACTTCATCTCTCCTTACTTCATTTTGTGTTTTATCAGCAAAGTAGTTGTTGTTTTTGTTGATGCTGCTACTGCTGCTGTTGTTGTTTTTGTTGTTTTTTTTATTATAGGTCACGTGCAAAGTAGAGTATTTTCATAAAAAAAATATTGAAATTTCGGGGGGGGGGGGGCTGGACAAATGGATATCTCATTTCTCTGGCCCAAATAATATTTGATCATTTTTAATTGAAACAATACCTATCTTTCTCAGGGCCGGCTCAAGAGAATTTGCCGTCCTAGGCAAAGTGAATTTTGCCGCCCCCTGAATATTTAATTTGTTCGTTAATTAATATAAATAGTAAAAGTACTCATAGTCATATTTTTATTGATAATACTGAATAGTTATCCCTCCTAGTAGTGAAATTCATGAGATTTGCACAAATTTCAATCAAAATCTCGCAATGAATTTTCCTCTGGTTAATATTGAACAATTCAGAGTCATATATATTTACAACAGAAATAATGGACACTGAAAATTTTTGTTAAATCCATTAATTCACACAATTTTAATTAGAATTTTTCACTCAAGAATGTAACATAAAATTAAGGCACTATACATTTAAAAAAATAGAATTATTACACATTTTTTAAATCAACGACATCACAGGATTATTACGAGATAATCACAAGCTGTTTTGTAAAAAATATTACAAACTGGATCATGGCTAATTTCGGTATTTATACTTCACCTAATCATGTAACTGTAAGCTTAAACATACCAAATCACAAATATGTCCCTATTTTTCGCGCCTTCAGTTTTGCATACCCCTGATTTTACTATTGGTTTTTATGATTGATAATTCTTGTTATGAATTATAAATGATATACACAAAAATGCACGTCACGTCAAAAATCCACGATATACACAAAAATGCACAAATATGTATACATTTTTTTCATATCTCGCTTAAAATAAAATTCCATTTTGATTTTGCCGCCCTAGGCGGTTGCCTAGTTCGCCTATATGGTAGAGCCGGCCCAGATCTTTCTATGGAATGAAATTATGGAATAAATTTATGTAAACAAACATAACTTTTGACCCTGATATCTCAGAAAATACGCAATCAATTTTTTAAAAGTGTTACAATATTATGGAATAGGACTATTTTGGATGAAATATTTTTTTTTAATGGACACTCCTCAATTCTGCCTTATGTTAATCCGGCACTCACTAGGGAGAAGCATTATTATAACCTTGAAACTATTCAGCACTGACACTAATGAACCACTTCAAATATGAAAAGTAAAGGTCGTGTTTTTTTTCCATTGAAGTACCATTGGTAGGTAGATATTATTTTATTTAGGCTGAACAGGTGCTCATTGAAAACCAAAGCGTTATTGAAACGTTTGGCTACCTGGTGTTATATTACTGCTACTGACGGACGATTTTCTTATAGCATTAATAAAATAATTTCTGAAAGAGAAAAAAATATTAAAGAGTAAAAATGTACAAAAACGAAATTGAAAATGAATCATCTGGTACATGTGACGTGGCAAGACCTTTACTTCAGATCTGTTACGTGTTCGGTTTGGTGCCCTTTTCTCTTCAGAATTATAAGACCTCTACATTCAACTACATTTACACAGGGGCCGCTGCAATATTCAACACTGGCCTCCTTTTGTGGGTTTTGATATTTAAACCGTTTGCTTTGTTTCGACAATCGGTGGAATCCGTGTTATTGCTCATTGTTCAACATTTAATCTATTTCATTCATCTTCTATGTGTTATCAATGTTTATTCTAGGTGAGTACGTACCGCTGCGTAATCTGCGTATTTTATTCATCTTCTATGTGTTATCAATGTTTATTCTAGGTGAGTGTCAACCGCTGCGTATTTTATTCATCTTCTATGTGTTATCAATGTTTATTCTAGGTGAGTGTCTACCGCTGCGTATTTTATTCATCTTCTATGTGTTATCAATGTTTATTCTAGGTGAGTACGTACCGCTGCG
>CM022877.1:11667004-11684631 GCA_012654025.1 Pachypsylla venusta | reverse complement strand
AAAAGTAGCCTATGTCCTTTCCTAAAGTTTAGTCTATCTCCATACCAAATTTCATCAAAATCGGTTCAGTAGTTTAAGCGTGAAAGCGTAACATACATACAGACAGACAGACAGACAGATAGACAGACTGACAGACAGAGTTACTTTCGCATTTATAATATTAGTATGGATAAACGATAAAGAAGTCCAGGAGAACCAATAACAATACATTGAAACTTTTTGGTATTTGGAATTATACCATGAGATGACGTCCAACCCTGAAGTGCTTCTAAATCTTCATTCATTTTTTTAATTGCGTCTGAGATAGAATCTACGGAGGTGTGAATATATAACTGAAGATCATCAGCGTACATATGATAAGAACAGAACTTGAAAACTTGTGAGATATCATTAATGAACAATGAGAATAGTATCGGACCTAGAATACTACCCTGAGGAACTCCAGAAGTGGTATATAATTTGCTTGACTCAGAATTTTCATGGAAAACAAATTGTTGACGATTTCTAAGATACGAGTTGAACCAAGTGAGAACAGAATTAGAAAAATTGAATTGTTTGTAGAGTTTTGCCAGAAGAATATCAAAGTCAACCGAGTCAAAAGCCTTACTAAAGTCAGACAAGAGTAAAACCGTAACTTTGGTATCATCCATACCTTTGCGGATATCATCTGTTACTCTCAAGAGTGCAGTAGTAGTGCTATGACTCGGTCGAAACCCAGATTGGAAAGGAATGAACAATTTGTTAGTATTACAATATTGAAGCATTTGAAAATGAACGACCTTTTCATGGACTTTAGAGAATACAGGAAGAAGAGAAACGGGCCGAAAGTCATTAATACAGGTTGGATGCGAGATTTTTGGAAGAGGAAGTACACGACCAATTTTCCATTGTGAGGGAAAAGTACCCGAAGTGCTAAAGAGAAATTAATGATATGGGTTAAAGGTTCAACAATGGAATTAAATATAATTTTCAGAAATCTTATGGAAATCTCATCAATACCAAATGCATTTGGTTTAATACTCGAAAAAGCTTGACTGACGTCACTGCTGCTGATAGAATTGAAGGTGAACTCAGGATGAGAAGGTTGTGGTTGCGATAGAATACTGATAATTTTGTTGTTTTTAAGTGTGGGATGTAAAGTGTTTGGTGACGTTGAAAAATGTTTGTTTGGATCATACGACGCTTCTCAGAAAAGTCCGGAGTGATTTACCATCCTCACAAGATGCTATCCCCTGAGAAATATAAATCTCTCTTGCATCACGAACAGTTCGGTTACATTGATTTCGCAAAATTTTATATTTAGTAAAATGTTCTGTTCAGCGAGTGTGTTTATATTTGATGTAAGTCCGATCTCTTCGCTTCATGAGATTCAATATCTCAGGGGTGAGCCATGGTGTAGGAGGGTATTTCACTCTACCGTTCTTTAGGGGAGCGTGTTTATTGAGGAGTTGAATTATTGAATTTGTGAACTGCTCATCTTTCAAATCGATATTATTATTTGCCATCATTTGATTCCACTGACACTCATCTGCATCACACCTGATTTTTCTAAAAGTAGACTTGATACTACCGATTTGGTAAGCTAAAAAAATCGTATCATGATGAGAAAAACCAGGTGCAGAAATTTGAGAAAAATGGTGGACTTTGTCACGGGATTTCACCATTGCAAGATCAAGTAAAGTATCACTATGTTGTAAGTGATAAGTGGCTGCAGATGGTAATATAAACAGATTGATAGACCCAATCAAATCTTTAAATCTTCTGGATGCCAAATTATCAACATCTAAGTTGCAATTGAAATCTCCCATGACAATGACATCCTCATAGTTCGGCAGATAAGTGCCAAGTAGATATTCCAAATCCTCGGAATAAGATACCTGTGGAGGTCTGTAGATGACAATTAATAGAAGAAGTTTTTTGTGGCAAAATTGAATTTCAATACAAGGTACTCAATTTTCCTTGGAATATTTCCATCAGAAAAATCCAATATAGAAACTTGTATACCCTCACGAAGGAAGACACCAACCCCTCCACATCCTGAGTGCAGCCCATCATTTCTAATCAGCCGATAAAAAGGAATACTCACCAAAGCATCAGGTAATGACGGCTTTAAAAAGGTTTCAGAAACAAGCATTGCATGAAATGTCAAATCACCGAATGTAGAAAGCAAGCTGGCATAATGAGCGACCAAAGACTGAGCATTAATATGAGCAACCCTAAATGAGGCGGCGGAGTATGAAGAGAGTTGCTGTCTCACCACTTCAGACAGCGGAACCGTGTCATCATCCCGAGATGAAAGAGACTCGGACGATTCGGATAATCCATCCAAGAAGACATTTCCCGGAAATGCAAAACTACCATTAGAAGAAGAGATACCTATATGTTATACCTAATACTAACCTATTTAAGTTAGAAGAAAAAAAAAAAAAAAAAAAAATAGCGAGAGAATTAATTTATAAAGACCTTGCAAGATAAGAGAGAATGAAAAATAAAAATTAAGAAGAAAGAAGCAGAAGGAGAAAAAGGGAAGGAAATGATGAATATAAAAATTTAGTGGACAAACTTGTTGAGGGATAAATCTTCATTTTCTGGATCTAGTTCGAACAATTTGAGGCGATTTAGTTTGTACGATGTTTTCTTTTGTTTTTGATTTGGATGTGTTGTTCATGGATTTGGACCCAATATTGGAATCAGATGGAGTCTCATGATTGATGGAGTTGTTTTTATTTGAACTGTTAGTCTCACTATTTTCATTTTCTAGATCTTTCAATTGACGAGAGGTTGTTACAGTAAACAAATTATTATTTAATTTGATTTTTATCCTTCCGTCTAGAGTCCAAACATTTTCTTTACCATACCGATCTTTTGCCTTTTTTAACAAAAGTGCTCTGGATGGAGTTAAAGATTCGGATATAGGAATTTTAAATCCTTTCAAAAGCTTTTTGTTTGAGAAGATTAAATTTTTGGAACCATACGATAAGAATTTCACAAAAATTGGACGTTGCTGTCTCATTGGTCCCAGACGGTGAGTTCTATCTATATCTTTTGGATCTATTTTGACGTTCAATTTGTTTTGAAATATATTCAATGCTGTGACCAAGCAATTTTCAGATTGGCTCTCTGGAACCCCATGTATAAGTATACAATTGCGCCTATTGTAGGAATCCAAATCGTCCATTTTGTTTTCTTGCCTTTCCAGTGACGCTTCTTGTTTATTGAGAGTTAGTTTTATATTGCTTATTTCGTCATTTACAAAATTTCGAAACACTTCAAACATAGATTCCAAAGCTCTGATGAGATCATTATTTGGAGAGCAATTTGAAGTGGACTTTGTTATTGAAGATAATGCTATTTCAAACTTTTCAAGATCGCCTTGGAACTTTGTTATTTTTTGAGACACATTCATTTTAAAAACAAATTTATATATGTATAGTTACTCGAAATATAGTGAATAGATATTTTAGGTACCAAAAGTGAATCGGCGACAAGGTCCTTATAAAGGACTAGTAATGCATAGTATTTGTTATCGTCAAGTATGCAAAATGAACTTTATAATGTTAAAAAAAGATAATAAATTTGGAAATATACGTAATTTTATATGGATTTATTGTAAGAAAATATTTTTTCAAAATTTCAACTTTTGTGTGGCTTAGAATTATAATTCAGCCGAAGAAAAAAAAAATCTTACCNGGCTTAGAAAAAAAAAAAAACACCAAATTTGGGTACCTACATACAGGAGTAAAAAATAAAATAAAAAATATTTATCAAGTATTATCGGTAGGTATGTGTACTCTAAAAACAGAACAGGTAAGTAATAATACTTTACTAATTTCTTAAAAAAGCTCGTAGCCTCAACGCGCCCTGTACATAGAGGAAAATATTGGTCAAGTCGGTTTTATCCGGATCCGCACAGATATCTTTCACCTTTCCTTTGGTTAGTTGGTTGTTCGTCCATTTTTTGAGGAACCTGTGTCTTAGGGGGTTGCAGTGTGGACATTTGAAGAAGAAATGGTGTAAGTTGTCTTTCTCGTGCAAGTTGCAGATGCTGCAGTCTTCCTCACTGTTCCAGCGGTAGCTGATTCTGTTCATGTAGAACCTACTTGGTGGTCACCCACCAAGTAAAGCCTCGCTAAACGTTACCGAACCTCAGTGAACTTACGGAAATCTTTGTATTTAACGCGCCATCGAAATTGTTGGCCATATACTCTCTATAATAAACCCTGGTATAATAAAGATTGTCGTGAGCTCAAGAAAACCTGTACATATCTCTACAGAAAATGGAAAAGAAACCACAAAGATGAAGATCTGGCAGCATTCTGTAATAAGAAGAAAGAATACTTTAAAAAAATTAATATGCTGAAAAAAGAGAACGAAAATATTATCCAGGATAAACAAATTAATATTACAAGAAATGAAAATGATTAAAAACACTTGACTTTATGTTCTGCAAATTTTAGTATATTATTCGATACGCGTATTTCGGATTTTACTCCATTATCAAGAATGAACATTATATTCTTAAGGACTAACTTATATATAAAAGATACAAAAAAGAAAATCTGATACCCATCTAATTAAAAAGAGGAAAGAAATTTACAATCAACACATAGATAAAATAATGGAATTAATATAACTAAAACAATTGCGGTAGGTCTTTGATGATAATCCTTTTTTTTTCTTTTCTTTTGCAAATTTAGATCTCTCAAACCAAAGGATTGCCTACTTCAGATTCTTGTTTTTTTTGTTGTTTTTTTTACAATGTTGTATACCACCCACCAAAGACCTTATCCCAAAGTGAACAATTTTATAGTGTTTTCCCCCTTTTTTTCAATAAATAAATGAAAGCTATACAAATTTAGGTGGGTACCTTATCGTAAAACCTAAAGAAATGACAAAACAAAGAAAATTATATAAAACAAGGGAAACAAGTGTACTGGGTACCTATAGACAATTTGCTAAGCCTAGATTCTATAATACAATTATTAAATTATGATTTTTAAAAAATTAACTAAGTAGCTACTAATAATACCAAATTAAAAAAGGTGTCCTGTTTGTGCAACCATGATCCTACATTGAGCAAAGGTGATCTATAATTAAACGTTAAGCTGTAATTGAGAACGAATATAACATCCTCAAAGGTCAGATAACGTTTAATTCTAGATCACCTTTGCTCAATGTAGGATCATGGTTCCACAAACAGGACACCTAATTTGGTATTATTAGTAGCTACTTAGTTAATTTTTTAAAAATCATAATTTAATAATTGTATTATAGAATCTAGGCTTAGCAAATTGTCTATAGGTACCCAGTACACTTGTTTCCTGATGTACTATATCGCATCCCATACTTTTTGTAACCGCCATTTAATTAGCCAAATTTGTGGACAGTAGTCTGGTCATTTATAGACATATTCTGTACAAAGCACCCCTGTTTTATATAATTTTCTTTGTTTTGTCATTTCTTTAGGTTTTACGATAAGGTACCCACCTAAATTTGTATAGCTTTCATTTATTTATTGAAAAAAAGGGGGAAAACACTATAAAATTGTTCACTTTGGGATAAGGTCTTTGGTGGGTGGTATACAACATTGTAAAAAAAAAAAAAAAAAAAAAAAAGAATCTGAAGTAGGCAATCCTTTGGTTTGAGAGATGTAAATTTGCAAAAGAAAAGAAAAAAAAAAGGATCATCATCAAAGACCTACCGCAATTGTTTTAGGTATATTAATTCCATTATTTTATCTATGTGTTGATTGTAAATTTCCTTCCTCTTTTTAATTAGATGGGTATCAGATTTTCTTTTTTATATCTTTTATATATAAGTTAGTCCTTAAGAATATACTGTTCATTCTTGATAATGGAGTAAAATCCGAAATACGCGTATCGAATAATATACTAAAATTTGTAGAACATAAAGTCAAGTGTTTTTAATCATTTTCATTTCTTGTAATATTAATTAGTTTATCCTGGATAATATTTTCGTTCTCTTTTTTCAGCATATTAATTTTTTTAAAGTATTCTTTCTTCTTATTATAGAATGCTGCCAGATCTTCATCTTTGTGGTTTCTTTTCCATTTTCTGTAGAGATATGTACAGGTTTTCTTGAGCTCACGACAATCTTTATTATACCAGGGTTTATTATAGAGAGTATATGGCCAACAATTTCGATGGCGCGTTAAATACAAAGATTTCCGTAAGTTCACTGAGGTTCGGTAACGTTTAGCGAGGCTTTACTTGGTGGGTGACCACCACGGTTCGCGCACTCACGACCCAATCCAGGTAATTCAAATTGTCAGGTTTTCAAAAAAAATAATAGCGATTTCAGTCGACACGTTCTAATCAATCTACACCTCCACAATAAAAATATTTTTATTTCGTCAATCAATAGAATGGATCGACACGCCCACATTTGTATCAATCGACGCATTCCACATAACGTGGACGTAACTTAATATTATTCGAAGAAACAACTTATTAATTAGATAACTCACGTGAATTCTGCAAATTTTTCTTACCAAGATCAACAACTGTATTAAATTTTCTTTTAATGTCATATATTCTATCAGAAAGCCTATATCCAACTTCATCTTTTAAATAATCATAATCTTTAACATCGTCAGCCAGAGCTGCTCTCTCCTTCTGTAGAACTTTATTTTGTCTATTGAATACGTTCATAATGTGTTCATTCAAGTTAGCCTTACTTTTCTGTGCATTACTGTTCGAATTATAACTGGTGGATATTTTTTTCAATGTTTGCACACAAATTGAATTTGCTCTTCGGTTTCTCATTGGTTTCAAGAACATCCTTTTTGAACTTATTGATTGTAAATAATGAAATAACCCTGTTGACAAATCACAGATTATTATTAACTGACACGCTGTGGGCGGCACCTTTTTGCAACAGTGCATTCGTTTTAATAAAGCTCTACTAAACTAATCAATGGTTCTCACGGGTCAGAGTGTAGCCTGAAACATACGTTGTACGAGTATGCACACGATATCTTGGTAGATGTTTTACTGGATTTGATGTATGATAAGTTCGCCAAATACTTAATAGTGATCAAATACTATGAAAATTATATTTATTTGTCTTAGATCCAGTTCAGCATTTCGTGGGTAGAGGCTTGTAAATAAATACCTGACTAGTGGATTTAACTTCTCCTCATGAGATTTTTATTTAAAATTAAAAGATCAATTTTGGATAGGGATGAAAAAAAATACTTACCCACTTATCCTGGTAGCAGATTTTCTATAATTTTACTCAAGAAGATTTTTACCGGCGGACAGAAAGCTATAGTAAAATTCGGACACTATTTTTTTTAAAGGATCAATTATTACTGAGTACTTTACTTAATTACAAAAATCACTGATAAAAATAATTGCAATATTAATATCTAAAATATTTACTTCAAATCAAACAGTATTGTGTGCGAGCAGTGCTCTTATCAATAATTTAAAAATGAATCCCGCTTTTTCCTTTGGCAATCACTATGCGCTGTTGCCAAGTTGAAGATGCAGTTTTTTATTTTTGCCAGGGGTCTAAAACCGGGGGGGGAGTGTCTGCAACCCTTTTCAATTTTTTTTTTAAATTAAACCAGCTTTTTTATTAGCCTTCATGGGTCCATGTTAGACCGTTGTACATACGCAATAGAGGCATGGCCGTAAAAACTTTTCCTAACCTCTCTAATTGGGTTAAAATTGGTTAAAAAATTCAAAGAATTGCCCGACACTCGTCCCCGGAGGTATAAAAATTCTGAACCAAGCATCAACTTTTGCATGAAAATAATGAAATTATGTAGATGTGGGTCATTTTCTTTTACCTACGAAATGTTAATAAAATCATTAATTTGATGAAGAAGCAGACTGGGGCTCCAGGGGTCTCCCGGGCATATTGAATAAGGGCTCCACATTTTTCTTTCATATTTTTGCACCCCGATGAGCCGGGGGCCCATTTATTTTTTCTGACACATATTTAACATGTATTTTTCTTTCATAACAATACCGCAAGATGAACCGGGGACCCATTGAGTTTCTCATATTTTTTCCCGCACATATTTTACATGTATTTTTCTTTCATAAAAGGGTTCTCTAATGTTTTTAGGGTCCTCCTTGGAGAAGATTAGTTGTGGCTTTACTTAAAAAAAAAACTCGCTTTTTTATTAGCTGCCGTGGGTTCATGTTGGACGGTTGTACATACGCAATAGAGGCATGTTCTTAAAAAACGTTTCCTAATTGGGTTAAAATTAAAGGAGAGCCCTCCCCGTTGTCTGATCCAATATTTTATTATACTTGTATTACTTGGCAACGTTTGAATTAAATTCATAAGAATTTCCTCGTTTGATAAGAGATAAGAAGAACTTGGTACATGAAACGTAAACTTCATCTGAATACAATAAATAATATAGGTATAATACTCTAAAGTTTGAGAAGTACGTTTAGAAAACCTTGGTGAGTTAAAATCATTATTTTTTTCAATCGTTTATCATTGATGGCAGAATCTGTATTTTGTGTCTATATATATCTAGTAAAACCATGTTCAATTCACTCATAACCAACGTAGCTCAGCGATGAATAAATTTAGATCTTAAATAGCTAACTACACTTTTTGAAATTAAACGGAGAAATTCTCAAATTTAAGTCGATCTGCCATTTAAAACCTCTGTAAAAAAATATACAGGGACCAGAGACATCGACCCCAATATACCTATTATATTTACAATACAAAGACTATGTCCCTAAATTTTTCCATAAAGAAACAAAACTTTAGTAGATTAAATAATACGTATTAACCTACATATCTACATAAGGTTCAAGACAGATACTCTATTTTTTTTGGACCATATTCGTGAGCTAGTTTCCTCCTTAGGGCTGTATAAGCCCCTACACCTAAGCCTCAACTGGGCTTTTTGTGCTTGGAAAGTAGCCTAGTCAAGGCCAAATATCTTAGCGAGTTTGATCAGGCGTTTGGCTAGGGTTTTTTCGTGGATGTCGAGCCTGGGTTGCAGCTGTCCCACGCGAGTAGGAAATTGCAGTCAAAAATGACGTGAGAAGCAGTCTCCTCATCTTCCCCACAGAGTCTACACATAACCTGGTCCTGATAGAAGCCCATAGTGTGTAGGTATTTTCTTAGACCACAGTGTCCAGTAATCAGACCTGTGGCTACTCTGATATTTTTTCGAGTGAGGGTCAGGATCTCTTTCGTAAGGTTCCTAGATGGCCCCCGTAGCATGGCCTTACTGTGTCTCAGAGCAAAGACGGCCCTGGTTCTAGGTGGCTTCTAAGTGTCCACCCGTCGATGAAGTTTCTGACCTTAGTCGCGCTTAGACCGATCACGGGCTCTGGCTCAATGAATGGTGTCGCGGACCTCATTCTTGCCAGTTGATCGGCCTGTTCGTTACCAGCAATGACCTTGTGCCCTGGCACCCGACCTTTTTTGGACCAAGTTACAAACTTAAAATGTAATTTAATATAATTTAAAAAGTCTTTTCAAACGTGTTACGGGTGGGAGATTCATTCACTTTAATTTTAATTTATTTTGAAAAAAAACCTTTTTCTTCCGTATTTATTGAAGAATTTGAATACTTATATTGAACTGAAGCAGACATTTTTGTTTTGTTTGGAAGCCGCAGTTGTACCAACATGAAAAAAATAGAAAAAGTTACTAGGTTTGAATGTCCAGTGCAAGTTTGTTTATTTTATANCCCCCCCCCCCCGAGATCGGTCATGCCTCAATGAAACTTGTTCTTCTCATGAAGTCGCTCCCTAAATATCTTGTACCTTTCGGAAAAAAACTAAAATAAATCGGTGTTTTTTTTTTTCATGTTACCTAACTTGAAAGTAAAATTGGATTTTTTTTTAAAAAAAAATCCGAATAACCATTTGATTTTTCCAAAGTTTCGTCGATTTTCAAGCAATAAAATTGTGAATTAAACGTTTAAAAGTGAGTTTTCTCGTATTTTCCACCATTCAATCGTGAAAATTAATCTTCTACTTTCAATTAAGCCATATTTTAAGTTAGGTTAGTTGCTCAGAAAAAAAGCAATAGTATCTGTCTGCTCCCCTACATAAATTTATGATTAAGAATATATCTTTTATATTAATAACAAAACTACGACAGCTGTATAAGTGAGGATGTCAGTTCAGTTTTTTTTTTTTTTTTTTTTTTTTTTTTTTTTTTTTCAAGATAATAGCGGCTGTTTTTCCATTCCATTGCTTCTCTGAAGTGTAAACATGAATTTCTTTGTGGTAAGGCACAATGGCCTTTTCACAATTTTTGTGAGTATCGGAGCGTTACTAAGAGCCTCCTGCAGTAATAATCTCTTTAAACTTCTATTTTTTTACTCTGGTAATGCCGCCACTGGACGCTACTTACATTAAAGTAGCTACTCAATCGTACTCACGGGGCTGAGTGCACCCCGAAATCAAAAGCACAAAGTCGAAAAATTTCTGACCCCGCCGCCCGCCGGGGATTGAACCCGGGTTTTCCAAGTGCAATGCCAATGTGATACCTAATAGACCAGGAGACTGCTTACTTCCAACTAAAACAATTCGTATCCGTAATGTTTTCGATTGTTTTTCAGATACGATTGCATTATGCTTTTTAGACCAAGAAATGTCATTGCATTCCTAGATCATTCAAAATTGTTCCTATGCACATCACAACTAAGAATATTGAGAAAATCATTTACTCAACTACCAATATTAAAATCAACCATCATGTCAAAACCGAAACGACCAAGTATTACAGACCTATCCGAGTTCAGTACTTCTGCAACTCCCCAGCTCAGTAAGAAAGAGCAACTGAAACGTGCGTTCAAAGATTATGGAGCAACTGTAATTTTGTTTCATATTGGAATGTCACTGTGCTCACTAGGAGTGTGGTACTTGATTGTGTCCAGGTAAATAATATTTAATGACATAAACGAAAAGAAACAGCTGAAATTAAGAACTATTCGGTTCAACGCTTTCGTCCGTTACGATTTCATCAAGTGGAATTCTACTTGATAATATCGTAACGGACGAAGGGGCTCGTGACTATTATTTTGTTGTCGATACAAAAAAAACATATTGACCCAAACATCCTAAATACCGTATCTAAAAAAACAATAAAAAGAAAAAAAGTCTTAAATCATTCCAAAAAAAGCAAAAGTCTGTCACTGCTCTATCAAAAGAACGGTTAGAAGTATATATTACATTAAATATTATTTCATCTTGTTTTCAGTGGTCTTGATGTACCCGAACTTTTGAAAAAAGTCAACATTGAGGAATCAAAACTACAGTTAGCGAGTGGTGCAAGCACGTTTGTCGTAGCGTACGCTTTACATAAGATGACTGCCCCTGTAAGAATAAGTATCACTCTGGCGTCAACCCCATTCATTGTATCTTATTTGAGAAGAATAGGAGTTTTAAAAGTTAAAAATGCAGTTGAACCTTTAGTATGTACAAAACCTTCAAATTCAAAAGACACTGAAATTCCATTGGTGTGCAAGAAAAGAGATGCCCATGACGCTGAAAAACCTCAAGTTTCGACAGAAAAATCATAAAGTAATAGAATTTAATTGAATGGAAGACTGAGGAAAAATTGTAAAAAGAACGATTGCCCGCCCCGTCGTTTTTCGGTGGTGTTTTCAAAAACAATGAGATTAACATGCGAACTTTTATCTACTATATTTTTATTCGATTGTAAAGCTAATAGCCCACAAGTTTATTACACTACGTACCTAGTTTAAGTGTCAATTCATGAAAGTATGTCAGTTTCACACTCATATGCCTCTAAACACTAGACTTCCTTTTACTACAATTTTAGTTTCACTGACAAAATATAATGCAATTTTTGTGTTTCCTTTTTTCCGACCAGTAGAATAACCTGTTTACTACACGTTTTTTTTTACTGTCATTTAAATGTACATTCCATACGACAAAAAATAAGAATAAAAAAATACATCACTGTAAAAAAAAACAAAGTGTTAGTGAGCTAAAGATATTCTTTGTAAACTTTATATAGAGACGATTTAAGTTCTCAGATTCGGTGTATATTTTCAAACAAAAAATCAAATTGTAAAATGATTATATTTTTTTTGTAGGTACAATAAAACACTTCAATAACCTCTACTCTACAATATTAAAAAAGTAGAGATTTTACTTATGAAATTCTACCTTTTTTGACTAAATTCTGTCTTGTCCAAAAGCGGTAACTGGGTCGAGGCTTTCAATGTGGATTAAATTTTTACAAAAATCTAAAGGACACTCCTAACTCCTCAATAGGTGGCCTAGTGATCTTTTTTTAATGTATCATAACCATCAATAACCATACCACACTTGGTAAATTGTTCCGTATATGGAGATAACCTTCTGTTTTTTTTGCCACTTTTTAACACAGTTTTGATATCAAATTTCAAAGCTGTGTTGATACAATTTGCCTTATCATTTGTTCTTAAAAAGCATTTTTTTTTTTAAATTTTATTTTAAAAAAAAAACGAAGTAGTGAGGATTATTTTCTATCGCGAATCAACAAATAATAACATTCCTTCCATCATTTTATTCTGTTTTTCGTTCAGAACGGAAACTTTATGTTGGAGATCGACTCGAAATTTTTCGATTTTTATTCAACCAACTCCTGAAAAGTATTTGACTTCCTTGAATCAAAATTCCTAATAAAATACACTGAAAGTTAAAGGAAAAAATCTGTAATTTTGATTTCCTCATACGAACTAAGTAGTATTGTAAAGGTGGACCACTTTGATATTTAGTGATGGGTTTTTTTATTCGTGAATTGCGAAGTTGTAATTTATAATTTCTTCTTTCAAATTCTGTGAATAAAATAAAAAACAATCAAATATTATTTTACTGGCAATGTTTTTTTTTTTCTTTATAAATTTTCAACAACCGCAATGTCTACTAACATATCTTCACAGCATCCAAATCATTTTATAAATAATCTATTTCTACCATTTTTCCAAACCTAAATCCAGAAATGGGGAGAACACTTGATTCGGAGGAACATCGCTGGAACAACGCAATATCTTAAAGTTCTTGAATTTGGGAATTCTTTGTGCTAAGGCCCAATAACCTCAGCTTTTTTGAGAGCCGCATGTACTAGCAATCTCTTCATCCTTCTACCATAGTTTTAAATATGTTTACCCTGGTAGTGCTCACTAGTTGCTATTCACATTAATTAAAGTAACAACTCAATCATCCTCACAAGGCTGAGTGTACCCCAAAATCACAAGCACAAAGACATTTTCGGACCCCACCGGGAATTGAACCCGGGTCCCCTCCGTGTGTAATGCCAATGTGATATTCATCAGACCAAGGAGACTGTTTCTCTGTAAGTAGAAATCACAATGACTGTGCAAATTAATTTGAAGGTATGTAACACTTACTTGATTTCCAAGCTTATTCACTTTGTTCTTTATCTCTATTGCAGTACTTGTCTCCGGGTAGGTTTGAAGAAATGTTGACACGTGATGCAATGCTACCCTATACAGTACTGGACACCAGGTCTCTCGAATTTTTCCTGAAATTTCACCAAGAAAAGTATATGTAAAATTATTGAAAATAAAAAATTGCTAGTACCTATCACTGATGGATTTATAACCTGGAGGCTGTGGGTTTGAATATAAATCCATGCATGGACAAGAATTTTTAATTTACGCATTTAAGGTGAGGAATGTAGGCGACAAGGGGAACAGGCCAGCTTCATTAGGTGACGGTCCTAATCCCGTGTAAATACAAATGGTTTGTTGTTAGGAAGGGCATGCAGCCTTTAAAAAAGCTCTGTTTAAAACAATGATGAGGGATCATCTGCAGAAAGCTCGTTTCTACACAGTTTCAATTGATACTGTGAGAAGCAAGCTAGAGTTACCGTACCAGGAAAGGGTTACAAGCTAATGAGAGTAGCCATCGAACAAAATGTTGTGGCATGCTAGAATTAAGGAAAGCAATGCCAACCCCAAATACAATTCGGAAAAGGTAAAGTTAAAGAAGAAGAAAAAGAAGCATTTAAGTTGGGGAAATACATTGTGACAAGCATTGGTATATTTAACACGATTATTATTAGTTTAACTTTTATTTTATAATGACATAGTTGATGCCCGCAACTTCGTGTGATTTCGCAGCTGTATAATTCATTTCGCTTATTTCAGTATGTTTTTTTTTTTTTCTTCTTCGCAAATATCGGATAATCTGCCATAGCTGGGATACGAAATAAGATAGAGTGGATTTTATATTTTCTTAAAGGTTTGGGTTGTGGTTTTGATATCTCTCACCGTTTGTTTTGTGTACCTAATTGTACCCCAAAAGCGTGGTTTTAATAATAACATTCTTCCTTGAACTTTGATTTTTTTCTTACCTGTGGCGAGACAGAATAAATAAGTGTTGAGTAAACTAGGGTCTGTTTCACAAGGATTCAGGAACGAAGACAGAGGAACACCAAGCTGAAATTTAAACAATAACAAATGAAATATATCGTCATTTTACCTTACAAAGTAGACCAAATGGCAGGTGGCGTATAATCAAATCATAGAACCTTCAGTAAAGTAATCCAACAGGGAAATCTAAGAAGCTAATCTTTAAAGTGTCTTTAGTGGCCGCTGGCCATGCACAAGACTACCTCAGTATCTATACCTTACTATTTGTTCTCAAAACTGAAGATCTCACTCAATTAAAATGATCACCATGAGACTCTGAGTTGTCCGAAAACCTATCAGAAAATTCTATAAACATAATACAATCCATACCAAACAAAATCAGACAAGGCCTTTGAGAGTTATCGTGGAACGAACCGATAAAGACATTTAAAGAAAAATCGTGAAGTTAAATCTAGATCTCACTCCTCTCGATCAATAAGCAAAATATTCCACCTAAAATATGTTGGAATCTACTAAACCCAGAAAACCGAAATTTTGAAGGATAATCGAAGTATTAGGGGGCTAGGAGTAACATCAATTTCCGTTGATGTTTCAACGGGTATGGCAATAGTAGATTAAAAATAGTACCCTTTGTAAAGGTTGTCGGTGTAGTGGTAAAATGTTCTCACTGATAAACAAAAGAGAATGGGTTCAAACTCAGCCAACCCTTGGAACTTTATCCTCATGAATTTGAGATATTTATCACATACATTATAAGAGCACCAAAAAAAATGGAGGAGTAAAGGATATCTTTAGTCCTATTCGGAAAGTATAAATAAGGACTATTATTAATATGATAGCTTCCGACCAAACGAGCCATGTTTGATGTTAAAATTACCAAAAGAAAAGGAATTTTATTAAAGGTACTCTTACGTTACTTAAAGGTGTAGATAAAAATCTAAGAACAGCTGCTTGCTCACTCCAAAGTAATTGTTTGTATTTTGGATTATGTTTTTGTTGTAATGGTACCAAAATGAATTCACCAAACACTCTGTCTCCATACGAAACAGCTGCGAATTGTTCTAGTAATTCTCTGAAACTAAAAACGTAATTCTTGAGAACAAGGTTGTAGCCAGGAATAAAAACGGTACAATGTTAGGGAGGAGCTGGATCTTATAAATTTTTCGAAATACTTAAAAAAATGATCGAATCAACTTCATTAGATTATTATTATTATTATTTTTGGTCAACTTGTTTTAATTCATGATTGAAAAATATAATGATTGAAAAATATAATGAAAAGTAAAAATCGACCTCTAGGATTTAAACAGACTTAAAACCGTCATATTGGACAATAAAGACACAATCAAACCAATCGATAATAATGGCATTTATAAAATAACCGAACCCAACATTGGTGAATACATTGGGAAAACATTAAGATCAACTGCCACCAGAATAAGAGAACATTTCTCATCAGTAAATAATAAACATCACGAAAAAAGCGGATTTGCTAATATCACGATGTCTAACAAACTAGTTGTAACAGTCTGCAACATCAAAGTCCTACACTCCAGACCAAAAAATTTCCATATATTATCCCTTTATAAAACTCTGGAAATTAATTTTCAATAACCAACTTGAACCAAATGAAAAAATCGAAATTATTAGATAATACACCATTGGGTCTAACAATCAAAATTTATTTATTTTACATGCATTTATTATGATTAACAAATCATCTCTCTCTCCCTACACTATAGATATACACATTCAATTACTTCATAATTTTATGTCTCGTACAGTAGCTCTAATGATGTACCCAGGAGAGAATGAAACTAGCTCTCTATCCAGTAGAACTAGTAAAAAAGGTACCTTTTCTACAGCTGCTCTAAAAAATGAATAGGAAATACGGAGAGCGAAATTTTTGCTTAGTTTATTGTTTTGATCAGGTCTGATCGGTGCCCAGATTATTCTAGTCAGACCTGTAATATTTATGATGTAACCTAAATAAGAGGCTTACTCGTCCATGGAGGCAGGAAAAACTCAATAAATTACGAGCAAGAGGGTACATCACATGCTGTGAGATCTACGACTTGGTATTATAGTAAATTGGTTGTACAAGCCAGCAGAGCAAATAAAAGATTACTTACAAATCATAAAATGACGAAAGTCCTTCAACAGGTTTATTAAAATCAAGCTTTTGATACTCTTTTAATAAACATAACAAAATGGCGTGTAATAGATCTGTAACGTCGCGGAACATATCATTGTCTACAAAAAAACAAAAACTAAATTAATTCAGATCTTCCCAGAACATTTTTATTTTTTAATTTTCCGTGAAAATAATTTTGGTGATAGAATAAGACTCTCGCCGTTAGGTCCTCCAGGCGGGAGTAACAACAACTAAGCGATCTCGAAAACAATTAATCATGTCCAATATATATTTTAAGCGGCAAAAAACGGATTTTAAGTAGTATTATCTGGGTTAATAAATAACAAATAAATGCTTTCTTCAATTTAGATGAAATTTGAGGAAAATTCACATCTAAGATTTTTGATGGTAAAGTCGAAAATAAAAATGGCGGTTTTTCAAATCAAGGAAATTGAAATGCGATTTTTTTACCCTCTTAATTTTTTTCGTTTTACTCTTCCAGGTACATAAGGCCTAAGCAATCGAATATAAAAAACGTAGATTAAAAAAAATGCCATTTACCAGAAATTATTGATATTCGGTATGTAGCTCATCAAAGTTCTACGTCGCTGTCGCTAATATCCAAGCGACAAGAGGTTCCGAAAAACAGTAGGTAGTGTTTTTAAATGTTTGCGCAAATTTCTTGCCACTAAATTTGTAATACTTTATTGATACAGTTTTAACATCTATTGGTCATTCGAGACGGGGGTCTTACCCTCCATTTGCAGGAAAATTAAAAACTGTGGGTAGCTATCAACATTGACCTCAACCAGTCTGGTTTGGGCCAGGAATAGCCAGCATGGCAGCAACCTACGTGGTCACCCACTTAGTAAAACCTCGCTGAACGTGGTGGCTTAACTTCAGTGATCTAATGAGAAATGGTAAGATACGGCATTGATGAGATCAGTATGAAAATTTATTTTATTGGTCGATCGCAACAGGAAGCTACATGATAATAAGAATAAATACTCCGCCGTTCTAAATTTGTCTAGTTCTACGCATGATGTCACACCAGCTTCTCACATTTAGTTTTTTTTTTCTCTTTTAAGTATTCACGAAAGCAGTTTAAAAAAAAAAAAAAAAAAAAAA
>CM022877.1:11654581-11666984 GCA_012654025.1 Pachypsylla venusta | reverse complement strand
ATCTATACTTATAAAACGCAAAGCCCAGTTGGTATACTGACTGACTGATAATCAACGTAGCTCCACGATGGCTAAACGTAGAGACTTGAAATTTGGCACACAGGTCCCTTTTAGTAGGTAGGTGCGTAATAAGAAAAAAATTAAAGTTCAAGTGGGAGCAAGTTACCGCCAAAAATGACGTCTTTTAGCGGGTCTTTTTGCAATTTTTTTCTGGGCAAACTAAAAGAGATATCGAAAAATTTGAAAATTTCCGGTTTTTCCCCGATTTTTGGACGATTTTCACCTTAAAAAATCGGAATTGAAAAGTACCACTTCGAGATGAGCGGAAAAGTTGAAATTTGATACAAAGGTGTTCCGAAGTACAAAAAGTCATATCCTTGAATAAAATATTGAATTTTTTAACTAGGAGCGGTGCTCACTCTGGGGGTTCGGTTCCACCGAGAAAGTTGAAATTTTATACGAAGGTGTTCCGCAGTGCGAAAAATAATATCTTTGAGTAAAATATTGAGTTTTCTAAATAGGAGCAGTGTTCACTGTGAGGGTCGGTTCCACCAAAAATCTAAAATTGAGAAGATTTAACTTCGCGTTCTCGAAATTGTTGTTGAATTTTGTAACCGTAGCGAAGCACGGGAAAACAGCTAGTCTATACTTATAAATAATTTATACAGGTACAATCAACAATATATTTTAATCTCTAACAAATTGTACCTGGTGTTTATCAGTTTAAAAAAGTGATCTGTTAACATGGACATCTTATAAGAATAAAATGTCCAGATTTAATTCGCACGTAGTTTCCTTTATCAAGGAATTGAAGAAATCAACCGAAAGACAGATAGCTCTTGATAGACAATACAGAAGGGCGTAAAAGGAAGGTAGATGGAGCAGACTGAATGAAGGAAAAGATGATCGTGTAGTCGGGTACGAATCAATTTTACAATAAGATTCATGTTGGATAAAAGCGATGGTGCCTCAACATGATTATGAATGGCATTGAAAACGAAATTAGATGCAATAAGATCTCTCCAATCGCCCAATTATCAATCATAGAGGATAAAGAAAGCATCTACGCCAAGAATCAGCATTTTCTGCACAAGAAGATAAGATCTTGAGCAAATCTTCATTTTGATGGAGGATTCTACGTACCAGAACGACCTGGAACCATCATAGTTCTAAACAAGGGCCATCATTTTTTCCGGTAACCTCATATTGTCTGTTTCTACCATTTTTAAAATTTGAATCTATAAAAAAATTATGGGAGGAACGGTTGATTTCGAGAGAAACACCGCTACTACAACAACTTAAGCACATGCTTCGTTGTATGGGCATATGTCCCAATTTTTTTTTGCATACGTTTTTAATTTGTTCTGTTAATTTGGGTAGTATCTGCTCAGTTTTTATGCATACTACTCATTGTCTTCTTAGTATTATGGGGAGAGGTTATATTATGACCTTACCAGCAAGGAACGTGTAACTTAATCGACAATATCTCGCCGTGATCGTACTTCTTGACATAATATCTGGAAACAGTGTCTCTAGTATTAGAATCCATTGCAAGGCCAATGTAACATCTTCAGGTGATGAAATAGATGAAGACGGCTTGTTATCTCTGAAAAATAAACACAACATACCGCCTTTTTTTTGCTCAACATCTCTTTAACATCTATTGGTCATACGAGACGAGGGTTTAACACTCCATCCGCTGGAACCTTACAAACCAACTATCCACATTGACTTAAACTACCATGGATTGGGACGGGAACAACCAGAATCACGAGGTGCGAACCCATGTGTTCACTAAAAAGTAAAACTTCACTGGATGTTGCTTAACCTCAGTGATCTAAATGAAACTGGTGTATTCAACTTGCCGTTGACGCTGTCTATGGCATACTGTGTCTTTTAGGAGTCCATAGTCATAGAGTAAAAACGATTTTTTTTTATTCAATAAGCCATGGCCGTCTGTATCATAGGGGTCTATTTTTACATGAAAAAAGAAAAAAATTTCAATCTTGTTCAAATCAAAAAGCGTCCATTTCATTAGTAAAACAAAAAGTTTCTAATTTTGGTCCATCATATTTTTTGTGTGTGCAAAGGCAGGAGATAACAAATCGAACACAAAATGGATGAACTTAAAAATTTGATGAACAATTCCGAAAAATGTCTACATTCAATGAAAATAAAAATTGAAATTTTAAGTGTTTACACACATTTCCTCTTTTACATGTAAATTAGCTGTTCTGTGAACTGTAGACCTCATATTCAATAATGGGCCGCCATGAGACTCCTGGTGTACCAATAGGACTAAAAACTCATCAGCCAATTGCATGAATGTCTATATCAAGTTTCATCAAAATGGGGCAAGGAGTTCGGGAGTTATGGTGGAACGAACAGACAGACAAACAGGAGTTTAAAGAAAGATTATGGAGTTCAGACTAGACTTCCGTCTAGATTATGGAGTTAAAACTACACTTCCGTCTAGATTAAGGAGTTAAAACTAGACTTCCGTCTAGATTATGGAGTTAAAACTAGACGTCTAGCATAATTTGTCCAAATTGGACAACTAATAATGAAAAAGAAACGATCTTTAAAACTCTTGGTACGAGGGAGGGAGCTTCTTGTTTCAAATTTACTGATAAATATTAATATGTATCTCACGTACACTTCTGAGTTGTATAATTTCAAAATCGGTATGTAATACCAGTCACATGGAAGTACAAATTCGACTCCATTGTCTGCCATAGTAAGACTAGTCCTTTTCAAATTGCTTCCATCTTTAATTTTGAACACGTTGAGATAGAATTGTTTTATTTGCAATAATCTGAAGAAAAAAAATCGTTTAGTTAACCAAGAACTTTGGAGGTCGTAAGCTTCGTTGGAAATCGGCTTAGCACAGAAGAAAGACTATATGCCAGTGGAAACCTAAGTTTATTTCCATTTAATTTGTGTATTTGGCCACATAAAAATTTAGCTCTAAAGGTTAGGTGGTAGAAAGTATTTACCTCTCCAAGTGGTACTGTTACAATCAAAAGTCCATTCGTGTACCTGAACTCATTATTACCTTAAAAAACACTGCAGTTATTCACAGTGATGTGCACAAAGTGGGTCCATCCCCTCCTTAAATCTTGCACCAGGAATATACTTCAAAATAGCTTCCTCACGATATCACCTCTAAAATTGAATAAAATGCGTAGCTTTTAACCTTCCCTCCCCCCTCCTCCCGAAATTCCTATGGCCCTATCGGTTAGCGCAACATATTACTATGTTAAAGATAAAAAATCTAATTGAAATCCCCTCCGAATGATAATCCTAGTTGCGCTACAATTATGACGAGAATTCACTTTTTACTTATGACGAAAATTTACTTACTTTTAACTTATGATGAGGATTCACTTACTTTTCACTTATGACGAGGATTCATTTGCTTTTCACTTATTACGCGAGGATTTAAACTTTTTACTTATCTCGAGGATTCAATTACTTTTCACTTATGTCGGGGATTCACTTATTTTTCAATTATGACGAGAATTCACTTTTCACTTATGACGAGAATTTACTTACTTTTCACTTATGATGAGGATTCATTTATTTTTCACTTATGACGAGAATTTACTTACTTTTCACTTATGAGGAGGATTCACTTACTTTTCACATATGAAGAGGATTCACTTACTTTTCACTTATGACGAGGATTCACTTACTTTTCACGTCTACTTCGTAGATATTTTCATGGAAACTTGAAAATATCATAAAAAACGGCAGTGTTTTTTTAAGTTACTAATAGGTTGTACAGGGTGCACCCGGAAAACCTGATGATTTTTAAAATGATCTCGACAAACATGACTTGTAGGTGAAACAAAATGGATGTTTTTTATTTAAATTAAATGGAAATCTTTGCAACAATTCTAAGATTGCTACACAGTAAATGTTGCCAGTTTAGACTATACAGGGTGTCCATAAAGTCTCACCCCACCCCCCGTATTTCGAGAATGGCTGAAAATATAGGAAAACGCAAAAGCACGTATCCCTTAGATTTTAGGGGGATTAATTTTAGAGATAAGGGAAAGAGCAATCCTATAGCATTAACATTATCATGCTTGAACCGGATCTCGAACGTCAAAGAGCAATCCTATAGCATTACCATTATCATGCTTGAACCAGATCTCGAACGTCGAATAATGTAAACATTAATGCAGCTGGATTTACATTAGTCAAGTGTCCTCAGATGGTTGGTTCTACGTAGCAGGGCAACCCAAACACTCAAAAATGTTTGGTCAAAGACCATCAATACAGCAATGCAAACCAAAAGAAGACCAATATCGTTTCACTACAATTATATTCATTTTTTCTGATGGTAATTATTTGATGTGTGTTGGTGATTATCTGTTCTCAGAACACTTACCCCTTTACAGCGTTCAACAAGATGTTATTAGCAACATTTGTCTCATTCAAACTGACTTGTATAATTTGTTCGTTCAAATTATTTACACCTCGCTCAATAAACTTTGGTTCAAATATAAATTCATTCATAAGATTTGATACAAAATGTGAATCTTGATTTTGAATATAACTCATTAGAACCAGAGACAGGCAATGCATCAATTCATCATGTATAGAATACTGAAAAGAGCAGAAGAGAGAGTTAATAACGAGGCGATACGTCTTATAACAGATAATGTAGCCACCGAGGGGAGCAAACCAGCTTCATTAGATGACGGTCCTAAGCCCGTGTAAATACAAAAAGTTTGGTTTTAGGAAGGGCATCCAGCCTTTAAAAAAATTATGCTCCAAACCAATGATGAAAGACATCAGCAAAATGCGAGTTTCTAATATTGTGAGAAGCAAGCGGGGCTACCGTGTCAGGAAAGGGTGCGGTTAAAGAGAGTAGGCAAATAATAAAAGGTTGCGGCATGGTAGAATTAAGAAAAGAATGACGACCCCAAAGAGAATTGGGAAAGGGTGAAGATAAAGAAGAAGACCTCTTCAAACAGATGGATTATGAATAGAGAAAAAATTGTGAACATAACAGATTTTTCCTTGGTGTCATCAAAATCTTTTAGGCAATCTCATATTAACCTATTTCTACCATTTTCCAACCTAAAGAACCAAACATTGGCCACCAGACAATAGTTAAGCGATTTTGGCAACTTAAAACAATCAGAATTAAACCAAAATCAAAACACACGAACAGAAGAAAACAAACCAAGTGTACGCGGCAAACTAAACCCAACCCGGGGCAGGAGTTGATTGGTTGCCTTAGTCTGTTCTGAAACAATCTGATTTGCTCTGTTTGTTGAAAATAGAAAAAATCGCCTCTTGATCTTTTGGTCCACTATACATCATCATCCTCATTTCATATTATATTTTTCAGTATTTTCTGCTTTCTGTCTACTTAAACTTCGCCCTTTCCCTATTCTATTTGGGAACGGTGGTGCTTTTCTTACTTCTACCACAACCTTTTGTTCGGTACCTACTCTCTTTAACTGTACCCTTTCCTGACACGGGAGCCCCGCTTGCTTCTCACAATATTAGAAACTCGCATTTTACTGATGTCTTTCATCATTGGTTTGGAGCATAATTTTTTTAAAGGCTGGATGCCCTTCCTAACAGCAAACCTACTGTATTTACACGGGCTCAAGACCGTCCCCTAATGAATCTGGCTTGCTCCCATCGGAGGCAACATTATTTTTTACTCTCTATGATGTATAGTAAAAATCTATACCTCAAAATAAAATAAATAATTACCTCACAGTGCGAATAAAGTTGAAGCAACGACATCAGCATATTGATTTCATAATTTGCATAGTAATGACAATTTAATTGTGATGAACTTTTTGCAGCAACGATTTTCTTCAAGTATTCCATTAATCCATCACAGTTATTGAAAAATACCAACGCCTCATTTTTGTTTTGTTTTAAATAATCAAACAAGTTTTTAAGTAAAGGAAATATGGAACACTTATGAAGTAACATAGGAACTGAACCTAACTGAGGCAAACAATCTGGACCTTTTTCACAATATCCATTCAATAACCAAGAATATTTACATAGATTCAATAGGTGGTTTTTAAAATTATTTCCTAGAATACACTTTCTCATAGGAATATCAAAACAATTTGCGAACATTAAAAAGGATAACGCATTGCTCAACATACTACAAAATGTGAAATTCATATCCTGAGTCACACACTGTGCAAACCACTTCGTAGCACAATTTTTAATTAATGGTACAAACAGAACTGATTGAGATTTGGTTTGTTTGGTAGCAATAGTTATAAGATTAAGTAAAGCAGAGCAGTGTTCAGCGTCAAGTTCTGAACTATCAACACTAGTCAAATGAAAATGTAAGTCGACTAACTTCACAAGCACCGAACTGAATTCGGAAAATAAATTTAATTTTAGTTTGTATTCAAAAAGTGTGCTCAGATAATGAAAGCTCTCAATAATCAATTTTATGTTTGATTGAGATTCACTGATGAAGGAAAGGACCTGATTGGTGATGTCAAAGTATTCCAACAATGAAATTGCTATTCTTATATTTTGAGTAAACAGTATTCGGTAGAGTTTTACTAGGTCAACCGTATAAATATCAACGCGGTTTTTAATTAATTTTTGAATTGCAAGGAATAGGTTCTTGTCTTGCATAATAAAAGAACAGATCTCATTTGAGTGACGAGCCATCCGTATTAAAATTTGAATTATATTTCTAATTTGGACACTGTCAGGATTCAAATAATTCAAAACGTACGACAACCGTTTCACTAAATCTGTTCTGATCGACCCTCGGATCAAATCAATTCGAACATAGTCTTCATCTTTGATTTCTTTTTCTTCTTTTTTCAAATCTGCCATATCGACACTAAAATTGGGTTGTTGCATTTTGTACATAGTCACACATCGGTCCAGACAAATTTCATCAGAATAATTCACAATCAACTCTTTCATTGCGTGTAGTGTTGGGGATATGATTGGGTGTGAATTGTCATCAAGACTAAATCGTAACATAAGATAGATATTGTTGTTTATCAATTGAGGTTTAATCGGTTCATTTAAATACACACTATATGCATCACATTTGTGTAAAATATTTGCCAATGTATTGAGCGATGTTATTCGTTGTTGTAGAATCGAACTGCGACTTAGATGTAACAGTTCTTGAATAGTATAGCCAGGTCTATGAGGCTCCTCTCCGTGATGATAAAGACCCTCTATCTTACTGTTATCTTCCATGTATTCTAATAGATTCCCTTCAAAATCAAATCTTGCATTGTATTCTTCATTTGTTTTGTTCAAAGGTTTTGCGTCTTCCATCCATTTAAGTTTTTCATCTTCTATGACATCCATATGTGGCCATTTGTCGACAATTTCTGGAAGAAAAAAGGGAAAAAATATAATTTTGATAAAAAAAAACGTTTATTTTAAAACACTCAAGCCCGAGATAACGTTCCTCATGGTTTGCTTTCTGTTAAAAGTATTTCAATTAGCAAAAATAATATATATAAAAAAAAAAACATGTAGGTATCTTTTTGGGGGCAGAAAGCCCTCAGATATTATTTGTTACAATACAGTTTTGAGTAGAAGAGATACATGTTGATTCTTTTAACAAATACTGTTTTTGAAAAACATTTGAATGAATAACAGAGATAAGATTGAGCCAGCCTCTGTGGCACAACGATAAGACCACTTGCTTTGGTCCTGAGGTTGCTGGTTCGATATCACAAGACTAACCGGTAACGACTTCTGTGTCTTCACTTTTGTCATTATATTCAATGTCCACTTCCATGGACAAACTAACCTGTAACAACTTCTGGTATGACTGTGCCTTCACACTCATTAGGAGATTCAGTTTCTATTTCCATAGACAAGTTAGTTATAGGCTCAATATTCTTTTGTTTTTTAAATTTTAAAAATTCTACTAAACCAGGATCTAATTCTTGTATCAGTTTTTGTCTTTCTTGTAAAATTTGTTCTGTTGACATTTTTGAGAGTGTTTCTATATTTTCCTCATGAATTACATCCTTATCTTTCCCACTGATAAGGAGACTTGTGTCACCGAACAGACTTGGATTCACTAGTCCTCCTGTTTCTTCTGATGATCCATATGTACTCATTTCTTCTTGATGAGTTTCTTTTTTCTTTGCTAGTTTACTTTGAGCAAACAAACTCATCTTTCTTTTATCTTTCTCCATTATTTTTCTTTAAAATTGATCGAATAACTTAAAAGATATTCCTGCAAATCAGTATAAATTTGTAACATAAGAATCGTGAAATTATTAGTTTCTTACATATTACATCCATATTTTTTTTTTTTTTTTACAATTTGGCTTAACGTCTCTTTAACATCTATTGGTCATTCAAGACGGATTACATCCATATACAATCCATATTATTGTTTCTGGATATGGTATTCATTTACAAATAATTGCTAGAATCAGGGACGTACACAGGATTTTTTTTCGGGGGGGGGGCAAACCAAGTAGGTGCCGTAACAGCGTCGTGATGTTGAACCCAACTAGTTTCACAGAGAGATAATGTAAACAAAGTGTAAATATAGGGCTTTACAACCCCCCCACCTCGGTAATCGAATGTTTCTAGAGATAAAAGGCGTAGCAAAGTCCTATAGGACCGACTTCCGGGGCGGTTCGCCCTAGCGTTCCTACCTGTTAGGTGATGTACTCTATAGCGCCTAAGATATAGGCTTTTTTTCGAGAAAAGTTTCTCCCTCCATATGTAGTAAACATTTGGGATTTTTTTTCTTAAGCTATCTACGTTATTTTTTTTTTTTTGGCCTAAAACCACGGCGCTCCCCCCCCCCCATCAGGCGGCCTTGTTTCAAAATTACCAGCAGATCGGTTCAATGAAAGCCTGCCTGTTAACTCTCCTATTAACATTTAAGTCTCTTGGTGAAACGCACCCAGCTTATTTTAGTTAAAAATGTAATTATTATAAACTCTAGTCAACTAGTTAACACATAACACAAAGGTACAACTACTTAAACATTGAAAATTTGTAAAAAAAAAGTTAAATCGCTATAACTTTGCACTTTGTTATGTAAGTATGAAACACCTTTCCCACAAAGTGTTTTCCGCGTGACAATACATTGAAAAAGAAGCACAGGTTTAGATGATATACACTCGAGCTCCACATTTGATGGCTTATTTCGAAAAAAAAATCGGGGGGCTATAGCCGGCCAGCCCCCCCTCTTGTGTACGCCCCGGCTAGAATAAATGGTCGCATTTGACTTTAAGTACCTATTACCGCTCTAATTCTCTGGATGGTCACGGTTTTGTCGCGATAATAGGAGCACTACTCTATGTGTAGTTGTTATATGGTTAGTTACATTTATAAGGTCATGTCTCAATGATACCTTCCAAAATAACCAGTGTATACTATAAAAATCCCCCCCCCCCCCCCCCGGCTTCAAACCAAAAAAGATATGAAATATATTTTGGGCCCGCATTCCGCTGTCCCTTAATTCGAATCAAAATTTACATTTATAACACGCTATAAATGTAAATTTTGTACTTCAAATATCTTTCTAGCAAAACATTACCACATTATTGAGGTGACACAGGTAAAATGATCAAATTATTGAACAAATCAAAATTCAAATTTTTAGATTTATATTATCCCAAAATTATTGTTGAAATCTAAACTAAAAATAATAAAATATTGACAAATTTCAAATATCGCGCCATTAGCCCAATTTGTGAAGTCAGCAACGGATATGGTTTTGGAATTTTTGGGTCTGTAACCGGAGAGGAGTAAATGGTAGTAAATTGGTGTAATTTTCATTTTTTTTTTTTTTTTTGAGCTCGCTTCTTTATTGGCCCTCATGGATCGATTACGACGGTAGTACATACGCAACAGAGGGATGCCGTAAAAACGATTCCTAACCTCTCTAATTGTGTTAAAATTGGTTAAAAACGTTCAAAGGACGACCATACACTCCTCCTCGGTTCCAGAACCATCAATTTTTCGGAATTCGGCACTAGACTCGAATGGGGACAAGTTTTACGAGAGCCAATTTTTATGAGAGCTAACTTTTTACGGGAGCCACTATTATAACATTAGGGAGGATTTTCATTTCGTTTGTAATGTTCAATATAAGCCGTCAAGATGTTCCCTCAAACCAGAGAGGTTAGGAAACGTTTTGATCGGCCATGCCTCGACGATGAAGTTGTTTTTCCTGTAAAAACGTTTCCACCTTGTTCCATCTCTGGAAAAATTCATCTTCTTCATACGCTACCGAGTATATCATTGCATAAACCTGAATTTTTATCTACGGATGTTTATGGTCCTGATGAACGCGACTCTAGATTGATGTAGGTAATGTCTCGGAAACAAGTTCAAAGAACAAGCTAAACGCGTCAAGGAAAGAATTAGGTAAGCACGTTCACTGTCACACTAAAACGTTATTAACATTATACCTATAATTTTGATGAAATCTCCGGGATCTTGAGGGTGTGTTTGTGAATGGCAGATGTGTCTTTTTTGTTACACTCATATCCCTAAAATCGCTGGTCTGGCGCAGTCTAAACATAGGGGGAACAAGACCGCATTTCACTTAATCATTTTATGTAATTTGTTCTACAGAAGTGAAATGGTGAGGAAAATTGATAAATGTTAATATAATATTAATTTTATTGATACACTGATACAGTGGCGCACCTAGAATATTGGCGGCCCGGGGCAAAGAATTATTCGACGCTCCGCACCATCCACATTCGCGAATATAGAGGAGGGCCCGGGGGGCACGTGTCCCCCATTTTTTTAAGCGGGCCGTGTTTCTCAAATTTTATTATACCTAATCACGTAAATTTTTTTAAACAAAATCAAATGAATGGTGATCCGCTGTGTCTTTTATCCCATTGAGAGGTGGGGGGGGACACGAGTCCCCAAATAATTCCCAAGCCTGAGACTAAATAGAAGTACGTAAATAAAAAAAAAATCTGTCATCCGTCATGGTACTTTTTTTCATCATCACGCTATAAAATCTCTTATCACCCAGCTTTTAACAAATTAGGTATCGTACCTCGATAAACATTGCATTAAAAAGTACTGCCCAGGACTCGAACCCCCGGTCACTAGGTTACAAGTACCTCCCCCCTACAAATTTCCTATTAGGCACATTGTGCGATTGTGCCCCCCCCCCCCAAAACAAGAGGGCTATATCCGCGCATGCCCATCCATCGTTTTACACGGTGCTCATCATACAAACTCCGTAAACTAAGTTCAGTAACAGATTATTTTTTACAATTTTCATGCTTTATTTCATTATTAACGTTAATTTACGTACATATTCGTACATCAGTAAACAATCGCTATCACTTGGTCGAATATACGGTATAAAAACGATCGATACTATCGATCGTTTTGAAACTCAAATTGATTAAATCTTACTTGACATCAACCATGAGTCAAAGTAGATTAACAAATCTTGCAATTCTTTCAATGGAAAATGAAAGTGCCGCAATGTTGGATTATGAGGATATAATATGTACATTTGCAGTGAGTAAAGCGAGAAAAGTTAACATTTGAGTTTTTCAATTGTGAAAATTTGAAGTTTGTAATGTTTCGAGATTATATATATGTATAAATCAGATAAAAGATTTATTTTCATCAAAAATTGAGATCCAATATTGGACGTAATCTTTCTATGAATGAAAAAATCGATTATTTTGAGTATCATTTTTTTATCTTACGGAACAGCGAAGATTGTTTTGCCGCCCCAAAACATTGCGCCCGGGGTAACCGCCCCCGGCCCCCTAGGTACGCCACTGCACTGATAATTAATGTGCGCTCTAAATAGAGCTAACTGCGTTTTTCCAGTCCAAATTTAGGATACAATTCAATCCCATAACATTGAATAAGATGTTGTTTTTCAGTGTAGAAAAAAAAATGTGAGACAGTATGGCAGGCGCGGACACAAGTCGCCAGTTGAGGGGGGGGGGGGTATTGAGGCCCCAAATTATAATCGACATGGAAGCTACTTGGTCCTATAAGCATGACGTGACTCCCTGTCACATATAACGGGTACCGTACCTAATTCCTTTATTATTGAAGATTAATTTATTAACCCTAGGATTGCCAAGGGGGGGGGGGTACAAAGTACCCACGTTTTAGCAAAAAGCTTGTAGTAATCAAATTATGATACTTATTTTAATGAGACCATTAATAGTTGTCGCAAACAATATTTTCCATCATAGTATATAAAAATATGTATGTTCTAAGCCTTCTAAGGGATGATATTGAAGACAAACTTTTGTGCGGGTACTTTATGCCTCCCTCCCCCTTGGCAATGCATGTACCAATACATTGATTGTCTAAAGCTACCATAAAAATTCTAAAGTGTCTAAAATGTCTAATTATGTACCACCTGCAAGAAATAAGTGTGTGTAAACACTGT
>CM022877.1:11559543-11652822 GCA_012654025.1 Pachypsylla venusta | reverse complement strand
TAAACATCATGTTCAATAAAATTACCTTTGTAAAAAAAAAAAAAATGTGTACATTTATATTTTAACTAAATGATAATAATTCAACTGGTCTGTGACAGGATTGGCTTGCCTTCACGCCCCCCAAGGGGGCGCGCCTCCCAGTTTGGGAACCTCTGCTCTAGCCGAAGGATAGGTACTACTTTCCTCATCCTAAATAAAGGAAAGTATTGGGCTGAAATTTTCCAGTTTTCAGTGCCAAACACGGGTTTTGAGATCTCCAGAATCCAAATTTCGAGTTTCGGCCATTAGTCCTTGTGTGTGTGCTGCTTTTTGCCACTTCGTAGCGTTTTAGTTTGGTTTAACGGTTCTTTAACATCATCTATTGGTCATTCAAGACGGAGCGGTTTTACAATTACAATTGTATGTATTGGATGCGTGAACAGACTTTTTAATTAATGTTGAATGTTTCGCTGGCTGTTCTTTTCGGCAGTCTCAAATCCTGAAACTCAAGATTTGGGCACTCCGGACCTCAAAACCTGTTTAGTCATTGAAAACCCCACATCGAAAATTTCGACCCATTACAATACTTACTTTATTCTTTTTTTTATAGATAAGGAATGTCGTGTGATATCATACCAGACTTAAGGAATGTCGTGTGATATTCATACCAGATTTAAGGAATGTCGTGTGATATTCATACCAGATTTAAGGAATGTCGTGTGATATTCATACCAGATTTTTTTTGTCATTTTTAGCTACTGTTTTAAAGCACAAATTAGATTTACAGGACCGGACAACTAAATAATTATAAATACCTATGTCTTTAAAAATTCAATTATGTAAAAATACGTTGGAATTAGCGCGGGGTTTGATCAAAAACCATTGAGAAACATACTTAACGTACAGAATTAACATTGGGGTCAAACATGTCCCGGCCCAAAATATGTATAGTTAAAGGGGGCTTGTAGGCACCCTCTTCTATTATTATTATTTATTGTGTTTCAGGGGTTAAAAACCTCTGACACATTACAAATTTGGGAACCAAAACCTAATATACAAACAAAAATATATTTATATCTATAGGTATATATAAAAAAAACTTAATCAAAACAGAAAAATAGGTTAAACAAAATTGATAATCTGGAGTGTATTAAATCTTTAGCATTCTCCGTGTTGTATGAATGTGCCATTGTAGGTAAAAGATGTTTGTTTTTATGTATGAAGAGGCACTATAATTATCTAACCATATAATGTTAATATCCTTTTTTCAATGAAATATTCTTTGCAATGAGCTATGTCCTCAAGACCATAGACAGCGCGAAGAGCTCTTTTTTGAAGAATGAATATTTCCTGAGTTTGATGAGAAGGTCCCCAGAAAGCAATAGCGTAACTCATGATGAAATAAAAATATACCGTAACTCTGAAGAGTTTATTTCTAATTTTGTGTCGAAGGGGGGGATGGATTCGAACCAATGAACCTGGTTACGAATCCACCGCCTTAACGAACGGAGAATATTTTTATATTAAAATAAATATAAAAATATTTTCATGCGCGGATATAGGGGAGGGCCCGGGGGCTCGTGCCCCCGACCCTAGTTTTTAAGCGGGCGGTGTTTCTCAAATTTCATTAAACCTAATCACGTTATCCCACTGAGGGGGCACGGGCCCCTAAATAATTCTCAATCCTGATACTAAATAGAAATACGTAAATAAAAAATTGTCAAGAATTCTGTTATCCGTCATGGCACTTTTTTTCGTCATCACGATCATAAAATTGCTTATCACCCTTATGAAAGTTATTTGTGGTAAGCTCTACCAGCTTTTAACAAATTAGGTATCGCACCTCGATAAATATTGCATTAAAAAGTACTGCCCATGACTCGAACCCCCGGTCTCTATGTTACGAGTCCCCCCCCCCTCCAAATTTTCNCCCCCCCCCCCCCAAACAAGAGAGCTATATCCGCCTATGAATGTTTTATTTTTGTAAATTATGTTTCAGATAGTTATACATCAGGTAGTTGTTCATATTTAAATGATGAATATGAATTGGATCAAACCAATGTATTCGATGTTCAGTTTGGCGACGCGAAATTGGCCGAAAAGTTTATGAAAATGCCAGATGGTTGGATCCTTGAACATGTTAAAAAGGAATTTAATTCATTTAATGAAGCTGTTATTTGGGAACGACCTTGTGATAATGGCTTCAACACTTTAACTAAGTAAAATAAAATAATGTTATTGTTATTATTATTACCTATTTAACTCTTTTTTGAGTCAACTTTAAACAATTAGAAAGAGACATAGAAAAAAAGAGGCAAAAAACAATCTTAATTCAAAGGGGTTAATCGGTTAATTCCTGAGGTATTCTCCTTTTTTTTTAATTTGGCTTAACGTCTCTTTAACATCTATTAGTATGACAGACGGGGGTTTTACCCTCCATTCGCTGGAAACTTGCAAACCAGCTACCCATATTGACCTGAACCAGCCTGGGTTGGGCCGGAAAAATGAGCCAACGATACGTGGTGTTCCCAAGCGGTCACCCATCCACGTACTGACCACGCCCGACGTTGCTTAACTTCAGTGATCTAAAGGGAACTGGCGTATTCAAGTGGTATGATCGTTGGCTATTTTCTCTTTACATCGGCTCATCATTTATTCTAGAGGTAAAAATGTTTTTCTCTCTCTCTAACACATACCTACAAATGACTCCAAACTGAGATATGGAACAAAAAGTTATCTTTATATATAAAAGGCAATGTCCTGAGTGACTGATCAACGTAGAGCCGAAACTATTAATGCTACAGACTTGAAATTTGGCAGGAACCTTAATTGCACCATGTAAGTGTGCATTAAGAAGGGATTTTACAAAATTTTAATTTTAAGGGGTAGAAATCGCGAAAAGTAAACAATCCCCATAAGACATACATTGGTGCGAGAGAGATAGCATGACACATTATTTAAAGTATGCGCGGGCGAAGCCGTGATGAGGGGGGGGGGATGCTAGTTAAGTATACTTCATTCTTTAGTTATTCGTGTGATATTTTGAGTAATATTTAATTTCAGCCAGTTCAAATTTTACGTATGAAGTTCGCTTATATGGTATGAACACGCGAGCTGCCCAAAATCAATTGAACGTTATCAGTGGCGCACCCAGGATTTTCATTCGGTGGGGGGGGTTGAATTCCGGGGGGGAGGTGTATCTAAAATATATTAAGACTACCCATTTTATCTAATTTAGGAGGTGCATTTTTTTGTCTTATTCTTTATTACAGTCATACCTGTCCCTAAGTCTGATGCGGTCAAAACATGGGTTAAAACTTGAATATTTTTTTTATTTGGGGGGGGGGGCTGACCGAAATAAACCCTTGCGCCACTGAGCCATATAATCATTTTGAACATCTGACTATTAGGTAATTTCCAGCGTTTTCTGGAAATAGACAATCTTTCGACTCTCGAACCTAACATTCATAATGTATAAATAGATTATCACGGAAAACGTCTAATGAAATAAAATGTGGTACAATAATTGTAATCGCAGGAATTATTCTGTATTAATGTAATCACAGCAATTATTCCTGTGAATATATACTCAAAATGTAAACTATCTGAAATTAAATATTACTCAAAACACGGATTACTCAGGGCTGTATAATATAGTTGATTTTTGTTCCATGTCCCCTTATTTCTTTTCTAGCTGCCAATATCCAATCTGGGCATATTTAACACTCAACAACGAATAGTTTCAATTTTTCCCTTAAGGTCTCTCTAACAGCATTCGAGACGGCGCTGCTGTTTTACCATTAATTCGCTGGACACTTGCAACCAACTACCCACATTGACCTAACCCAGCCTGGGTGTGGCCGGAAAAATAACCAGCATTACGAGGGCGCGAGCCCACGTGAACATCCACATTGTACAATCTCGCTGAACGTTGCTTAACTTCTACCGGATTTTGCCGGAACGTGTATTCAACGTGCCATAGACGCTGGCTTATTATCAACTTCGCTTCTGTTGGATTTTTTTTATGAGGTTGTTATCTAATAATCCAGTTTGATTTTCTTCTTCCAGATTTTACGAGGATTTTGGAGGAAAAACTGATTTGAGGGAGCATTTCAACAATCATGAAGTAATTTTTAACTCATATACATCGGGAAGTTACGGATTGGCCAAGGACCTATTGGATAGATTTGTTGATAGGTTCGGTCCGAACACTGCTGAGTACACTCATCTAGGCACTGTCTATACTGGTATCTCCGGAGATGATTTCCGTAGAATCCTAGACTATGAAGGGATATTGTTTCCAAAATTTTTCCATCACGATATCACTGTAGGTAAGTGATCACATACTTGACTCCCAGTTTTTTTAAGCGGGCGGTGTTTTTCAAATTTAATTATACCTACCTAATCACTTAATTTTTTTTAAAAAATCAAATAAATGGTGATCCGCTGTGTCTTTTATCCCATTGAGAGGAGGGGGGGCACGGACCCCTAATTAATACCAATCCTGAGACTAAATAGAAATACGTAAATAAAAAATTCTGTCGTCCGTCATGGCACTTTCTTTTCGTCATCACGCTTATAAAATCGCTTATCACCCTTATGAAAGGTATTTGTAGTAAGCTCTACAGCTTTTAACAAATTAGGTATCGTACCTCGAAGAACATTGCATTAAAAAGTACTGCCCAGGACTCGAACCCCCGGTCTCTAGTTTACGAGTCCCTCCCCTCCCCTTTTCAAATTTTCTATTAGGTATATTGTGCCCCCCCCCCATAACAAGAGGGCTATATCCGCGCATGTTTCCATCACGATATCACTGTAGGTAAGTGATCACATGCTCGACTGTTTGCATTTTAATCAAGATGATTGGGTCAACGCACGGCTGTAACCAACATTCAATTTTATATTGGGCGCAAAGGAGGTGTACTAATAGCATAATACAGGCTTGTTCAATGAAAACTGGTGGACCCATTCCGTTAAGTACTCTCCGTCACACTAAAACAGTCTTCCGTCAATGGACAAATGTACGAGTATAAGAACAATCTAGTTATATATATAAAAGACACTCACTTGTCATCATCGCGATTTCTCCGCACTGTAATAGTATAATAGCGAGGGTCAATTTTAGTAAAAGAATTTTTTTCTTCTTTAACTTCACGCTTTCGACGGGACAGTCCCGCTTTGGAGACCCTGGTCCCGCTGTCCCCAGCAATTGTTCAAGGACGCAAAAATGTCCCGCTTTTGACCAAAGCAATGAATATGTCCCGCTTTTTGGTGAAAATAACTTTTTAAAAATAAATGCTTCCGTTTGCGAAAAATCAGCTCCGGACGGAAATCGAACGGGCGACCTAAGTTGAAAGTTAGAGGCGGTATCTCTCAACAACGAATGCTTGTAATGTTTTGAGTATTAGGTAGGGTAGTGTAGCTACTTTATTTAGTGTTGATAGCTATTCTCATCGTCAAGTTAAACATCAACCAAATTTGTGTAGAATTTCATGCACATTTGAGCCCGTCATGCTGAAGAAAATTTATTCTGCTGACAAATATTAAGAGAATGGATAACTATAATAGGTAAAAGAGTTCTATCTACCTTGTTAATTTTTGCATTCCATTGACACTAATAAATAGAGGCCCTCATATAAATTTCCCCTCCGCACCAACCCCCTCCAAAAAAATCCCACCACCCAAAATAAAAAAAAATACCGCGTCCCACTTTGATTCCAAAAATTTCTGGTCACCCTAACCATGCCGCAACCTTTTGCTTGATGTCTACTGTCTTTATCTGTAACCCTTTCCTGGCATGGTAACCCTATAACTTGCAGCTCACAGTATCAATTGAAACTGCGTAGCAACTCGCTTTTTGCTGATGATCTCTCATCATTGGTTTGAAGCAGAGTTTTTTAAAGGCAAGATGCCCTTCTTAACATCAAACCTTCTGTATTTACACGGGCTTAGGAACGTCACCTAATGAAGCATGTTTGCTCCCCTCGGTGGATACATTAATAGTAGTAAAACAATAAACCGTGTTAAATATAAAACCATTTTGGTTTATAATTTTCAATAATGAACCTTCTGAATCGTCCCAAAAAAAAATTGCCCCACAAGATACGTTTTACGTTTCCAAGGTATGTAGACTTTAAAACTCGAATTAAAAAATGCATATGTTCATTATTGAACCTACGGATTATGATGAAATTTGGTTTGGTCCCATTGGGGTCTAATTATTGTACCCCCAAACTTTTCGTCATTGTTAGTCTCACAAGGTCCACTTGTACAGTCTCCAGGGGCGTACACAAGGGGGGGGCTGGCCGGCTGCTATAGCCCCCCCCCGAAATTTTTTTTCGGGTTAANAGTCAGCGGAAATTGAATAAGGTCTACAGTTCACTGAACTTGGTCTAAAATAGTCTCAACGTTGATAATGAGTCAGTCAGAATACCTATATTAGCTGACTTTGCGTAATATACACGTAAGTATAGAGTCTCCAGGGGCGTACACAAGGGGGGGGCTGGCCGGCTATGCCCCCCCCGAAATTTTTTTTCGGGTTAAGCCATCAAATGTGAAACGCGAGTGTATATCATCTAACCCTGTGCTTCTTTTTCAAAAACACTTTTTGGCATACTTACATAACAAAGTGCTAAGTCACGACGATTTTTTTCTACATTCCTTATCCTATAAAAAGGAAAGTATTTTAATGGGCTGAATGTCGAGTTTTCAATGCCAAAACACGTTTTGGGGTCCCCAGAACCTGAATCTCGAGTTTCAGCCATTGGTCCGTGTGTGTGTCTGTCTGTGGACAAGATATCTCAAGAACGGCAAGTGTTAGAGACTTGAAATTTGGTATGTACGTCAGTTTTANTCCTATATTGTTACCCAGTAAGCATCATGTTACCCATTTGATCGTGGATTATTATCACAGGGCTAACATGCATACTGGCCCTCATTTGCTGTTGAGTCTTTTGCGACAGAAATATTGGATTCTAGGTGGTAGGAATGTGGTGCGACAAAGGGTGCGCAAGTGTAACTTATGTTTTAAATTCAAGCCTCTGTCAGCAGATGCGTTAATGGGGGATTTACCCACCTGTCGTGTTACGGAAGCCTGTAAACCATTCGTGCACACGGGTACGGATTATACAGGCAGTGTACTAATTACTATGGGAAGAAAGAGAGGAGTGGTTTCTCAGAAGGCATATATCTGTCTCTTTGTTTGTCTCACGACAAAGGCTATTCATTTGGAATTGGCCTCAGATTTATCTACGGACGCCTTCCTTGCGGCCTTCAAAAGATTTTTGTCTAGACGTGGTTCTGTGTCAGTGGTGTACTCTGATGGGGGAAGTAATTTTATTGGGGCAAAAAATAAATTAGGTGAAATTTATAATTTGTTACAGTCTTCATCGTTCAATAAAGAATTGGGTCAGGAATTGGGACGTCGTAGAATTCAGTGGTCGTTTTTGCCTCCCCTTAGTCCTCATAAGGGCGGCATTTGGGAAGGGAACATACGTATGGTGAAACAGCATCTTCTTAAGACTATTGGTTCTCAAATTTTAACCTTCGAGGAATTGTATACTGTGCTTACTCAAATTGAAGCTTTGTTAAATTCTCGCCCTCTTTGTCCAATAAGTTCTGATCCAAACGATGTGCAGGTGTTAACTCCCGCCCATTTTCTTCATTCCCAGCCCCTGAGTGAATTTCCGTCTGTGGATACTTTGTCCACTCCATTGAACCGACTTAATCGTTACCAGTTGTTGGACAATATGGTACAAAGTTTTTGGAAGAGATGGACCTTGGAATATTTAAATAATTTGCAGGTTCGCGAAAAGTGGAACACTCCACAAAACCCAATAACAGTTGGGCAAGTAGTGGTAGTTAAAAGTGATTTTGCTACCCCTTTGTTGTGGCCTCTGGGCCTAGTGACTGAGGTTTATCCTGCTAAGGATGGTGTAGTTCGTGTGGTGCAGGTGCGCACGAAAACGGGTTCTTATATAAGACCCGGTATGATCGTAGATGGGTTCAACGCCACGATGCTGTTATGGTATACATTTTGCCCAGCCAGCCCCCCCCTCCGAAAAAAAATCCTGTGTACGCCCCTGACAGTCTCAACTGCATTAAAAAAATCACAAACTATAAACAAGCCAGTAGCCCTCGCAGCGTATAATCGGCGAACAATTGGACCCCGCGTCGCAAAGAAAATATCCTAATTGATAATATGATGATTAAATTTTAAGAATCATTTCAGCTGTTCTCAGAATTTGTGATGAATATGGGCGGAAATGGTATTTGGTGGCTGACCCGTACAGGGGAATGAAACAAATACTAGCAATTAGTGTAGAAGAAGGTTATCTATATGAGGAAGGCGGTAAGATGAAAAAATATATTTTATTCTGTTTCAGGGACGCGACATAAGTCCCGAATAGAGCAACAGTTTTAAGGATAAACTTCGAGTTTTTACCGGAAAAACTACTTCATCATCGAGGCATGGCCGATCAAAACGTTTCCTAACCTCTCTAGGTATTTACTTTACTTTTTATNGGTCATCTTAACGCTTATATTGATAAAATAAACAAATTTGTTTTTCTCATGAAGTTCGCTGATCCTTCTAAAAACTATTGGTCTTTGGGCCTTGTGCCGAATCCCTGTTTTAGTCGTTTTGGAAGGTGACTAGTCTTTTTGCAAAAACCTCAGAAAATACTAACTGACTATTTGATGCCGAACACGCAATTTAAAGTTTCTTTTACCGTGTCTGTAGAACTCCTATTGGCCAAAATAATTCAATTTGTTTTTTTTTCTTCGCAAACATAGCTGGGATACAAAACAAGATAGAGTGGATATATTATACTTTCCCTGAAGATTTTAGGTACGATTTGGGGGGGTCCGTTTGCACGATTCAAACATTTTTTGATAAACCTACTTGTTTGGGGTGCGTTCAGCTGAAAACCGTCTTTTTGGCGATTTTAATTGAACTTTAATTCCTGTGTGTCCAAATTTCAAATCTCTAGCTTTAACCATCGTTGATTATTTATGAAGTACACAGACCGGGCTTTGCATTTGATAAGTATTGAAGTAAAGATAGATTAGGGGTACATAATTACATATTAGGTAGTGTGTTTTTTTTATATATATTAAAAATCTTATCCCTTGTGCGATTGTTAAATGAACGAAGTTGGGTGTAAACTTCACAATTTTTCTTCAAACGTCTATCTTCCTCGCCTCGTACAATTTTCATAAAATTTGGAATGAAGATTAATGTTCATACACTAGTCTAAATTTGTTGACTAGTCCTTGGGCCCTAATTGTTTCTCAAAGGGCCTAGTGGCGGCACATTACTTAAGGTCTGCATTTGAAGATCTAAAAGTAATTTTGATTTTTTTTTAATGTCCTTAGTATTTTCTCAATTTACAGATATTTATCGTCTCCTGCCAGATATAAACCGTTATTTATGTTTTACTACAGTTAAAAATAAACATCAAAAATTTCTTTTGGGCGAAACTAATGACAACGGGGAAAACTATAGAGATCTCTATTTTATACAACTCCCGTACTGTTCATTTCTGCAAACAACGGCCAAATTAACATTGCTAAGAGCTGCAGGCGCAATTCATAGAAGACACGAAAATGGAACTTTGATAGCAAAACTATCATTTGATTTTGTTAATTTGGAAAAGATCATTTATGTTTCCAATATGATATATAGAAGGCCGGAAAAGGGATCTGTGCATCTGTACGATGTTGTGTATCCCAGTGAAGAAAAGCATATAGTTACGTAACGTTTATTTACATTTTTTTTAAACTCAGGGTGACCGAATGGAAAATGTATTATTTTAAATGATGAGAACCCATTTATTTTGATTAATTAATTACAATAATTTTTGGAATCAACACTGAGAAAACTGCTTGCTCCCCCAATTTTCATATTTTACGTTTCAACATTTCCCCCTCTGCTTCGGTGAGGTTAAAATGTGGGGTAAATGTATCTGGAAAAAAGTTTACTTTTTCGATAATAACTTCGAAACAACACGAGTTTGAGTCAGCTTTGGGTGGCATGAACACCAATATATAAAAAAAATATGTAACACATTGTTACACCCTTATCCAGCCAAGATTGCGGCGGGGGTAATATAGCCATAAATACAGACGTTTTTAGGAATAAACTTCGGGTTTTTACCTGAAAACAACTTCATCATCGAGGCATGGCCGATCAAAAGGTTTCCTAACCCCTCTGGGCAGGGGGGGGGGGCATTCTGTGTCTACCCATTTCAAAAATGGGTAGACACAGAATGCTATGGCCTATTGATAATACCTATCTGTCAAATCACGATGATAATACCTATCTGTCAAATATGGATCTCCATAAAAGTTGTATAAAAAATGAAAATCCAAGTCAAATGACTAGCAGTATGGTACACTTTGTTCGTAAATAGGCTAATGAGAAAATAAAGTATTGTGTTGGCAAAAATGTTCGATGTAGTTTTTTTGTCTGAAATCGTGTTTAAAATTATGTTCCTTCTCGAATGACCATAAGATATTAAGGGGACGTTAAGCCAAAAGAAAAATCTTTTCTTTACAGTTGTACACACACTTTGGACAAATACTTGAGCGGACTATATATGACGAAGGTCTTAGATTGAAGCGTGACAATGTACTGAACTCTATCCAACAACTGGGGTACATGGCTTTTAATGATATGAACTTTCTGGGGCTCTTATCAAACGTCAGACGTGAAATTTATGAAGAAAGAGATCGACGATAGAGCAAAAGAGCTTAATTTAAGATTCGGGCTTATCAACAAACAAAATAGGTGTTTGATAAAGTGACAAAGTTTTGTTTCTATTTGTAGTGAAGTAGGTATAGTTTAAAATGAAAAAAATAATGTATTAAAATCAGACATTACATTAATTTAAATTTTCAGTTACGCCCACTCTTAGGCAGGGGCGGACTGGGGCTCCAGGAACCTCCCGGTCATATTGGAAGAAGGGCCCCACATTTTTCTTTCATATTTTTGCACCGCGATGAGCCCCAATGAGTCCCCTCCAGCGCACCGGGAAATAGGTATGAAATAGAGAAAATCGGGCACAAAAACCCCCGATTAATGACACCTCAAAGCAGCAGCATAGCGTTTCAATATCGATTTTTTTCGTTATTATCGATAATATCGGAAACTTAATATTTAATATTGATATATTGAATGTCTACAGTATGTCTCAGAAGTCCTGCCCGGTGCCCATAACTTTGGAACCGCTTAGAATTTTTGAATTCTGTTTGAGAAAAGGGCATATGGCCATTCGAATGGTAATATCAATATTTAGGTTCGAATCCCGGAAGTGGCTTTTTTTGACACAAAGTGTCGATTTCTCGGGAAATTTAAATGCAATGGTACAAATATTTCTGAAGAATACAAGTGTGAATAAAATAAGAATATTACCATTTTTATTTTTTCAAAAAAATAATCAGGGGCGGAGCCAGAGGGGTTCAAATCCAAAACTTGTTACACCCTGTATAACGAAAACCGAATTCAATTTTGATGTACAAATTCGTTAAGAGTGGCTCAGAAAAGGTTTTTCATCTACATAAGTGATAAAAATAACAAGTTCTAAGATTTATCAGTGCCGTAGGCCTAGATAACTAAATCTCGTATTTCTACCAGAGCTTAAAATGACGTCTTTTAGAAAACGGCCATTTTGAGTCAGAAGGTCTGAAGTAAGAATATGATTTAAGACTTAAAATGGAGATTGGACTCAATAATGAAACATTTTTAGCAAAAAAAATAATTACTGACCCTCACACTCATTCACAAAAGAGCCGTATTAATGAGAAAATTTCTATAGGAAAACAGCATATTAATTGAATTGTTCTTAATATGCAGTTTTTCTATAGAAATTGTCTCATTAATCTGTTGTGATTGAGTGTGAGAGTTAGTAATTTTTTTCTAAGAGACATCATTTCTCTGGCTCCGCCCCTAATTATTTTTTTGAAAAAATAAAAACGGTAATATTCCTTATTTTATTCACACTTTTATTCTTCAGAAAAATATTTGTACCATTCCATTTAAATTTCCCGAGTAATCGACACTTTGTGCCAAACAAAGCCACTTCCGGGATTCGAGGCTCGAACCTAAATACTGATATTACCATCCAAATGATCATGGGCCCTTTTCTATTTCTAGAAACAAACAGAATTCGAAAATTCCAAGCGGTTCAAAAGGCACCGTGCAGGACTTCTGAGACATATCGACATTAGAGACCGTTTGAAATATTTTTTCTTGTTCATTCCGATTTTCATGAGAACCAAATTCGTGGAACATACAGACTTAAACGAACACTTTATAACCCCCCCCACCCCCCAATGGGCACATTTTGCTGACCGACGGGTCAGCAAAATGATCTAAGGGTTGACTTAAGAAATTATTATTCTCTGAAGTATAATATATATATTTCCTAGGGGGCCAGGGGGTTGTTTAAGTTGTTTTTTTCTCTCCTCTCTTTGCTATTCTCAGAATAGAGGAACAGATTTTCCGAATTGATGCAAAAGTTTTTAGGGATAAAAAACTTCGAGTTTTTACCGTAAAAACAACTTCATCATCGAGGCATGCCGATCAAAACGTTTCCAAACCTCTCCGGGGGGGACGTTCATCTTAACGTTTATATTGATAAAATAAACAAAACTTGGTCTTCTCATGAAGTTCACTGTCCCTAAAAACTCTTGCATGTTTACTGTTGTTGTATTCGGGCTTGTGCCGAATACCCTGCATTAAGGCACGTGCAGAGCTGTAGTTTTCACCCAACACCCCCGCAAAACATGTGTTGGATGCATATTTTATATATATTATTATGTTTGTGTTATTATAATGTTATTGCGTTTGATTTTTGATTACATGTTTATTTGTTTTGTTTTTTATTAGATATTAGTTTAATTTAATCTCTGAATAAACTGTGTTTTATTTTATTTTTTAATTTATGTAGATTCTTTTTAAGGAAGTTCGTTCTTATTGTACGAGAAATAATTCAGAATAAAATTAATTGAGAATATTAAAGATAATAATGAAATTATAATTGATCCGAGAGCGAAAATGTGAAATTAATATATAGATAAAACTATTTTGTGTCCATAGCCTCTATTATTAATAAAAAGTCATAAAAAGAAATTAACGCCCAATAAAGTGAATGGGAAACCACATTCTCCATAAGAAATAAGAGAGAAAGAAATACCCCCCCATTCAGCAGCTATCTCTATCTAACACACAAGTTCAGCAGCTATCTCTATCTAACACACAAGTTCAGCAGCTATCTCTATCTAACACATAAGACTTGTGTGTTAGATAGAGATAGCTGCTGAATGGGGTATTTCTTTCTCTCTTATTTCTTATGGAGAATGTGGTTTCCCATTCACTTTATTGGGCGTTAATTTCTTTTTATGAGCAAAAGAAGACGCTTCTTCCATGTTGTATTAGTTCCTGCCTTCAACACTTAATCTGGGGTCTGGAACCGGGAGGAGTGTCTGGTAACCCTTTAATTTTTTTTAACCCAATTAGAGAGGTTAGGAAACGTTTATGCGGCCATGCCTCTATTGCGTGTAACCGTCCAACATGGACCCTTGACGGCCAATAAAAAAGCGAGTAAAAAAAAGTTTTTGTTGCCAGACACTCCTGCCCGGTTCTAGAACCCTCAATCTGGCAACTGTGTGTAGATTTTGTTTATTTATAGTATTTTCTACATCAATGAGTATTTTATACCCAATGTTTATACCATACTATTTATGATATCATTATGGCTTACAGGTAACAATCTATTTATCGATATTTCATCCTGCTGTAACTTTTCACAAAGTTTAAATTTAATTTGCTGTAGCTTTCCATAAAGCCTGAACACCGGCCCTGGGACAGAAGTTGTCTGGGACCAAAATGATTCAACCAATAGATCTAGCCAATGTACCAATTCTTGTTGAAAATTTAGAGAGACAGGAGCTCGAGGTAATTATAGAATTTTTTATATACTTAATCGCTAAATGCCATCACGAAATAATACTAAAGTTTAAAGCAACTTATTGAAATCTGATTATTTAAGCGTCTGCCCAACTAAGAGCTTTCAGAAGCAACTTTGATTTGACCTCACTCAAACATTGGGCCGCCATGAGTCTACTGTTGGTCCAATCATATGTGTTTGACGTTATACAGTATCAAATGTCAATCTTACTGAGACGTTTTTTTCTTATATCTCTAAACCAAATAAGATCTTGACGTCATACAGTAGACTTTTTTTTTATCTCATTGGCCTTATTTGATCATTTCTCTAAACTACATAAGACTTTGGCTATGCAAAATGTATTGCGATATGCACGAAATCTATCACGATGTCCGCGAATCCTATCTCATCCAAATTACGACTGCATTCTTTGTTATATTTTTATTTTTTCGTGTTTCAGGCAGCCTCTGGCGTCCCGTCCGCTGAAGTATTTACAAAATTATTAGCTTTATACCTACTTCAAAATGATCTGTAAGTTATTTAAAATATCAACATGGTGTCATTTTTAGTCTCGTAATATAAGAGTTGGCACACTTTGGTACGATCTGCCCCTGGTTTCAACGAGGTCATATTATTAATCCTACACTGTCTGTCATACTCTGAGGTTTTCAGAATTTTTCAAGTGATTATGCCTTGAAATGTCATTTCACGGGACTGAGTGCACCCCATAAGCGAAATCGAAATTTCGAATGTTTTGTACGAAGGAAAGATTTTCAATTTTTATTTTTTTCCTTGAGATTTTTCCAGTTTAGGATATTGAAAATTTCAATTAAAGAAATCTCAAAATTGAAATGTTTTTTTTTTCTTCTTTTCTTTTAAAAACAAAACAAATTCTTTCAAACAAACCCATACAAAAAAAGTCACCAAAGACATACGGACTATAAAACAAAAAACATATCAAATCCGGTTCTCTTGCTTTCAGTGGGTGATAACCCTCCTGTTGTTTGGTAAGAGGACATTATGCCAATTTGTGTAATTTTGTGGCCTTGATCAAACTCTAAAATCCTTAAAAACACGAAATAATCACAATAGTAAAGAGAAGAAGAAAATGTGTCACAGTGCTCTCGGGAACGAGAAGAGACAGCCAAGTGAAATTTTTCGATTTTTTTTTTTTTTTGCATGTGGGATGTCGACTTTACAGTGTCTATTTGTTATCGGCTAGTACAATTTCAACTTTATATTTTTAATATGGATTATATTTTTAATATGGATTCAAGGACACTAGTATTATTCGTCTTCTTTTCCTAGCTGCAACGCCAAATTTTTGTGGAAAAGAACACCTCATTCTATCATAGCATCACATTCAGAAATATCACAAGTTTGGGAAGTTGGGAAACATTTGTGGAATGGAAATTATCCTTCTATTTATTCAAACTTGAAGAGGACCTGGTCAGATGATATTTCTCACATTATGAAAGCTTTACAAGGTAAACTAGTGGAATTCTTACAAAATTGGGTTACAATCAAAAAACCTCTCAAGAAGATTGCAATTCACATTTTTATTGATGGAAGTGAGGTCTAGTTTTACCATCACGCCTTGTCCAATTTTGATGAAACTCGGTATCATCTGCACTTGTAACAACTACTTACATCTCATACTTTCGATATGTCAATTAGTTTTGGCTTAACGTCTCTTGAACATCTATTGGTCATTTGAGACAGGGGTTTTACCCTCAATTCGCTGGAAACTTACAAACTAGCTACCCACATTGACCTCACCCAGCCTGGGCCAAAAATATCCAGCATCACGAAGGCTCGAACCTACGTGGACACCCTTGGTAAAACCTCGTTGCACATTGCTCAAGTTCCGTGATCTAACGGGAACTGGTGTACTCAACCTGCCATAGACGCTAGCTTACCTCAATTCTACGAAAATGTGTGGAAACTCGTGCAGCTACATGTGGCTAGCCGCTCGAGTACGCCACATCACAGGAGAAGGAGGGGGAGAAAGCATGAAGAACGATATATTTTGTTTACACTCAATGAGCTGATATGCCGATAGCAATACTCCCCGACTCCAAACCTCTTTCTTTTTGCACTGCCGCTATAGTTTCACCGTCCTACCGCTGCGCTGCATGGATTAAATTAAACAAGTTTCTTCACTTTTTGTTGTATTTGTTATGCTTCTACTCTGAACATCCTAGAGCCAAGTACTATTGAAAGCTCGCCACCAAATTATTTTAGAATCGTTAATCTCTTTTCAAATATTTTACGATCCCTTCCAAATAATTTATTCTTTTGTTTTTACATTTCAGAGGAAGTACAGAAACGAGCTATCAGTTTAATTTCAAAGGCCTATTCGTCTCTTCCCAACACATCTTTAAGTGAATTTTTAGGTGTATCAGAGGAAGAAGCAGTGTCCATAGCCCAAAGAGAAGGTTGGACAGTTGACAAAGTTTACACAAAGCCTATAAAGAAACCTGAACAATATACTGCCACTCATATTGCCGATGATCAGTTATACATCTTAACTCAGTATGTGTCGTTCTTGGAAAACTGAATACTCGTAAATAATATCCTTTCTCATTTTATGTATGATCACTCTGTGTCAAACATCACTGCACTGGTACAACACTTGTTGTTGTAGCAGCATTGAGCGTCTAGGTTTTATGTATGATCACTCTGAGTCAAACATCACTGCACTGGTACAACACAGCATTGAGCGTCTAGGTCACACCAAAATCTGATTCTTTTGTTACAAACATTTTCCTTTGGTGTGAGCCATAGATCAATTGGTTTTCACTGAGTAGGATTTGCAGGGCAGTTAAACAAATGTTGTGTGTCACGTGGTGTAATATTGCATTTGGGACATTAGTCTTCAATGGTCTTGTCAATTCGGTATTGATACGAGTTTAGTATTTTACTCCATCCAGGCCTCAGTTGGGCTAGTTGATCTTGGTAGTTTAGATTCTTCTTCTGATAACTTAGGTGTTTATTTAGTACTCGATTTGGTTTAAAATTATTAATAGTGTTTCCAACTGTTTTTGTGTGGACTTTGAAACTGTTTTTATATTTAAGATATTTTCCTCTGGAAATCTTGAAGGGGTCTGCGTATGTTGCGTGTTGGTGAAACGTCTAAACTACCAAGGTCTACTCATATCAATACCAACATGACGAGATCTTTGAAGACAAATGTCTCAAATACAATATTGGACCACATGAGTCACAAGACGTCCTCAAAAATGGCTGCATCTACGTCCCGGGGCGACCTGGATAACCAACTCCAGTCAAGGCCATCAATTCAGCACACCATCACTCGATCTTTTTACTGTTGTTTGGTCTCTATGGCAAGCATAACACTTTTCCAGACTCATCAGCAAAGACACGGATGTTACGCCAATTGGGAACAGGCTAAGTCACGCATGATACTCACGTCAAGTGGGAACGGGCTAAGTTTTTAGTCGAAGTTTTTTTCATAACTGAAGATCAATGATGTAAATAATAAACATAATATGATCAACTTATACGGTTCCCTCTGTTCTATTGAATATAAATAATAAAAAAAAAAAAACATTTTTTTTAAATTAATCTAATTCAGGAATTTTTATTTAGTTTTAACTTTTGGTTCAAATTACTTTGTTCTAAAAGTAATTATTAAATACAGGGTGACACAAAAATCTTGGAGACTTATGACAAGCATGATTATTCGTATTTTTGCTAGATTGTAAAGTTTAGTGTATACTGGACAAACAACATCGCGTATTTGCGCCTAGCACATATGTTAACACTTCTTAGGTTACAGTGTTACACAGTAACAATTCTTAGGTTGTGAAGAGATACGCTAATTCCTGCGGATATTGAATGTGACGCCATGTTTCTTCAAGCAACCGTCTAAATTGGGTGCAGCACTTTGATGGGTCGTGAGATAAAATAAAACGGACATGTTAAATTCAATTTCCGCCGCTATTTGCGTGCCGGTTGAACGAAAGCAATCTCAACATAAGCCTCATAATACGGAATTACGCCATGTTCTTATAATCACTTGTCCAGTGTACACTCCTAGGAAGATGATGATGATAATACAGTTCGTTCTAAGTCGAATATCTAAAACATACATTTTTAATTTGCGTCAGATTTTTTGTGTCACCCTGTATAAAAAAATATTATATCTCATGTAACTACAGAAGGTAGGAAATCTTTGTATTTATGTAGGAGTTGAAAAACACAATTCCTCGTCATTTCTAACACATTTCATTGCACAATCATGCAATGTCTTAAATAGATGATATATTTCAAAATTGAAAACACAATCAGATTTTTTTGAGTGAAAAATTGATGTACGAATATGCAAATGATGGAATAATTACTTTGTAGTACACACTTATGAGTGTTTCACAATTTTTGAAGTGCTCATTCCGAAGTTGAAACATAGATAACGAAGCAACGAACGGTTGATCATTTTTTGTTTCGATAATAAATTAATGTAATAATGAATGGGAACACAATATTTTAACAAAATAGATACGTACTGCCAGCAGTACAAAATAAATAATGAGGCAAATTGAAATTGCTTTTGAATATCATATTTGTACAAATATTTAAATTGAATTTGTATATACAGGGTGTGTCAAAGTAGAGTCTCTGACAGAGAAGTTATACTTTATTTTTTTTTTAAAAAAAAGGACCACGTGGTCTACGTCAGTTTTTAATTTTTATGAACTCGTGGAAAGAAAATTCGCCCTACTAATTATTTTGTTGTTTTTTTAATCTGAATTTTATTGATAACTAGCTAATGCCCGAAAAATCGTTTGCATCTTTGCTCCCGTGGTTGTAGAATTTTGGTAAAAAAATTCAGTTTTTTTTCTTCGCAAATATCTGAAATCTGTCTACGAGATCTGTTCCGGTGACGAACCAAGAACGAGTGGATATTATACCTTCCCTGTAGGTTTTAGGTACGATTTTTGGGGTGAGGGGGGTCCGTATGCCCGTTTCCGGACATTTTTTGATAAATCTTACCATTCGGTCTGCGTAATTGTACTGGTTTCCAGATTTTTTTTTTCGATTTTCCTCCCTTATTATGTACCTAGATATTCATATCACAAATAAACAATGATAGTGTTCCATATTCCAAAATGTCAACGGAATGAAAAAAAGTTTTATAAATTGAGTTAACGAATACCCGTTAACATAATAAAATATACTCGTATATTCTTCTCAAGCTCACTGCCTCAATGGATTAATACACCCTGTATAGTGTAAAAAATAAATAACGACTTGTAATAATACGAAGGAACCTAATAAATAATTAAATTTTTGATTGAAGGAAATCGGAATTTGTACAATAATTAAGTTCAAATAGATCACACAGAGTTTACGCGTTATTTTGATATTACATCACTGCAACCACTTACGCCAGAATATATTTTCAATAAGTAAGCCAGCGTTTATGGCACGTTGAATACACCAGTTCCCGTTTGATCACTGAAGGTTAAGCAATGTCCAGTGAGGTTGTACCATGTGGGTTCGCGCCCTCATAATGCTGGTTAATTTTCCGGCCCAACCAGCGAATGGAGGGTAAAATCCCCGTCTCGAATGACCAATAGATTTTAAAGGGACGTTAAGTAAAAAAAAAGGAGATCAGTATCTGTGATAGGAATGATGACGCAGGCTATTCACATTTTTCCACATTTATTTTTCACCATAATTTTCTTTTAGGACTCTCCGTATTTCTTAAACTTCCTTAACCCGCCGAACAAAAAAAAATATCCTCAAAATACGCAAATGTTTCAGTGCTAATTTCCTCCTTTTGCGCTGAATGTATTTTCCTTCGACCAATTGAACAGGGAAAGCAGCACCTGACAGAGAATCCTGGACAAGAAACAAGGGATTTTCGAACACGCGGGATTTTTCCCATTTGCGGCTTGCAATTTGCAATATATTTCCGTCTCTCCGGCCGCCTCTTTTGTTTTTAACTTTTTATGTTTACTTGTTAGCTTTATTGACATATTTTAACCCCTCCAGACAGATTAGGAAACGTTTTTACGGCAATGCCTTGATGAGAAATATTGCTTGAGCACGACACTTTTTGAAAGTGATTAAAAAGGGGAGAAATATTAAGGATATCTATCATGGGATTAAAAGTGGTGGGATTTGGGAAAAAGGATTTTTCCTGTTCAGCACTCCCTGTCATATGCCGCACACTTGAACAGGAAAATAAACCAAGGAGTCAGATCAACGGGATTAAGTGGCTGTGTCAGTATTTTGTAGCCATGTCCATGATATTTTCACAACAATACAAAAAACCAATAGATATTTTTTGCCACTGTATGATATTACACCAAACACACACTGCATATAAATCACGGTCAAATCAAACCAAAAAATGGGTCAGTTTGAAATTTTAAGTGATGTTGTTTAAGAGCTTTTGGATCCTTATCAAATTTCAACAACACTAAACGCAGATACTTATTGATTCACCATTTGGCTTTGAAACAAACGCTGGATAAACTTACGGTGGTGAAATGATTTGATGTTTAGAGCAGCTGTGGGAAGGCACCTCTTTTGACTACTAGGTTAACGAAAGTATAATCTCCCTTGCCGTTTAACTTTAATCAATATCAGCTACTCAATCTCACGAGATTGAGTGCACTCCGATAAAATCAACGATACTTGATGTCCCCGAGCGGACTCACGTTCGACGTTGCTAAACTTCGGTGATCTGACGTAATGGGTGTACATGTCTTAAGTGGTAAAACCTTTTTTTTTAGTTTAATGATGTTTGCAGTCTGATTATTTTCTTCCTGCAACGACCTGTGTAATCTTATCCTGCGAAGGTAAAACTTAAGGTGACGTGATTGGATTGTTCAAGGGCAAAGTCAGCAATGAACGTTCTCTTTATCAAGAAGAGGAAGATTTCTGTTTGGTGCTGAATTCATGCAGGATGTCCCATGCCATTGAAATGTCATTTTTAGTTATACCCAAAGCTCGAATTACTGCATCCTGGGAGTAACCTGAAAGAAAATCATACTTTTTATTTAATCTCAAGGGGACGGCAGACTTGAAGAAAACGATTTTAGCATTACTAGTGACGAACTTAGGACGATGCGATCATTTTATAAACTGACAGATGTCTCTTCTAATTTTCCATAAGGTTCCTCTATCTTTCTGTCATTCTGTAATTGTCTCATCTTAAGCTGTTACGATTTGAGACTTCGTCTCTGGTTTTAAAATTAAAACTCAGCATTTCCATCAGAGTGAGTTCAATGCTTTTGATATTATAATAATCAGCTTTTCCCAAAAAGTCACCTCGGTTAAATCTAAACAATAATTATTGTGGATCAGCAAAAGTCGTTGACCAATAGAATACGAAATTAATACATTTCGACCAATCACTTTAGATCTCACGTGAGATGTTTTTTTTATAATTTTACATTAATTTTGGATCAGCAAAATCCGATGACCAATAGCATTGAAAATTGAAACATTTCAACCAATCACAATTCTTTGGTCGAATCTCGCGTGAGATGGTTTATTCTTTAGGAAATGAGGAGAAGCCAGAGTGCAAAAACTCAAGTCAGTTACCAGAATAGTTGCCTTATTAATAGAAAATATTTTTAGCACCATAAAAGTCTAAAATAAATTAAGTTGTAAATTTTAGTATATATTATAAGTTTTATTTCAAGTATATTCTTAACCATCTTTTTATTTATATCTCACCCCCTCTGTTAGAAAGGTGGATTCAACTGTCACCTATCCATTTCCATATTAGAAATTGGTGACCTGTCCACGTTTTGGGAAGTGCGTAAAGTTCCTGAAAATGGCGCCCGAACGGGGGCAGGTCACCAATTTCTAATACATACTTATCTTATTATATATGTATAGCACACAGCTTTGCATATATGTAAGGTTAACAAGTTATACTATGAAGGGACCGAAATCAGATCATCTCAAACATTTGAATTGCCTTTTTCTCTCTCCTATCTCATTTTGAATTTTAATTATTTTTAAATGTAATTTTGGTGTCAATTTCTTCTAACTTTAATTTTCCAGTAAAAACAATTGGTGCACCAGTTGGTTTTAACATTGAATGTTTCGTTTCATTTCAGTCTTCGGTAAAGCAAATAGACAATAGTGAAGTTGTAGTACAAAATGTGGCTCCCAGAAAAAGTGGGTTCGCATAAATATCTAAATGACAAATCTTATAGAATTTTATTTTTGCGGTCCATAAGTGATTCAAAAAGCGGTCTTTAAAAAAAAATGATTTCAGACTACCTGACCTTATGTTGTGAAGAATTAATAGCAGAGAGGAAACCTCTACTTGTACTGTCGTTGCTGATTGCTTACATGTTGTGCTCTTATTAAGTTGGTGGGGGTATACCTTCGGACGTGAGTCTAGCGATATGATCCATATTGATATTTTCATAGGGAGGTGTGATCGATGAGCACTGGGAGTCTACAGAGGAAGCTCGGGAACAGGAACTTGTGTCCAAAAGACGTGAGTCAGGAAGAGGAGATCTGTGACCTAACGAATAGTCACTGACACTACTCGCTGGAGAATGTCCGATGTGGTGGTTCATATATCCTGAAAATAAATATTATAAATTATTTATGTCAGAGCGAGAAAAACTAAAACATTTGCTTGGTAGAACCATGACCAATAGAGCAGAAAGTAAGGAATGTAACCCATACGGCGGAGGAACGGTGAAACTCTAGCGCTAGTGTAAATCGCTATCAGCATATCAGCTGACTGAGTGTGCACACCAACGTTGTTAGAGTAAGCGATAACGGTGGAGACCGAAACTGTCGTTCTTGGTATGTAATCTAAACATAGGTAATAAGTCGTTGTGCGCGGTCTTAATCTCTTCTCCTGTGATTTGGTGCACTCGAGTGGCTGACCACGTGCAACTGCCTGAGTCACACTTTCTGCTTTATTCGTTACGGTAGCCGTGTAGAACCATCAAATACAAAAAAAGAAAATGATGAATGTAGATCGTAGCAAATAAAACCAATTGTTAATTTCATCATTTTCATTTCTATTTATTCCCGAGCTTAATGTTAAACATGCCAAAGTCATTTTTTAATATCTCCTACCGCTTTTGCTTGAAATTTTATTTTTTTCCCCTTCTTTATTTCGTACCTACATTGCAAGAGGACTTAGCCATGAAGTTAGGTTGATTATAAGTCAGTCAGTATACCAACTGGCCTTTGTGTTTTATAAGTATGGATAAAAGAAACGTGATCGGCGGGGAGCTGAGCCTTGGCCTTTTCCGTTAAAATGGTCATCAAAAGAAATCCAACGTGATCAGGTAAAATAGAAACCACAGACTGACTAACCTGAGGAGGGAATACAGGTGTTTTCATAGTTGGCTTCTTCTGCGAGGTGATGTAGCTCAGTATAATCGGGATAAGAAGCATCCTCGTCGTCAAGGGGATCACAGATAGAAAGTTGTGGACATGTTAAGAGTGGAGGCACAGATGGGGGTGATTGGAGTCTTGGTGTTGCAATTGATTTGTAACTACTATCTAGTTTGTCATATCGGATATCCAACACTGAAAATGGAATGTTATAAATGTGAAAGTGTAAATGTAGATTTTTGTGTGGTAAGAGCAAACGGTCTATTCACAATGTTCGTGGTTATTACAGCATTACTAAGAGAATCATGTACTAACAATTTCTTAAATTTTCTACCTAAACAAATCCTTTTACTCAGGTAATGCCGTCTCATGATGCTGAGTCCGAGTACAACCAAAAAATCACAAGCACTAGGTCGAAAAAATTCCGCCCCATCGGGTGAGAGCACCCCGAGAAACTAAATATGTGATCCCCAGTATTTTTATCTCAGAAATCCAACGGTGCTAGTTTTAGTCTCCCAGGACGTAAGAAATTATAACTTCGAGTTCTATAATGTTAGTGGTGGTATTTTAAATTATTTAGTTTTCTACAATCAAATATTATAATCAACGTTTTTTGTCACGAAAATTCTATTGGTGTGAGAAATAGAGAGAGAGAGAGAAAAAAAAAAATCGGCAGTCCAATTTATTTTCTCATCAGAGAACTATTTCAATTCCTTACAATCTTGCGGCTTTTTTTTTTTAAAAAAAAAAAAAAGATTATGCCCCGGAACAGCTTTCGCATTACTTCAGACCCCCTTAGATTCCTCGTTAGGGCTATATGAGCCTCTGCAGTTCTGCACCTAAGACTTAACTGGAATTTTTGTGCTTTAAGGGAACTCCTTCCCTTACCTAATAATAAAATACCTTGGTCATACTGCCGATTGCTTCTAGGTACATACACAACTTTTAAAGATGCTTTTAAATCATCAAATTTTCATTTATAAGTCCTAGCGACCTGAAAACTAAATGATTTTTATTTGATTTGAACTAAGTATTAATTTAAAAGACCCCTACCATTATGGGATTCAAACTGATAACTTCTTACCTGTACGTCCTAGGACCTTAACTATTGCCACATCTGATGCGAGACAAATTGATGATCTGCAAACTGTTGTCGAATCGCGTTCCTCTAAATATTGGCTGTCAAAAGTTCGTTTGGATAATTGGGTATATAATAAAGTAAATGATCTCTTTTATTACCTTTAGGGGAAGATTTAATTAGCTCTTGTTGAATAAGTTGATAAGGAGGGGGTGGTGCATTTTCTACAGGAACTGTTAACAAACTTGGTGTGGGAGAACCTCTCCTGGGTGGTAAAGGAGGCGGTGTAGGACCTCCCTTCCTTGTTGATTGCGGTGAAGCTCCCGGTGATACTAAAGGACTTCGATTTGACTGAAATATTAATACATATTTTTTAAAGAAATAACTGACATTACGACAGTTCACACGTTACAAAACAACAAAGTTTAAGTGTGTTGAGAATTTTTTTAAACATACATGACGCCCGTTAATATTAAATTTAGTGATGTGAAGTTGTTTGACTTAAGACTGAAGAATTATTTCTGAAAATCCACCAAAGCTGCGATATAAACAAAAATACAGTGGACTAGATATTTAAAAAAAAAAATAGTTTCAGGAAGTTTTAGTAATCTCTCGTCAGGATGAAGTTTTGATAAGGAAACTAATGCAAATTTCATGTTCCTTTCTAGGTTTTGTCATCATCGAGTTCCGTCGATAGTGATATTGAATCAATCAATCAATATACCAATCTATACTTATAAACAGGGCCACCGATAGGGGGAGGGTAAAGGGGTAATACCCCGAGACCGGGCCTTTGGAGGAGTCCTTTGGGGGGTCTCTGAAGAATTTGTTCATTTTAGTAAAGGGGCCCCTAATTTTTTATTCCCGGGCCTACATTTTCTCTTGGCGGCCCTGCTTATAAAACATTCTTTATCTTTTATAAGTATAGATTTTGAAAGAATTCTTGAATAGAAATTGCCTACCCTGGCCACGTGCAAGTCTATAATATTCTGCACACGAGTGGTTTCTACTTGATCCACATAACTGTCATCACAATTAAATGTATAACTTACCCTTTCTATGCTATCTTTACACCTAGGAGCTAGAGTTAAAGCTTGTAGACAACTATTGTTGAACGTCCAATTCAATTCCTGAAACATAACACAAGTAAAATATAAATATTACAACTAGGGGGTTACATCGGAAATGTATCTCTTGATTTATTTCCAGACCAAACAGTGATTAATATTTGAAATGATTCCTCTAGGCATTATTTGTTTTGAGGTTGGTGTGAAATATATAGCCGCTTGTTTAATGGTTTGTCATATTAAGGACCTTTTTGGAGCACATGATGAATAAACTCCGTTGAACCTATTTTTTTCCCCCTTTTATAAAAAAGATGCTATAATGACCCTTTTAAATTTTTATCGAAATTTGATAAGCGGTTTAGATTTCAGAGTTCGATCTCAAAAATTCAATTCGGAACCCTAGGGGCGATATTGAGAAAAATATGGGTCGGGGTATGACCTGTGTCCAACTTAATCAATATCGAACGAGTAGTTTGACTTCCAGAGCTCTGCACACGATTTTGTACGTACATCATACGGACAGATCGGTTTTTGGCCCTACTGGCTCCAAAGTTTTTCACATTTCATAAATGAGCCAAATTACGGTCTAAAAGCAATCGGAAATGATATATCTTATCTTCATTTTAGGATTTCGCCAGACTTTATCTTTTATAGGAAGAGAAAGCAAAAAAATGTACGTGAGAGACAAAATGAAAATAACATTTTTAAAACCAGATAAACCAAACACCAATTTCAAGGTATAAGTAATTTTCGAGCAACAAAAATCAAGATTTCATTCGACACCTTACATGCCATCCTTAAATATTCTTCCCAACTTATAAATTACATTGGACTTACCTTTCTATTAATTTCAAGGCCGTACATATAATTGACATCTAAGGTCATACATTAATTTGTCGCGTTAAACTGAAAAGCATGCCCTATTTAAAATCAAGTGACGAAATCTTTTGAGATTACACCGCATTTTATAATATAATCAAGTGAACCAGAAAGAAATTAAGATAAGTATTTATTAAGGGAGACACACAAAAATTGTCTGTGTTGTAGGTCATATCTTCTTCACCATTTCACCTCTAAATAAATTTCAACTAGAGTACTGAAATGAATTTGATGAAATCCATACAGATTATAGGGGGCTATCATTTAGCTAACATCAAATATGGGTCAAAGCATACTCGCCGTTTCCAAGACAAAAATAGGCGTGTTAACATATACAATGGACCAAATTCAATTTGGTGTCATTAAAATTAAATTGTTCTGGACATTTTATCAAAAATCTCATTTTATTGCCAGATAAAACCAAATAGATATTAACAGATAAAACCAATTTTTTTTTTGCTTGCTTGCTTAACCCATCTCTAACATTTATTGGTAATTTAAGACGGGGTTTTACGCAAATGAAGGCTGGAAACTTGCAAACAAGCTATCCACATTCGATTTCACCCAGCCTGGGTTGGGTCGGAAAAGTAGCCAGCATCTCGAGGGCGCGAACCCACGTGGACACCCTTGCTGGATGTAGCTTAACTTTTGTGATCTAACGGGAACTGGTTTATTCAAAGTGATCTAACGGGAACTGGTTTATTCCGATTGCAAAGACAATTTTGAAGCCAGCGACGGCTTCAAAATTATCATTTCTCAATATTTTTTTTCATTTTTGAAGAATAGAAAAATAATCGAATTATCAATTTAAGAAATAATTAAACAAAAACCAAACAAATCTTCAGATAAAATATTTGTAGAGGTACATTCGTGCATGACACTCTTAAAAATTATACCCAAATCAAATAGTGTCATCATTCAAATTAATTTTGGTTACAAATAAAGGAACCTAGTGAGTATGAGTAGAATTTTCCCCTCATTATTTTGTATGTATTGAAAAAAAAAACCTAAAATAATAATAATAATAATAAAAAAAAAGAATGAAAGAAATGAGGCATTCGTAATAATAAATAAATAAAAAAGATATAAAATAATAAATATAAAATGATTTTACAATTCTATTTTTTTTCCAATAAATTAATTTTAATTCGAAAACTAAGAATAATTTGACAAGACATGGGCAATTTTTTTTTTTTTTGCTATAAACATAAAATGAAGTTTCTAATAATTACAGAAATTGTCTATACATAAAATTAAATTAATTTGAAAATAAATAAATAAATTTTTGGTTCAAAAATATGCTTTCATAAAAATGCCTTCTCAATTTATGCTTAGTTTACACGGGCTTAGTAATTAACTAAAACAATAAAATTAGTACCTGCTTTGGCACTAAAAAAATTAAAATTAGTGCTTACTTTGGCACAAAAACAATAAAATTAGTACCTACTTTGGCACTCAGTTTAAATCAACTTGTACAACTGCGTCTTCATTATGCTGGTTCTACGCACCAGGACGAAACCTATACCAACACAACACACTACCAGACAGGGGCCATTGAAATTTTTCGGAAACCTCATATCAACCTGTTTCTACCTTTTCCCAAACCGAATCTAGAAATAGAGGAAACAGTTGATTTTAAGAGGCACCCCCTAGCTACTGCTTAGAAGACCAGATAAGAATAGTGAGTCGATCCTATTTACTATTCACTGCCAATGGAGAAGTATCGCCATTGTAATTAGCTAGATACGCCACAAGCTCGTATGAGTTTTGTTCCCGTAGCTGTGGAATTCCTATTGGCCAAAATAATTCAGCCTGTATTTTATTCTTCGCGAATAACGGAAAATCAGCATAACTGGTATACCAGGATACACTGGAGTTTATTCTGAAGTTTTTTTTTTTTTTTTTGGTTTNTCATTTTGGCAATCACTAGCCGTTTTTTTACATTCTTTATCCTATAAAAAAGGAAAGTATTGTAATGGCCTGAAATTTTCAAGTTAGTATAATAGGCTTTTACACACACAGATCAGGTGATCTCTGGCTATGAGGATGCATCAGTTTTCATGTGGGTTGTATATCACAGATATCATACGAACTTTTGAATATGACTATCCTAACCCTCGCCTTGCAAACATATACCGTGCCAACTAGAAAAAAAAACACTTAATAATAGACAAAAATGCATCTAGGAATTTGAGTTGTAGCATTAATTATAAAATTTGCTTTGACAGAAATTCAATGTGCACTTTTGTTAACACATATCAGTTTTGTAATACACATGCGCAAAACCAAACAAATTGCGGGACTTAACCAAAAAAATGTGCTTATTGAAATTAAAATTACGAATTGTTCCCCAGGAGATCTTGCTCTTCATTAGATGGTATAATAATTCTACAAAAATATATAAAAAGCTTCAGGATGTTTGCCATTTCGGTAGAATCGAGGCAAAGTTCTAAATTTGTCAGTAACTTGGGGACCTAGATTTTGACTAACCCCAGACCAACTGTTATTATTATTAATTGTGGCGGCCTTTCCTTTCAGAATTCCAAGTGCTGCGTCCACTAGTCAGGACTATTGCACACCAGTTTTTCCACATGTCTAGTATCTCCCACCCAGTCCTAAAATTATCGAACTCCTAATGAAGTCCAGCAACGTTTCTACTGAGTTCACAACCCGGAACCCTAGCGCCATGTATGGGCAATCAAAAATGATGTGCGAAGCCGTCTCCCCTTCCTCTCGACACATCCTGCACATCGCTATCCCCTTGTTGGTCCCCTATAGTTTTTAGGTATTTCCTTAGAGCACAATAACCCAATCACCAGTCTGATGTCACGCCTGCCGAGATTCACAATTCTCTTTGCTGTTTTCAGACCAACTGGTAGGTATGGATGCTGCTCAGTCAAAACAATTGTGACAAGGGAAGTGTACGACATTCAGTGTGTTTCTGGTAGGTATGATTATTTGTTATAGTTGGTAAATGGTACAAATTCCTCGGTCAAACGAGACTTAAAGTGGGCCTAGGTAAAACCATAAAATGGTCCCAAATTTTAATCATATTCTTTTCTAAAATTAAATGAATATCGAATAAAAAGCTATTGTGAAGCAGACAGACCAAAGCAAGATCTCCAGGCCCATGGTCTGACTGACTTTATTCTCAATCGTTATTCTTAGGCGTTAAAAGAACACTTTCAAGGCATTAAGAGCATACTGGCCATAAAAGGTCAACCCAAACATTTTATCCTTAACTATTACCCACGCAGAAGATAAATCACCGCATTACTTTTGCACCTAAATCAATCATGGATTTGAGGGCCAATATTTTATCCTGATTTGTACCCATGTAAAAAAAAGAAAGAAAATAAATCACCGCATTATTTTTGCACCTAAATCAATCATGGATTTGAGGGCCAATATTTTATCCTGATCTGTACCCATGTAAAAGAGGAAAATAAATCACCGCATTATTTTTGCAACTAAATCAATCCTGGATTTGAGGGCCAATATTTTATCCTCATGTGTACCCATGTAAAAAAGGAAAATAAATCACCGCATTATTTTTGCACCTAAATAAATCATGAATTTGTGGGCCAATATTTTATCCTGATTTGCACCCATGTAAAAAAGGAAAATAAATCACCGCATTATTTTTGCACCTAAATCAATCATGAATTTGAGGGCCAATATTTTATCCCGATTTGTACCCATGTAAAAAAAAGAAAATAAATCACCGCATTATTTTTGCACCTAAATTGATGGATTTGAGGGACAATATTTTATCCTGATTTGTACCCATATAAAAGAGGAAAATAAATCACCGCATTATTTTTGCAACTAAATCAATCCCGGATTTGAGGGCCAATATTTTATCATCATTTGTACCCATGTAAAAAAGGAAAATAAATCACCGCATTATTTTTGCACCTAAATCAATCAATAATGGCCAATATTTTATCCTGATTTGTGTCCATGTAAAAGGAGAAAATAAATCACCGCATTATTTTTGCACCTAAATCAATCATGGAATTATCAAATTCCACTAGTTGCAAAGACAATACTTAGCGTTCAGAATTTGCTTTTGATAATGCTAGTCCTCTGACGTGTGACTTCTTATGAAAATGTTTTTGAATTGCTTCTTGAATATTAATAAATCATTTGATATGTTGCTTTATTATTTATGGACATTTACAAAGCAAACAACAAGAACTAAACGAAACAACTAAATAATAAATATTGAAGCGAGAATTAAAAACATTCAACACAAAAATGAAACTCACCGAGTATTAATTTAAAGCTTAACGAAATAATAATGAAAGAAAGGAAATTGCTTACTCTCACAGAGCCTGACAAGATAAATCACAACCAGATACTCTCTCAAAGACCGCTAAAGTCTGACCCAGTCACCCGAGCATTTTCCTGTACGATATCTGCCACTAACTATGTCTATCTATATCTTTTTGATCTACTGTAAACTTTTCAAACATCTGTCACATATCAGTACAGCAACTTTGTTCTCTAACGTAGATCCTAACATTGTGTATGGCTGTGGCTTTAATTTGGAAAAATGATAAAACCATTTAAAAATGAGTTCCATTGTATAAGTTCGAATTCGAATTGAACACACACAGCGCGAGTATATTACATTTCACAATCACTCATACTTTTTAAGTGATAAATAGTCCCCATAAACCGTGATAAAAGAGACCTACAACTCCGAATTTCAACTCTAACCTCTACCCCCTTTTTGCAACAATTGGTGTAGGTTTAAGAAGTCACCTCCACAACAAACATTCCCATTATAAGGCCTCTGAAACTCATAATGACAATACAAGCAGCCATAACAGCCAGACCACCCAGAACCCAGCCATTTTGTCCAGTCTCAGCGGTAATATCTTCCACGATGCAATTCCAAAGTTTCGTTTCAAAGTTTGACTAACTAGCCATAAGAGATCCAACAACTGGATATTTCTAGGAGATGCAGAATCGTCGGACTCGATGAATTCTGATACCATGTTTAACATAAACTTGACAGATTTTTGTTCTGATCTCTTCTTTAAAAATGAAAACCTACTGATTGGCAATTGCAGAATTACGAATTTGATACAGAAATGCCTTTAAAGAGCCTAAAAAACCTCGGGGAGCCTGCTAGTCTAATAGAAATGAAGGCGATTATATGAAGTTAATATCCATGTAGGTATGATTTCCGTTTCCAACACAGCCTACATAAGCAGTTGTCGTGTGGACTAATAATTGGGTCCACACTGGGGAGTAGGTGTCATGCGGGTATGATTTCCGTTTCCAACACATCCTACATAAGCAGTTGTCGTGTGGACTAATCATTGGGTCCACACTGGGGAGTAGGTGTCATGTAGGTATGATTTCCGTTTCCAACATAGCCTACATAAACAGGTGTCGTGTGGACTAATCATTGGGTCCACACTGGGGAGTAGGTGTCATGTAGGGATGATTTCCATTTCCAACACAGCCTACATAACCAGTTGTCGTGTGGACTAATAATTGGGCCCACACTTGGAAGTAGGTGTCATGTAGGTATGATTTCCGTTTCCAACACAGCCTACATAAGCAGGTGTCGAGTGGACTAATCATTGGGTCCACACTGGGGAGTAGGTGTCATGTAGGGATGATTTCCATTTCCAACACAGCCTACATAACCAGTTGTCGTGTGGACTAATCATTGGGCCCACACTTGGAAGTAGGTGTCATGTAGGTATGATTTCCGTTTCCAACACAGCCTACATAACCAGTTCTCGTGTGGTCTAATCATTGGGCTCACACTTGGGAGTAGGTGTCATGTAGGTATGATTTCCGTTTCCAACATAGCCTACTACATAACCAGTTGTCGTGTGGCCTAATCATTGGGCCCACACTGGGGAGTAGGTGTCATGTAGGTATGATTTCCGTTCCCAACACAGCCTACATAACCAGTTCTCGTGTGGTCTAATCATTGGGCCCACACTTGGGAGTAGGTGTCATGTAGGTATGATTTACGTGTCCAAGACAGCCTACATAACCAGTTGTCGTGTGGCCTAATCATTGGGCCCACACTGGGGAGTAGGTGTCATGTAGGTATGATTTCCGTTTCCAACAGAGCCTACATAACCAGTTCTCGTGTGGTCTAATGATTGGGCCCACACTGGGGAGTAGGTGTCATGTAGGTATGATTTCCGTTTCCAACACAGCTTACATAACCAGTTGTCGTGTGGCCTAATCATTGGGCCCACACTGGGGAGTAGGTGTAAACGCAAATACAGATGTCATCGCTGATACCTCAAATGATTTTCAACATACTCCTTATACGAGGTTTGCAATTATAGTAATGATTACTTTATAACAGCGCTTGAACTGTTTCGCGCATGACCTTTAGTTTGTCGGTCACGGCTGTTTTATTATTATCAAGTGTACAGATACTGGAGAAGAAGAAGATGTTTGACAGGGTCACAGGGATGTTTTTAATGACTAAATACTCATTGATGGGTATTGCCGTTTGACAAGACGAAATTCCGTGATGGAAACTCCTATGGTTTTTGATAGTTTTCTCCATTTTTACATCTAGAAATAGTTTGATGTGAGGTAACCGAAAAGGGTTTGATGGCCCTTGGTTGGAACTGTGATGGTGTGCATTCCAGGTCGTCCTGGTGCGTCGTGAGGACGACTGCTTCCTCTTCCCCAGGCATGGTATGAAATTAACTCAAAGGACTCATTTTGGTACACTTAATAATATTGAATCAGCCATTACCGATAAAATAATAGGAAATCAACAAGGCTGCTAAGAGAAATAATAAACAAAATCTCGTCTCATTACTTTATTTACAGGCGTCGCGTTCTATATCAAAATTCGATTAAACCCAAAAAGAAAAAAAATATCGTTTTTGAAGTGAATAGATGACGATAAATAAGTGATAACAGAAACTTTGAATATGTAATATACATTTACCATGTTCCTTCCCACTATGACGGATATCACAATCTTACTCTAAAATAAAAAGAGAGTAAGCAATGAAATAAAGAAGCGCAGGTTCTGTCCACACGAAAATGTAGTCTGACTAGACTAGTTTTTAGAAAAATATACATTTGTGTTCTTATGTCACAAATTTTAATGGGCAACATGGCATTACAAAGTATTTCACAAAAATTTCATTGTCCTCAGGTGACATGATTTTGTTCAATGGTATCCAGATGTATGAAACTGCAGCTCTTATAAGTATTTACATCTCTATACCCGTCGTTAGGTAGGTCTCGTATTCTAAATTTTGAGGCGGAATATCTTCTAATCCAATCATGACTTATTAACTTTCATTGTACTTGAGATTGTGAGATGTTACGTGAGGGTGACATCCTCACGGGCCGAGTCCAAACAACTAAGCTGATGATGTAAAAAAATACTCAAAGCAACTCCACAATATTATTACGTTACCTAGGTAATTATATTGCAGTGATTGACATGGTTTGGAGGTTCATGCCAATTATTAGCCACCAAAATTATATGTACGAGGGTGGTTCGTGCCTCGATCAACAAAGAGTTAATGTATTGTAGTGCTAATATTTTCACATGCCTTATACTGATTAATTATCCAAGTATTTTGATTATTTTAATTTTAGCAAGGTATCTTTGTTTAGGTTCCGAGTACATTTTTACATTGTTGGGCTCCTCCATTGACAACGTTCCTGTCCACACCACCGTCATTACAAAGGCTGCTGTGCGTGAGTGTGGCTTCACTGAGATATCTCAGAACCCTTACACACAGGCATGTATCCTTAGCTATTTTTATTCATTTTCAAACCTGAAATCTGAGATGCGTGGGAAAAATGGGAGTGATGAAGAGATCAGGTTGGCTGCTTTATTGAGGGTGGTAATGTTGTCAAAAAGAGGCAAATAAAATTAATTAAAGTCCATAGAGATTATGTTGAAAAACAAGACCCGGAGGCTTTTTATTTTCCTTCTCTATCTAGGATAGGCCACAAACTTTTGGAACTGGCCTCGTATGATGTCAATTAAAAGAGCTGCAGTCTCCTAAATCTCGCTAACATCGGAAACGAAGAAGTCACTATTGATTCAACTGATGCTGTAAAAATTACTATTGTATAAACTACAAATTAAAAAAAAATCTGTCGCGGCACCAGTACTGCTAAAGTTTTTAATTCTCATCATACATCTAATCATGGATCCTAATAATTGGCATGGGCTCCAGGACCATGTCAATCACTGCAATATCGTTGTGTCAGTAACATAATAATATAGCAGAGTTGCTCTCTGAATTATTTTAATCAACCACTGCAATATAATTACGTCATCATACTTATCAGAAATTATCACTATTTAACGCTCACTCTATCTTATCACTTACCGCTATTATAACGGTTTTAAAATGCTCTCAGGAGGCTGAGTTACCAGAAAAACACGACCGGATCGAGTAGAAAAACTCAAATTTATCGCCCGTCCGGCTTATTACAAAATAAATAAATTTAAATGAAACATTTTCGTGTGACCATAACAAGTGTTTTATAGGATATTCGAGAGTCAGAATATTGCACATTGCTTTCGTAAAAAAAAAAAAAGAAAATGAAAATTAAAATCACTACAGGGCAAGCTCAGAGCAGTGCATCACTCACGACTCGGCTACCTCGTCTTCAATGTCGTCCAGTTCTAGAAGAGTGCCCGCCTTGTGCTGTCTCTTCGGATCAAATGGATCTACAACAATTTGTTCTGTTCCTTTGATTTCAGCTCTACAAAATGGACAACCTTGACCATCAGAATCTTGCTGTAAAGACCAAAAAAAAAATATTAGTTTGATAAACTGAGTACGTACATGCGGCTTGGTACTGTGTCCATTTTGTAGATCGTCACTTCCACTGTTTGGACAACCTTTTTGGCCGAGGGTATCCTAATTTATAAAAATATCAACGTGTCAGTGAGGGAGGGAAATTTGAGGGAATTTAAAATTCAGCTAAAAAATGATCTGTTGGAATCAGCCTCGTACTGTATACGAAACGTCGTTTTAATTATTTTACATTTTTTTTTTTAAAAAATATTATTATCATTATTTATTTTATTATTCTTACAGGTATTATTCTAATCTTTATACTATTTTTTACAGGTTTAAATATTATTTATTTAAATAAGAAATTTTATTGAGGATGTTTGTAGTCATTTTGAATTATAAGAATTTCTAATTAATTTTGTATCGACTACAAGTAAATTGATGAGTCACGAGCTCACTAGAAGATGTCGTAACAGACGAGAGAGCTCGTGACTTATCAATTCGATACAAAATTAATTAGAAATTATTATTTATTTAGGTATTCTAATTCTTTTTTACTATTTTTCAGGTACTGTAACGTTTCAACAACCACCNTTACTTGTAGTCGATACAAAATTAATCTTATATTTCAAAATGACTACAAACATCATCAATAAAATTTCTCATTTGAATATATGAAATGGAAAAAAATCTCTGACATAAAAATTAGAGAATTTTATTTTGGAAAAAATAAAATACTTTTTCAAATTGTTTAAGTATTTTAAAAAGAAAGTTCCAGATCGTCTGTACGCAAAAAAAAATGCGTCAAGCTTGATCCTTTGGTCGCACTGGAGCAATGTATGATATAGAAGTATTTCTAATTAATTTTGTATCGACTACAAGTGAGTTAGAAGAAATCAGACGGATTTGAGTTGGCTGAGGTTCGACTTTAAGCGGGTTCTTATGGCCCTACGGCAATACGGTATGCATAATCATTATGCCGTAAGGGCATAAGGGTTGACAAACTTTGCGCATTAACCGATAAGTTCTAAATTATTCAAAAATACCTGGAATAAAAAAGTATCTGATTTCTAAAGATCAGGGACGGATGAACAATAGTAGCACTTGTAGCACGTGCTACGGGCCGCGCGCTTTGACAACTTGGACTAGATATTTCGATATTTCTGGGTTGATAATTGAAAAAACATATCATTTTGACGGGGCCCCCAACTCTTCAAAGTATGTAGTAAAATCTAATTTAGGAAAGTACAAGTAGGTACCTACCTACTACCTAGGAACTTAATAAAGAAACGAGTATTGCANGATACCTAATAATAATGATATTATTATCAGGATAACTGATAATAATATAGGTGTAAGTATGATGTATACAAGGTGTCTGCATTTGCGTGCGTGCTTGTCTAAATCAAAAGCTTTGGATCCAGAGAGAATGAAGGGAGCATGATGATACCTAATAATAATGATATTATTATCAGGATAACTGATAATAATATAGGTGTAAGTATGATGTATACAAGGTGTCTGCATTTGCGTGCGTGCTTGTCTAAATCAAAAGCTTTGGATCCAGAGAGAATGAAGGGAGCATGATGATACCTAATAATAATGATATTATTATCAGGATAACTGATAATAATATAGGTGTAAGTATGATGTATACAAGGTGTCTGCATTTGCGTGCGTGCTTGTCTAAATCAAAAGCTTTGGATCCAGAGAGAATGAAGGGAGCATGATGATACCTAATAATAATGATATTATTATCAGGATAACTGATAATAATATAGGTGTAAGTATGATGTATACAAGGTGTCTGCATTTGCGTGCGTGCTTGTCTAAATCAAAAGCTTTGGATCCAGAGAGAATGAAGGGAGCATGATGATACCTAATAATAATGATATTATTATCAGGATAACTGATAATAATATAGGTGTAAGTATGATGTATACAAGGTGTTTGCATTTGCGTGCGTGCTTGTCTAAATCAAAAGCTTTGGATCCAGAGAGAATGAAGGGAGCATGATGATACCTAATAATAATGATATTATTATCAGGATAACTGATAATAATATAGGTGTAAGTATGATGTATACAAGGTGTCTGCATTTGCGTGCGTGCTTGTCTAAATCAAAAGCTTTGGATCCAGAGAGAATGAAGGGAGCATGATGATACCTAATAATAATGATATTATTATCAGGATAACTGATAATAATATAGGTGTAAGTATGATGTATACAAGGTGTCTGCATTTGCGTGCGTGCTTGTCTAAATCAAAAGCTTTGGATCCAGAGAGAATGAAGGGAGCATGATGATACCTAATAATAATGATATTATTATCAGGATAACTGATAATAATATAGGTGTAAGTATGATGTATACAAGGTGTTTGCATTTGCGTGCGTGCTTGTCTAAATCAAAAGCCTTGGATCCATGCTGCCCTAATTGGAAAATTGAATTTCAAAATTTCTCTTCTGTGTGGTATATGAAATATCTGTCCCCGTGTGTCTGTTGGTCTGAACTTTGAGTTTTTTGACAGTTGTTGAAACTGAACAGTATTCAATCAAAGTGGCATCATCTTTTCAGATGGTAGCCGGATTTAATAGACTGTAGCACTCAAGAAGTTTGTGTTTGTTGCTTAAGTTATTAATTGTCATCATACACATACATTTTGTGGACTAATGATTTGTCAGGGCCCCCAGAACCAAGTCGATTACTCGGCCCGTGAGGATGTCACCTTCAAGTAACATCTTAATTGTTACGTATTTTCACTATGGAAGTTAGTAAGTTTAGGTTAAAAATAAGCCGATCTCCGTGACCGAGTTGTTAAGTCCATTGACTCTTGGTCCGGAGATCGAGTTCTAATCCCGTCCGGAGCGTAAATTTTGTCGTTTTCGGAATGGCATGGCTGTACAAAAGAGTGCCCTGAAGTAATGCGAAAGCAGTTCCGGGGCAAAAGTTTTTAATTACATATATAAAAAAGGTTAAAAATAGGATGTCAAATGAATACTCACAATCCTTCTCTATATCCATCCAGCAGTGCTTGACATAGTGATTTGTTTTGTGGAATGGTTTGAAGAATATCGCCGTCTGCTGTTACATATCCTATTGCCCATTGACCTAGCCTCGTGCAACTTAATCGAAACACATAACTGAAAACATCAGAAAATAATTTTAGTGTCGGAAAGTTGACAATATTGATAATACTGAGAAAGAAAATCTGATACAAACATCACTCAATTTTTACTATAAGAAGAAACTATTATAATCGGTGTTGAATTTTCAATACAAAATCACGTTTTGAGATTCCAGATCCACAATTTCAAAAAACTGATCTGAATGGGCACCAAATTTTAAGCTCTAGCTCTTAATACTGTTCTTTTTTTAGGCAGGATTCGGGAAAATCGCTAAAAGCGGCAAAAATGCCAATAGTACATTCTGGCCATTGGCCATTTTTTTCTATGCAGATAATCCTAATTTCACACGTTCAATATGACTGACAGTAATTTAGAGCATCAGAGATCAAATGTGAGTTTTGGATTTAGCGTGTCTCAAAACGTAGATCACAAAATTTTGAGAAGGGTGGGGTCGATTCTAAAGGTCCAATCTTGAAAATAATAAACCATAACAGCCAGAAGTAGCAACCTACTAACCTGAGGATAACTTCAGAACCAATAAGCCTGAGGTTGGTTTTAATCCTTTATGAGTGAGTAATATACCCTTTTCATGGCGCTCCCTATAGGTCAGTTATCTAATCTTTACTATTAATGTTCGAGTTCATGAGTCATACACAGTGTGTTTGGTTAGAAATGGAACCCCCGAATATGGTGGGTTACTGATATCAAATAGATTTTTTTGGCAAATTGTTAGGGAGTCAAAAAACGTATAGCCGAGTTAGAGGGCGGAAAAAGCAATTTCTGGAAAACTTTCTACGTCGCTTGGTGGGTTTTGTAGGACCGGCAAAAAAGTGAATAGACAAAAAATTCAAATTTTTGATGGTGGTAATTCAAAAATATGGCGTCAAAATTTTAAAACAGGAAAACGAAATGGGAGATGGCTGAAAAGTGGTCAAGTTTTGATTCATCATTTTCAAATGAACTCTGCCAATGTGACACATGGTGGGTTTACTATTTTACTAGCTAAAAAAATTAGACCCTATATTTGACATATATACCAAATTTCAAGTCTCTGGATCTTACCATCTGGCTAGTTCTTTACTGACACCCCACATATGACATACATACCAAATTTCAAGTCTCTGGCTTTTACCATTCTCTTTTTAAACAGCAATACAAAAAACCGCTAAAAAGCGGCAAAAACCGCCAAAGGTATATTCGATTACACCCAAAACTTTCTGGGCACAATTAGACCCTAGATGAGACCTATAAACAAATTTCATCCAAATCAGTCAACACTAAGTGGCAAAAGTGCCCATCACGGCGTACGACGGACAAACGCCTCCGTTACTCGATTTTTGGATTCTACGTACCTTGAAACTTACAACATAAAATTTTGAGTTGGGGTACTTTTTTTCGTGACGATTCTAAAGGTTCAGTATTGAAAATAATAAACCAAAAAGAGAAAGTCTATTTTCAAATTTATTTCGAAATATTAAAAGAGCTACTTGTCTACAATTTTTTTTTCAGCATTCGAGCACAACTTTTTACCCATGTCAATAGAGGACCTTCTTGGAGACCACTAATTATAGTTGACCCAAAGACCATGTCAATCACAGCAATGCATTTACAAACTAATGATAACAACATTGACCAGTTACTTTCTGTGTCATTTTTTATATCAGCTCAGGTACACTCGGCCGTGATGATATCACCTTCAAGTAACTTCTCACAATCCCAAGTACCAATGATTTATTTTAAGTCATACTTGGATTGAAAGCATTCAGCATCAGCATTATAGCAATAAAATCTGAATACAAAGAAATCATGATCAGCAATAGAATAGCAAGTAACACAAGAAAATCATTGTGCCCCGTTTTTTTTAAAAAAAAAAAAAAAACGGGAGATGAATTTTGAGTGAAAGAAAAGCATACCTTCCAGGTTTATTGATATACTGAGACAGTCTGATTTTGACTTCATCGTACGTGAGAAAGGCCACATATCCAGGATGCGTCACAGCTAATATTTGCCAATTTTTTAACAGTGTTGTCCACGGTTGAAACAGCCTGAAAAGTAAAAAAATAAGGCGTTACCAAGAAAAGCAACAGGTGGGTGGGAAAACGACGGAGATGTAGGGATGTTTTCTTATATCAATCAGGGCACATACAAATATAGAGCACCTAACAGATAAAGTTTTCTTTTTACAATGAACTACAAGCTAATATGACTAGTCTTGTACATTACATGCAAATTACATTGTAATATCAACCAATAGTTTATTGTGAAATAGGTCCCTGATCTAAAAAACTCTAGATTACATTTATACTAAATACAGAGATATACATTTCATTTTAGTTGGTTGTTATGTAAATAAATCAAATATTTGTGTGTACCATGTTTGTGGTAGGGGTTGTCTGTTCCAATACCACAGCCCAAACCGTAGCAGATAGGGAAAAATTTATGGGAATGGACCACCCCGCAAAAATCATGTTTTAGAACCCCAGAAAAATTAGAACTAAAATATGTCAAGCCATTTTCGAGTTACGACCAAAATTCTAATTTATTCACCAAAATTGGACAGTGAACTCAAAGCGAGAAAGTTTTAGATGGCCGTTGAGTCCTTATTTTAGGACATTTCCTGCACAGGTATGGCCAGCTATTCCAGAGATACGAATTCGAAACCGGGAACGGGCAAAATAAAATTTAGAAAAGGCTAAAGTCAGAATGACCTTGCCTCTACGGCCCCTGGCGAAACGTTTAAATCCAGTTTTTTTAAAGGTTGCACTATACAGGGTGGACACAAACCTATAATTCCCCCCCCCCAAAATTCCATTGAAAAACATAAATAGCAGTTAGTTTTCAAGAAAGAACCTTTGCATTGGACAACAAAAGAAACATTTTTCTCTGAACCGAGCTCTATTGAAAACATTTTTATCTATACTTTCTATCTTTCTATACAATGTAGGTATGATACATATTTTGCTCAAATTACCACAACAATAGTTCTTTGAACTGTACATCTAACTCAGTTAAAATGGCTACCACGAGGCCCGGGTGGCCCAACAGGGCCCAAAAAAATAATCAGCAAATTCTGTAACACACAATGAATGTCCATAATCCGTTTGATCAAACTCAAAAAAGACATTCTAGAATTATCACGAAACAAACGGATCTTTACACGAATAATGTAGGATACTGAAGGTGGATTCACTATTACATAAAAAAAAACCTTTATAGAAAAATCTCGTGGTGTTAAAAGTAGTTCTCACTTCGTTGGATCAACAAAAATAATCCGAGTGTCTCAATAGAGTTGGAAAATAGTTTGGGGATGATAAATCCACACCAAGTTTCATCCATGTCGGACCACGCGTTCGAGAGTTAAAGTAAGTTAAATAAATTGATACCATTCAATAATACCAAGGCTGTAAAATGAAAAATAGAGTTGGAAAATAGTTTGGGGATGATAAATCCACACCAAGTTTCACCAATGTCGGACCACGCGTTCGGGAGTTAAAAGTAAGTTAAATAAATTGATACCATTCAATAATAGCAGGGATTTGAAATGAAGAAAACGTACAGCCATGTTGAGTTATTATTTTGTCACACATAAAATGAACAATCTTAGAAAGGGCGTTATTATTTGCAAGCGCAATAAAATATTTTGATTGCTTTGCTATTCAATGTTATTTAGTGTGGGTGTTTTATCAGAAGAAAATATATCAATCAGTTTATTTCAACCTCTCTAAAACCTAAACAAAATTGATGTCGAAATTGAAAATCCAATTTATTTGATGAAAATAAAAAAACATTGAGAAAAACAACAAATACGAGATGAAAAACAAAGGCTGGAAAACTCAATATGGCAAACCTGGAGTGGTCGAACAGTTGGGAGATATTAATGAAGGGAAGCAAAGGTTGGAAAACTCAATATGGCAAACCTGGAGTGGTCAAACAGTTGGGAGATATTAATGAAGGGAAGCAAAGGTTGGAAAACTCAATATGGCAGGACGAACAGTTGGGAGCTATTAATGGAGAGAGGCTTAGACTGGGAGACTGTATTTTGTGACATTGATCCAATAGTTTATTTATCTTGAATGATGATTGGCCAGTTAAAAAATTCTGGCGTGAACATCACACGACTTTCCTTATCTATAAAAAGCAGAGGAAAATATTGTCATGGCCTGAAATCATTGATTTTAATGCCGGAACACGTTTCGTGGTCCTCAGAGGTCAACTCCCGAGTTTCAGACATTAGTCCGTGTGTCTGTTCAAGAATAAGATATCTCAAGAACGGTACCTAGAGACTTCCACGAAACATTCTAGTTCAAATAGAATTTATATTTGGCGGAATTTTGCCGGTTTTTGGCAACTCTTCTATCTAAAAAGAGAACGATAAGAGTTGGAGCTTTATATTTGGTAAGTCGAAATAGGTACAATGATTACAATTTATGCAATTAAAATTTTATGCAAACTCCAGATTAGGACTCTGAGAAACTCAAAACATGTTTTGGCATTGAAAAGTCGACATGGAAAATGTCAGCCCATGACAATACTTTCTTCTCTTTTAATAGATAAGGAAAGTCGTGTGATGTTCACACCTGAACATCAATAGAGAATGTTTTTAAAATAATAGTACATACATAAAGGAGCATCCGCACTACACAGTAAAAGTGTCAGTGACCGTGATCTCACAGTGATTTTAATAACGCCCGTCAGTGTTTTCTTCGTGCTCTGACCATATTTTCATATCAAATCACTGTGAAGATCGATGTACGGCGTCGGAGAGCAGTTTCACTGTGTGGTGTGAATGCTCCTTTAATCTCCTACCAAGTTACTCGTATAACTTCCAAATGTAAGAAGATAAAGTACTTGAACCAACTAATTGTATCAGAAACTTAACAGCTTTTCCCCCTTGTTATTGCCACTACAAACAATAACATGACCTGCCTGTGCTCCCTGAACTAAACCTAAAATAAACTTCTTAAGAAGAGAAAACAAAATAAGAAATAAAACTTTGAGTAAACACAAACACGTTGAAGGAAATTGTACAATTGTTTTCCTTACATAATAATACAGAACAGCACACGACTTCCCTTATATAAAAAAAGAAGAGGAAAGCATTGTAATGATCTGAAATTTTCCTTATCGAGTTTTCAAAAATTTTTTGAGATCCTCAGAGCCCAAAACACGAATTTCAGGCATTGGTCTGTTCGTGCGTGTTTGACGTACCATGTAATTGTGTACTTAACATGCATACCAAATTTCAAGTCTATATCTGCAGTCATTGTGAAAACCGCCAAAAACGGAAAACCGCACGATAAATTGTACCGCTCAGGAGACATATTTATCAGAGATACACAGACGGACCAATGGCTGAAACACGAGATTTGGGTTCTGGGGACTTCGAAACGTGTTTTGGCATTGAAATTTTCAGCCCATTACAATACTATTATAGATTTTGGAAAAGGAAAATAAATAAAAATTAAATATTAAAAGTGGGAACTTTGGCTAAACACATAGCAGGAGACAAGTTTTGTGGGCGGGTTCAATGTGAAGGTTAGAACAAAGGCAGTGCCAAAATGTCTGCTAAAAGTTCAACAAATTTTATCTATTTTTTTTTTTTTTTTTGCTTTGATTGCAGTTTGTAATATTCGTATGCCGATAAAGCCCCGAAGGAAAATATGCACCATCTCCCTCATGTTGTTACAATGGGATCGGTGTGCATAAAAACATGGGAAAGATAAAAACAACATACAATGAAGATACAGTCACGGACTTAAACAACGATCCAAATGAGAAAAAGAAGAAAAAAAATCTCTTATGGTGCAATCACATTACACAGTGTCAGAGACAGTGCTCTCCGAAGCCGTACCGTGATCTTCACAGTGATTTGACGTGAAAATATCTCCATTGTCTGAGCACGGAGAAAACACTGATGGGTGTTATTAAAATCACTGTGAGAGCACTGTCACTGGCACTTTCTCTGTGTAGTGTGTATGCTCCTTTATTGTGTATTTTTTGGTTTTAACTCCGAACTAAGTACACAAGGTAAAATTGTTTTGCATTCATGCGAAGGTTAAAAATAAAATTGTAGGTATTCAGTTTTTTTACGTTCGTAAAATGAGTTTTCAGACATCAGCAAGGTACAAATAATTATGGTTTCTTGTGTTTTTGCAATCAATTTATTGGGATATCATCCGATTTTGATGAAATTTTTAAGATTTGTTGTCATGGTCTCGAACTGGTCATTGAAGACATGAGTTTAACTCTTTTTTTGACGAGAAACTTACAAACCATGAGCTACCTACATTAAACTCACCCCAGGCCTGGGTTGGCCCGGAAATAACCAGCATTACAAGGTCGCGAACCCACGTGTACACCCACACATATTACAAACTCGCCGGACGTGGCTCGTGACTGCAAAGTAGCCATGCAAGGAATTAACAGAGAAGTCAAGTTCATTAATTTCCAAACAGTATTCAATGCGGAAATAATTTTATTGATGTCGAAATACGATGAAACTTTTCGATTTCAAAGACCGCCTCTTCACTCGACAGCCTTGAATTCAAAGACCGCCTCTTCACTGGACAGCCTTGAATTCAAAGGCCGCCTCTTCACTGGACAACCTTAAATTCAAAGACCACCTCTTCACTCGACAGCCTTGAGTTCAAAGACCATCTCTTCACTTGAAAGTCTTGAATTCAAAGACCGTCTCTTCACTCGACAGCCTTGAATTCAAAGACCGCCCCTTCACTCGACAGTCTTGAATTCAAAGATCGCCTCTTCACTTCACTGGACAGCCTTGAATTCAAAGACCGCCTCTTCACTGGACAGCCTTAAATTCAAAGACCACCTCTTCACTCGACAGCCTTGAATTCAAAGACCGCCTCTTCACTCGACAGCCTTACAAAACGCCAAGAAAAAATTTAACGAATAATTGTTTCATGACAGTTCTTTTCCATCCGAATACGCCTCGGCAAAAGTATACATTTTTGAAAAACTCCTTGTAATAATGATAAATATTTACTTTAAATTTACATAAAACAAGGCAGAAGACTATTATTACTGCAAACGGCAAAGAGGAAGGGCGGCACGGGAATGGAAAATTCTCTTCACATCAAAATCTGGCTTAATCCCTCGTTGAAAATTTTCCATTTTTCTGACAAAACTTCTTCATTTTTTTTTTTTTTTTTGAACATTTTTCATTTTATCATGAGTGGTAAAAAAAAAAATAATTAAAAAGGGAGATTTATTTTCCCCTTTTAATTAATCCTGTTGTTTTTCCCTTGCCTCTACCGCTTCTGACTCAAATGTTCAAACTATGTTTTTGCATTTAGCTTTCTACAACCTATTTTAAAGTGTTTCAAAATTCCTGTGATAACTTTCCAACTGTCCGCATTAATATAAAGGGTGCGCTTTGTTAAATACTACAGTCAAAATAAGGGCTGGTCCAAAAGTACCTCCCTATGTGGTTCTGTATCGGGGGAGGAACAGATGGGTTGTGCTTTTCGATTTTTGACATATTTTAACCCAACTAGACAGGTTAGGAAACGTTTTTACGGCCATGCCTCTGTTGCGTCAGAATAATGTACAACCGTCAAACATGGATTCATGACGGGAAATAAAAAAACGAGTTTAAAAAAAAAAATTAAAAAAAGGGAACCATACAGTCCTCCCGGGATAAGGACACCTCTCTATGAAAATCAATAATAATTTTTGAACCCCAAATTGGAAGTTAATAAAATAGGATTGGGCAATGAGAGTATATTGCATGACGTTTTTTTTTTTTTTTTTTTTTTTTTTTTTTTTTTTTTTTTTTTTTTTTTTNTTTTTTTTTTACTTTGTCTTCCTATAGAAGATAAAGTATTGTAATCGTGCAGAAAATGTTCACATTTTTTATATTAAGTGTGAAAAATTATTATTTGTCTAAAGTCGGTCAAATTTGTCGGAAAATGATGTCCATTCAACGCAAATTTATGATGTTTTGGACCGATCGTCCGGAAAGACGTCTTTTCCCACGTCTCAATTCTCCATAGTTTCCATACCACCCAAATTTGACCATTATATCACGAATTGTGGAGCTATTAGAATATTTTTCCACGTCCGATTTTCTAAACTCGAACAAATTTAGTTCGCTATGTAATCGTGTTCAATTCAAAAGTTATGAATTTTTCAAATAGGAAAGGGACTTTAGGATCTCACTTTATTATGGAAAGTGTAAGCTTCTGTGTCCACCGTAGCAACGAGATAGGCCGTGCTTATCTGTGTTGATGTTGCTTATGTAATGTGTATGTTACTGTGAATTTTGAAAATCGTGTGATTATGAGTAATCGACCGCGATTATCAATAACCACCAGAGCTCTTTGGCCAGCATTACTTAGAATAACATAAACAATAAATTCCACAATATCCGCACCCGCAGTGTGGTTAATGATAAGGGAGTTTACTCGAAATAAGTCAAATTTCCAGGTTGTCAGTATCAATGGCACATTGAATAAACTTCCCGAGGAACCACAACGTCCAGAGAGGTTTTTTTATGGCTTAACGAACTTTAACACCTATCGGTGACAAGGGTTTTACCCTCCATTTGCTGGAAACTTGCAATCTAGCTATCCACATTTACCTCACCCAGCCTGGGTTGGGCCGGAAAAATCCATCATCACGAGTGTGCGAACCCACGTGGACACCCACATGGTACAACATCGCTGGACGTTGCTTTACTTCAGTGATCAAACGGGAACTGGTAGGAAAAAAAGTTGTATAACCTCGAAGTAGGTACAAAGATTACAAGAATGTGTCACTTGTACTATTTCATAAGATTATACTAGTATTCCCCTCGACCAGAGAGGTTAGCAAACATCATTAGAACAATTCCTCGCACAAAATACCTTGTAATGAGGAAATTTCTACCAAAAATCCGGAACACCGGAACATGGATTCATTAAAACTTGTCTCAGTTCGAGAATTTACCAACTTTTTTCTGTGACTATGAGTAAGAACACCAACACTAAAAAAAACCTCACCAGAAAGAACAAAACCAAGAATAACTTTAACAATCACCAACTCTCCTCTGTGACTATGAGTAATAACAACAACACCAAAAATAACCTCACCAGAAAGAACAAAACCAAGAATAACTTCAACAATCACCAACTCTCCTCTCTGACTATGAGTAAGAACAACAACACCAAAAATAACCTCACCAGAAAGAACAAAACCAAGAATAACTTCAAAAATCACCAACTCTCCTCTGTGACTATGAGTAAGAACAACAACACCAAAAATAACCTCACCAGAAAGAACAAAACCAAGAATAANAATTTAACCCTTCATTTCTAAATGGACATTTTAATCATTGAAAATGTCAGCGACGGTGGGTGTATTGAAGGTAACTCAATGTGGGGACGAGTAAAACACATGTCTAATACTGGGAAAAGAGAGAAATGACATTTTCATAATTTAACCCTTCATTTCTAAATGGACATTTTAATCATTGAAAATGTCAGCGACGGTGGGTGTATTGAAGGTAACTCAATGTGGGGACGAGTAAAACACATGTCTAATACTGGGAAAAGAGAGAAATGACATTTTCATAATTTAACCCTTCATTTCTAAATGGACATTTTAATCATTGAAAATGTCAGCGACGGTGGGTGTATTGAAGGTAACTCAATGTGGGGACGAGTAAAACACATGTCTAATACTGGGAAAAGAGAGAAATGACATTTTCATAATTTAACCCTTCATTTCTAAATGGACATTTTAATCATTGAAAATGTCAGCGACGGTGGGTGTATTGAAGGTAACTCAATGTGGGGACGAGTAAAACACATGTCTAATACTGGGAAAAGAGAGAAATGACATTTTCATAATTTAACCCTTCATTTCTAAATGGACATTTTAATCATTGAAAATGTCAGCGACGGTGGGTGTATTGAAGGTAACTCAATGTGGGGACGAGTAAAACACATGTCTAATACTGGGAAAAGAGAGAAATGACATTTTCATAATTTAACCCTTCATTTCTAAATGGACATTTTAATCATTGAAAATGTCAGCGACGGTGGGTGTATTGAAGGTAACTCAATGTGGGGACGAGTAAAACACATGTCTAATACTGGGAAAAGAGAGAAATGACATTTTCATAATTTAACCCTTCATTTCTAAATGGACATTTTAATCATTGAAAATGTCAGCGACGGTGGGTGTATTGAAGGTAACTCAATGTGGGGACGAGTAAAACACATGTCTAATACTGGGAAAAGAGAGAAATGACATTTTCATAATTTAACCCTTCATTTCTAAATGGACATTTTAATCATTGAAAATGTCAGCGACGGTGGGTGTATTGAAGGTAACTCAATGTGGGGACGAGTAAAACACATGTCTAATACTGGGAAAAGAGAGAAATGACATTTTCATAATTTAACCCTTCATTTCTAAATGGACATTTTAATCATTGAAAATGTCAGCGACGGTGGGTGTATTGAAGGTAACTCAATGTGGGGACGAGTAAAACACATGTCTAATACTGGGAAAAGAGAGAAATGACATTTTCATAATTTAACCCTTCATTTCTAAATGGACATTTTAATCATTGAAAATGTCAGCGACGGTGGGTGTATTGAAGGTAACTCAATGTGGGGACGAGTAAAACACATGTCTAATACTGGGAAAAGAGAGAAATGACATTTTCATAATTTAACCCTTCATTTCTAAATGGACATTTTAATCATTGAAAATGTCAGCGACGGTGGGTGTATTGAAGGTAACTCAATGTGGGGACGAGTAAAACACATGTCTAATACTGGGAAAAGAGAGAAATGACATTTTCATAATTTAACCCTTCATTTCTAAATGGACATTTTAATCATTGAAAATGTCAGCGACGGTGGGTGTATTGAAGGTAACTCAATGTGGGGACGAGTAAAACACATGTCTAATACTGGGAAAAGAGAGAAATGACATTTTCATAAGTTAACCCTTCATTTCTAAATGGACACTTTTAATCATTGAAAATGTCAGCGACGGTGGGTGTATTGAAGGTAACTCAATGTGGGGACGAGTAAAACACATGTCTAATACTGGGAAAAGAGTGAAATGACATTTTCATAATTTAACCCTTCATTTCGAAATGGACATTTTTAATCATTGAAAATTTCAGCCGATTCCAATACTTTCCTTTTTATATAGGATGAGAAAAACGTAACACGTTGTCGTACTAGAACATCAGGATTTTTTTTTTTTTTTTTTTTTTTTTTTTTTCTTACGTCTCTTTACCATCTATTGGTCATTCGAGACGGGAGTTTAACTCTCCATTCGCTGGAAACTTGCAAACCAGCTACCCACATTGACCTTTGTAGTAATAGTTTCCCGTTGCGATTTGCTTTGGTTAGTTTCAAATTAGCCTGTTTAAAAGTAGCGACACCAACTTGGTGAAGCCTCGCTGGACATTGCTTAACTTTAGTGATCTCACGGGAACTGATGTATCCAAAGTGCCAAAGACGCTGGCTAGGAAGATAATTAATCATGTTCAAAGTTGAAAGTTTTTTCTCTATTTAAAAAATATCATTTTATTAACCCTCTCGCGCCCGTGATAGCAAACTCGCTACGAAAGTTGGAGAATTATCTAATTTTGCTTCCGTCCCCCCTTAGTATTAGCTGTAAGGGTAAAGAACCTTTCACACGATGCTCCGAAATCAACAAAAATACTAAGAGCGACAGAAGCAAAATTAGATAATTCATCAACTTTTGGTAGTAAGTTTGCTACCACGGGTGCGAGAGGGTTAATTCGTAAACGGGACGTAAGCCAGCGTCTATAGCACGTTGAATACACCGGCCCACGCTAAATGACTAAAGTCAAGCACCGTCCGTCGAGGTTTTACCAAGTGCGTGTCCAAGTAGATTCGCGTCCTCTTGATGGTGGATTTTTCCGGCCTAACCCAGACTGTGCGAGGTCAATGTGGGTAGCTGGTTTATAAGTTTCCATTGAATGGAGGGTAAAACCCCCGTCTTGAATGACCAATAGATGTTAAAGAGACGTTGAGAAGAAAAAAAAACCGGACCTACATACAAAATTTCATTAAATTAGAAGAACGCTTAGTGGCCAGTGCAAGTCACGGCGAACGGTGTGTGGTGTTCAGGATACTGCGGATTAGATTTTACGTACCTTGAAACGTAAGAGATCAATTGTGAAGGGGGTGTATTTTTGTGGCCGTTCACTATTCAATAAACCAAGAGAGTTCTAGTATGATTCAATACCCCCTTATACTACGAGGGTGGTTCCAAAAGTTTGTGGTCCCACCAACAAAGGGTTAATGTATAGTAGTTCTAACAATATTTTTACATGTCTTAATCTTACACTGTCTAATGATATTACAAGGTAAAATTATCCAAGTATTTTGATTAGTTTAATTTTGACAGGTCATCTTTGTTTAGGTTCCGAGTATATTTTCCGATATGTTCAGCTCATGACAACACCCCTGTCCACACCGCCACCACTGCTATATCTCACACCCCTTACAGTCCAGACCTGGCCCCTAGCGACAATATTTATTTTCAAATCTGAAATCTGATTTGCATGGAAAAAAATGGTGATTAAGAGTGATTAAGAGATCAGGTTGGCTGTTTTGACTGTAAAGATACGAACCTCTTATTGACGGACATAGAGATGTTATCCAAAAGATGTATAGTGCTGAAGTCAAGGGAGATTCGCATGTTGAAAAATAATACACAGTGGGCTTTTATTTTCCCTCCCCATCTAGGTTAGGCCACGAACTTTTGGTACAGCCCCCGTACCTATCAGAATAATGTCTCCTTAAAATGGAACATGATGCAATGAAGGGTTAAATACACAATTCTCCTTTTGGCACAACCCTCGTACCTATCGGAATAATGTCTCCTTAAAATGGAACATGATGCAATGAAGGGTTAAATACACAATTCTCCTTTTGGCATAATTCTCATACCTATCAGAATAATGTCTCTTTAAAATGGAACATGATGCAATGAAGGGTTAAATACACAATTCTCCTTTTGGCATAATTCTCATACCTATCAGAATAATGTCTCCTTAAAATGGAACATGATATATGATGCAATGAAGGGTTAAAAACACCATTCTCCCTTTCATAAAAAATCACGTATTTGATAAAAAATGGAGGAAATTTGAAATCTCCTTTTCTCATTAATTATTATTTCGTAGAAGGTATTAAAAAATTCTAATAATAATTATTTTTTAATCATCAACGGTATGCTGTACAAGTTCCTAGTCAAAGGGAAGCCTTTCCGTTAGGAAAAACGATAATTAGGACAAGTTGATGGGAAAGCTTCGCCGATAGATAAATGAAATGCACGGGGAAAACCAACTGAGTTAAAAAAACAACAACAGATTATAGATATATATCACCAATACCTACACAAAAAACACTGTCCTCAGGTGGAACCCAAGCACTCAAAAGTGTTTAGCCAAAGACCATCAATACAGCAATACAAACCAAAAGAAGACCCACATCGTCTCACAGCAATTATACACATTTTTTCTGATGATGATGATTATATGATGTGATGAAACACATGTTTACCAATCTTTAGTCTTCTTTGGCTCATAATTGCTGCTACAACAAGAGCAACAAAAAAAAACACCGAGATAAACAATAACAAAACCACAAACATCAACAAATAACCTCGAAACAATAAAACCAAGAAGAATTTGAGAAAATGTCAAAAAATCCAGCTTGTATTCAAAACCGAATAAATGTGGAACAATTTATTGGCTGGTACCTACCACATATGAACAGGAGGGTGCTTATGGGTTAAGACCAGGGGCTTATTTCACATTAAACTACAAGTTAATATTACTAGTCTTGTACTTGTACTTGTAATTTATATATGTATATATACGCTATAGATTTTACAAGTAAAAGATAAGTAATATAATTTTTTAGTTTATTGTGAAATGGGTCTCCATACTGACTTTCAAAAGGGCACCCTCCATTCGCTAGAAACTTGCAAATCAGCTACTCACATTGACCTGACCCAGTCTGAGTTGGGCCGGTAAAATGGGCCAACATCATCGGACGTTGCCATAGACGCTGACAATATAGGTCCCTCGAGTGAAAGGATACTAGGTGAGTTTAATGCCTGAGGCATTTTCTATCATCTAGCCCTTAAATATTTATTTCTATAACGTCAAATAATAAAATTTAAGAGAAAGAAAATCCTGCCCCTGCTGGGGATTAAGCCAACGCCCTCCTGTTAACCAGACGAGCGCTTAACTATGCTACGGACACAATTTTTATAAGGAAAAAAACTTCCAACTTGGCACATGTTTGATTATTTTCCCTTTTTTTCTCGTTCGGAAACGGCTCCGAAAATAGGCAAGATAATCTCTCTCCCATTTGAACCAACACATTTCTCTTACAACCCTGTATAGGTATTCGAGAATATATTGCGGGTAACGTAGATGGTCTTCAACTGTACACATTGTCAAGTACCGATTGGACGTCAACCCTGTCATCAAACGAGAATGTTTCCAAAAATTCGTGGCCCCACGAACAAAGGGATAATGTATTGTAGTTCTGACAATGTATTTACATGTCTTACACTGTCTAATGATAATACGAGGTAAAATTATTTAAATATTTTGATTATTTTAATTTGGACAGGTCATTTTGGTTTAGGTTCCGAGTACATTTTTACGATGTGGTCAGCTCCTCCATGACAACGTTCCTGTCCACACCGCCGCCATTGCAAAGGCTGCTGTACGTGAGTGTGGCTTCACTGAGATATCTCAGCCCTCTTACAACCCAAACCTAGCCCCTAGCGAGTATTATTTATTTTCAAAACGGAAATCTGAGCTGCGTGGAAAAAAATGAGAGTGATGAAGAGATCAGGTCCACATTTTAGAGTACTTTTTGACTACAAAGATGGTGCTAACTACTTTTTGACTATAATAGAATATTACCAAAAAATATGTAGAGAGTGTGTTGAATTCAAGGGAGATTTATGTTGAAAAATAAGACACAGTGGGTTTTTATTTTTCTTCGCTATCCGGGTTGGGCCACGAACTTTTGCAACCGCCCTCTTATCAAAGTCATGGGAATAAATACTTACCTAGTAAAAACATCAAATTCAAAATTGGATACATAATCATTTACAGTTAAATCTATGGTCGACTTCAAGGCCATTGCTTCTAAACCAGTCTTTATCTCATGAACTTGATTGAGTTGCTGTCGAAAAAACTTCCATGGCACTAGTGTTCTGAAACAAAAAATACAATCATCATAAGAATTGGGCCAATTACCAGTCCTCCTAGTATAGTGGCATTGTACCTTGGGGGACCCGGGGGTTCAATCCCCGGCAGGGTCGGAAAATGTTCGACTTTATGTTTTTGATTTCGGGGTGAACCTGAGTTCAGGATTATTGAGTAGCTATTTTAATGTGGCAGTATTACGAGAGTAAAGAGATTAGGAGTCACATTAGGTTACGAAACCTAATGTGACTCCTAATCTTTCTGGATATTATATTGTCATCTCCAGGACTGCCGAGAGAAAATCCGGGCCCGGGACTAAAAATTAAGGGTTAGGTACTCTTATTAAAATGAACAAATTCTCAAGGGCATATCCAAAAATCCGAGCCCAAGGGGACTGCCCTCGTCACCCCCCTCACGGTGGCTATTGTCATCTCAATGCGTTCTGATCCTTCTTCAATTTTAAATTTCTAGATATTATATTGTTATGTCAATGTGTTCTGGGTTAAGTGATTGCGTAGGACAACATATTATCAATGAGTATTAGACAGAACGAGGCAATCATACGTGCTATGATGGCCAGGCAGGCAGGCACATGGTGACTCATGTTATCACAAATGAGGGCGTTTCATGATCAAACCACGCTTCACTTGGCCTTGGCATCATCAAGTTGTTGATAATATTTTCAATGCTCGCACTTTATGGACATGTTGACCATTAATTATTCCAACTTGGGTCTTCCTTTCCTAGATGTCCCCTCACTACTTCTAAATCAACGACATTATGATAGTGAGGAAAGAGCGATCCTAAAGGAATATATTTTTAAGTTTGGATCTTGTTTTTTTTCTTCTTCTTCTTTGGATTAACGTCTTTTTAACATCTAATGGTCATGCGAGACGGGAGTTTTACCCTCCATTCACGGGAAATAAAAAAACATATAAACCTCAAAACCTCACCCAGCCTAGGATGTGCCAGAAAAATAGCCAGCATCATGAGGGTGCGAACCTACGTGAACACCCACATGGTTCAAACTCACTGGGCGTTGCTTAACTTCAGTGATCTAACGGGAACTGATGTATTCAACGGCACGTTTAAACACTAGCCAATCTAAATCTTTATTGTCCAAATAATAAGACGTCTCCGTGGCAGAGTGTGCATCACGTTCGGCTTGTACCAAGAAGATTCCGGGTTCGATTTCTGGACGAGTCGAAAATTTGAAAAAAGTTTTTTTTTTGTGTCTGGTTGTGTTGGGGGTAGCTCAGCCTCCCGAGGACAATTGAGTAGCTATGGTAATAGCGCCAAGTGGTAGCATTATAAGGTAAAAATGGATGAAGTGTAGCTTAGGATAAAATCGGATTCGATAGCAAAATTCTACCCACAAATAAAATAAAAAAAAGTGTAGCTTATTAGGCTTAGTGATATTGGAGTGAATGTTGGGAATATCTTGTAATGCTATGATGCACATTGTGACATAATAAGAAATCATTTACATATTTTACACTATTTGTCTAATGATAATACGAGGTAAAATTATCCAAATATATCTTTGTTTAGGTTCCGAGTACATTTTTCCGATGTGCTCTCATGACACGACGACATGCCAGTCAAAACAGGCGTCATTGCAAAGGCTGATGCGTGTGAGTGCAGTTTTCGGTTTCACTTAGATATCTCAGTCCCCGTACCGTATAGTCCATACTTGGAAGCAACTTTTACTTATTTTCAAACTTAAACTGAAATCTGAGCTGTTTGAAAAAAATGGGATTGATGAAGCGATCTTGATCAGATCGGCTGTTCTAGAGTCTTTTGACCATAAGGATATTCAACTTGACGGGCATAGTTCATCATCATATTAGGTAAACAGCCGTGGGACTGGTTTGCAACAATTGGCCATGAGTTGTTGATACTAAAGAATCCTTCCTTACGAATAATGCAGTAGCTTCTCCTTGCTTTCTGCAAGGCTAATCGTTTCCAACCCTGCTCTTAGTTGCCTTTTACGACCGGCATAGTCTTGAGTGCCTTGAAAGTATTCTTTTTAAATCCCCCAATCCACAGGCGACATATATATGTTATCCAAAAAATGTAAAGGGAGATCATGTTGAAAAATAAAATATGGTGGGCTTTTATTTTTCTTCTTTATGTAAATTAGGCCATGAACTTATGCATCCGCCCCACCCTCGTGCCTCCAACCATCAGAGCTACTGAGGCTTAAAAATAAAAGATAAATTGAGTTCTATATACTCGTATTTTGCCCACCACAAATACCAGCCTATCACAACACACGTCAAATATGATGCTCATGGAACCGAGAGACGTGGGCATATTATTCTCTTGAAGCATCCCTTTTCACCGCGGGGAAGTGTATACGGAGTATGACATGGCCCTGCATATGATGGGTGGCATTCAGATGTACAGGGTGAGTCAGAACCCATGTCAAATATGATGCTCATGGAACTGAGACACGTGGGCATATTATTCTCTTGAAGCATCCCTTTTCACTGCGGGGAAGTGTATACGGAGTATGACATGGCCCTGCATATGATGGGTGGCATTCAGATGTACAGGGTGAGTCAGAACCCATGTCAAATATGATGCTCATGGAACTGAGACACGTGGGCATATTATTCTCTTGAAGCATCCCTTTTCACTGCGGGGAAGTGTATACGGAGTATGACATGGCCCTGCATATGATGGGTGGCATTCAGATGTACAGGGTGAGTCAGAACCCATGTCAAATATGATGCTCATGGAACTGAGACACGTGGGCATATTATTCTCTTGAAGCATCCCTTTTCACTGCGGGGAAGTGTATACGGAGTATGACATGGCCCTGCATATGATGGGTGGCATTCAGATGTACAGGGTGAGTCAGAACCCATGTCAAATATGATGCTCATGGAACTGNATTGACTCATAATCAACATATTCGTAACTCAACGATGACTAAACATATGCACTTGAAATGTAGTTGGTGTACTGACTGCGTGACAGACTCACACATTGACTCATAATCAACATATTCGTAACTCAACGATGACTAAACATATGCACTTGAAATGTAGTTGGTGTACTGACTGCGTGACAGACTCACACATTGACTCATAATCAACATATTCGTAACTCAACGATGACTAAACATATGCACTTGAAATGTAGTTGGTGTACTGACTGCGTGACAGACTCACACATTGACTCATAATCAACATATTCGTAACTCAACGATGACTAAACATATGCACTTGAAATGTAGTTGGTGTACTGACTGCGTGACAGACTCACACATTGACTCATAATCAACATATTCGTAACTCAACGATGACTAAACATATGCACTTGAAATGTAGTTGGTGTACTGACTGCGTGACAGACTCACACATTGACTCATAATCAACATATTCGTAACTCAACGATGACTAAACATATGCACTTGAAATGTAGTTGGTGTACTGACTGCGTGACAGACTCACACATTGACTCATAATCAACATATTCGTAACTCAACGATGACTAAACATATGCACTTGAAATGTAGTTGGTGTACTGACTGCGTGACAGACTCACACATTGACTCATAATCAACATATTCGTAACTCAACGATGACTAAACATATGCACTTGAAATGTAGTTGGTGTACTGACTGCGTGACAGACTCACACATTGACTCATAATCAACATATTCGTAACTCAACGATGACTAAACATATGCACTTGAAATGTAGTTGGTGTACTGACTGCGTGACAGACTCACACATTGACTCATAATCAACATATTCGTAACTCAACGATGACTAAACATATGCACTTGAAATGTAGTTGGTGTACTGACTGCGTGACAGACTCACACATTGACTCATAATCAACATATTCGTAACTCAACGATGACTAAACATATGCACTTGAAATGTAGTTGGTGTACTGACTGCGTGACAGACTCACACATTGACTCATAATCAACATATTCGTAACTCAACGATGACTAAACATATGCACTTGAAATGTAGTTGGTGTACTGACTGCGTGACAGACTCACACATTGACTCATAATCAACATATTCGTAACTCAACGATGACTAAACATATGCACTTGAAATGTAGTTGGTGTACTGACTGCGTGACAGACTCACACATTGACTCATAATCAACATATTCGTAACTCAACGATGACTAAACATATGCACTTGAAATGTAGTTGGTGTACTGACTGCGTGACAGACTCACACATTGACTCATAATCAACATATTCGTAACTCAACGATGACTAAACATATGCACTTGAAATGTAGTTGGTGTACTGACTGCGTGACAGACTCACACATTGACTCATAATCAACATATTCGTAACTCAACGATGACTAAACATATGCACTTGAAATGTAGTTGGTGTACTGACTGCGTGACAGACTCACACATTGACTCATAATCAACATATTCGTAACTCAACGATGACTAAACATATGCACTTGAAATGTAGTTGGTGTACTGACTGCGTGACAGACTCACACATTGACTCATAATCAACATATTCGTAACTCAACGATGACTAAACATATGCACTTGAAATGTAGTTGGTGTACTGACTGCGTGACAGACTCACACATTGACTCATAATCAACATATTCGTAACTCAACGATGACTAAACATATGCACTTGAAATGTAGTTGGTGTACTGACTGCGTGACAGACTCACACATTGACTCATAATCAACATATTCGTAACTCAACGATGACTAAACATATGCACTTGAAATGTAGTTGGTGTACTGACTGCGTGACAGACTCACACACTGACTCATAATCAACATATTCGTAACTCAACGATGACTAAACATATACACTTGAAATGTAGTTGGTGTACTGACTGAGTGACAGACTCACACTGACTCATAATCAACATATTCGTAACTTAACGATGACTAAACATATACACTTGAAATGTAGTTGGTGTACTGAGTGACAGACTCACACTGACTCATAATCAACATATTCGTAACTCAACGATGACTAAACATATACACTTGAAATGTAGTTGGTGTACTGACTGAGTGGCAGACTCACACACTGACTCATAATCAACGTATTCGTAACTTAACGATGACTAAACATATACACTTGAAATGTAGTTGGTGTACTGACTGAGTGGCAGACTCACACGCTGACTCATAATCAACTTACTCGTAATTCAACGATGACTAGACACAGAAACTTGAAATTTGAAAACCACGTTCCTCGTACAATGTACGTACGAAGTTAGGAAGGAAAACATCCAAATAGAAGAGAGTTATCGCCCAGAACGCAGTTCAACGGCACAACTAATACAGTCCGAGATATCAAAAAATGACCAGGAATGACCCCCCACAATTCAAAATCTTCCAGAAAAATATAAAAGCCACTTAAGGGGGGGGGATCAAAACCACCCCGCCGTAAAACTTAATTTTTGGAGAGCCGACCAATCCAATCTTTTATGATGAATATACAATAAAGCATAGAATTTCAATGTAAAATAAAACAGTAGCCTGGATGGAGATATGAACGGGAAATAGAGGCAAACGCGAGCAGGTGCTTCCTTTAAATCGCCCACCAGGGAGTGATGAAGGGCGCCCAAGATGGTTGGTTCTTCGTACCGGGGCTACCAGTGCCCTCGGGCACGGCCAAAGACCATCAACACCGTTCCGAAGACAACTCACTTGGTTTTTCCTCCGTTGGACCCAGCCGTGCTGCTCCAGATACTTCCTCAAAGAGTTTGTATATAAATCCTTGCTAAACCCTGATCGTTCTGATCGTTGTCGTCTATGTATGCTGGCTGCTCATGATTTACGTCATGAGCAGCCAGCAACTATTCATCAAACCCAACTAAATCTAGAGCCGTCAGCATTATGGACAGACCCTGTTGGAGAGGCCGCCTTTCTTGGCCTGGAGACACAGTGAGAGTCGTTGATAACGTTAACAACAACAAGGAACTAAATTGATGACACAAAGGTTAGTAGCATTGAATATATATTACGAGGAAAGAATATATGAGTTGAAAACGCTAGACACTTTTGAAATGAATTAGGGTCTTAGCTTTCGTGCGGAGAATTTGAATGTACAGTGCTGGATCTTACAGGCTTTTAAGGGAAAACATCAACCTAGCGTTGATAATAATTATTTGGCTAGCTGAACCAAACGTTCTTCTTGATTGCAAGCGTCAAAATGAAACAAAAAAAATATTTCAACTCAAAGGTCAAAATAAATGAGCGGCGCACGGAGAAGGGTCCAAAGATCTTTTCACGAACCCAGCACTGAAATTTTTAAATAAAAATGTATACAAAGAGGGGATCCTGATGGCGGTAAATTTTAAATTTTTTGAGAATTTAAATTGACTTTTTAGTGGCGATAAAAACATTTTAAAGGAATTAAAACACTCTAAAAAACCATAATTAGATATAAAATGAAATACGAAAAAATAATATTTAAGTAAGTAATAAACGAAAAAAATAAAAATGGGTCCATCGAGAAAAAAAAATAATGTCCGCCATTCCAAAGAGGTGTTAAGACCCTAATTTTACAAAAAGTGTCTAACGGTTTTTGTATAGAGCTGATACATTACATTTCTTCCTGGTAATATATAATCAATGGTTAGTAGTGTGTGTGTGTGTGTGTGTGATGAAGAAAAGCTCTTTCTAAACAAAGGAGTGCATCATTTGAAACAATAGAGAGAACAGGAATATAAAACGATTGCCACTTGACACACTAGATGACTAGAACAAAGATAAAAAAAGTATACATGCTAAAAAATAGCAAGCTGAAAAAATTAAAAACATAAAATTCTGGTTTTTCTGGGTTAAGTGAGTAGGACGTGCTGATGGTGTATGTGGGACGAGACGAGACGAAGTGTAGTGTACTTCTTTACTTGCCTGCTGAGTGACGGCAATTCATTGAAAATGATTTTGATGAGCGAACGGGAAAGAGATTCATAAAAAACATATATTTGAAGTGTTTTAACATATGGAAGCGAAACATAGACTATGAAGATAAGAGAAAAAGAAAGATTTGGAAGCGGCGGAAATGTGGATGTAGCGAAAAATGACAAAACAAAATGGATAGAAAGAAGGAGCAACGATCTAATATTACTGGACATTGATGAAAGAACAGCTGATGAATTAGATTAATTCAGAAAAATCAAACTTAATGGTCACATCATCAGACAAAATAAATTCATCAGCACAATCTTCGAAGGAAAAATAACAAAGAAGAAAACCAGAGGACGACCTAGAAAACAATATTTCTAAGACATCCCAGGAACCCTGAGATGCTCGTCATTAAATTTACTGAAATGTATCGCAAGAGATAGAAGGAGTGACTTCAGCGACAAGGCATATAGCATTCAGCATTAGCGTTTTGAATGAGACAGCATTCAGCAACACATTAGCGTTTTAATTGGGATAGCATTCAGTAACACATTAGCGCTCTGAATGAGATACCATTCAGCAGCACATTAGCGTTTTGAATGAGATAGCATTCAGCAGCACATTAGCGTTTTGAATGAGATATCATTCAGCAACACATTAGAATTTTGAATGAGACAGCATTCAGCAACACATTAGCGTTTTAAATGGGATAGCATTCAGTAACACATTAGCGCTCTGAATGAGATACCATTCAGCAGCACATTAGCGTTTTGAATGAGATACCATTCAGCAGCACATTAGCGTTTTGAATGAGATTAGAATTTTGAATGAGATAGCATTCAGCAACACATTAGAGTTTTGAATGAGATACCATTCAGCAACACATTAGCGTTTTGAATGAGATACCATTCAGCAACACATTAGCGTTTTGAATGAGATAGCATTCAGCAACACCCATACCCATTCATAATTTATAATGTAAAGGGGAGGGGGGCGTGGGAGGGTTTCATTTCAAGAAAGGGGGGGCCCAATACTAAAAAGTTTGGGAACCCCTGTTTTAGAGTATGATGATGATGATGATGATGATGAGCGCACAATGGAACGAGATTAATCAGTTGAGATGGCGAATGAGACATTGAACAGAATCTGAGAGAAATCTTCCCAAATATATATTAGTAGTTCTGAGAACTGTAGATATCACTTAAAATAGTCTCCATGACGTTATGCTATGAATATAATAAATGTCCATAACAAGTTTCATTAGAATGGGAACCCAGACAACGCCACTCGTAGCTAAATATTTTAAAGTTAGAACCATTAATTATTATTTTCAGTTGAAATCATTTTTTTTATTACTTTCAATAATGAACTTTCGGAATCAAAACGGAAAAACAAACATAAAAGTGACCTACACACCAAATTTAAAGTCTCTAAAACCTACCGATTTTAAGATATCTTGTTTAGACAAAAGGACAGGCACACAGAAACGGTCCCACAATGACTGACACTCGAGATTTGGGCTCCGGGGAACTCAAAACGTGTTTTGTCATTGAAAACTCGACATTGAAAATTTCGGCCTATTACAATACGGATAATAATTTTTTTTTAAAAAAATGGCTTTATTCAAATCTATTACGGGTAGAGATTATGATCCCGAACCTTCCTGACAATCCCGAAGTTTCGGGACTGGAACGGTCACAATCCCGGGATCCCAGGACTGATCTCGGGATTAGAAAAAAATTGGGAATCTTCCAAATTTCAAGTAAAAGTAGATAGTTACTGTAATAAGTAGATAAAATAAAAATAAAAAATCAAGTTTTTAACTTGAGAGATGTGTGTGGAGTCCTTTTGTGGATCAACCAAGAGTTGAATAGCATCACATTTTTTACACTTTGCATTTTTACCGTCTTTGGACTAAAAAATGACTCCAAACGGATAAAGGATCTGAATATTTTTTGTGCGATATATAACTATTTTAAAGTCCAACCTAGCACAAAAGTAGTTGCGTTCAAAAAAGATGTTAGAATATATTAGAACATTAAAAATTAAGCCATTGCACACTTTTACAAGTATTTTGACTATAAAAGAAACTGAAACAAGTGAAATACCGACTGCTTTGTATTTACCAAAAGGCTAGTACCTATTTTTAGATAATTCGCATGAGTCATACAAACAACACATCGGTCATCCATTCATTCGGTCTACACAAAGAAGAGAAGGATTTAAAAAGGTCTTGCATTTTTTTATTGCATGGCAGATGGCAGCAAATCGACTTTCATGTAACGTTCAAGGTTGATGTATTGGGGCCTCATTTTCAAATTCAATAAAAAAGTATGGTTTTTGTTCGTTTTTATTATATCAATGTCAATACCGGGATTGGATGGCGAATCCCGGGATCAAAAATTTCAGCCATTTTCGGGCGGGATCCCGGGATCGTAATCCCTAATTACGGGTCATAAATTTGAATCCAAAATGATTCCCCAGGCAAGAACATAGTTTTCTATATTTTTCCCCCAAAAAACAAACTAGTAAACATTGTATAAATTTGTCAAAATGCCAAGTTACGAGCATGAATGAATTCCGTAATCCATTCAAAAAAGCAAAACATGCGACAGGATAGGGGCACTGACGAAGAAATCTGTTTCTGTCTCCCTCTCTCGTGGAAATACTGTCGTCATTTTATTTTATTATCAGGGATTTTTGAACTCTCTTAATATTAAAAACTCTGCCAATGTGACACATGACTTCATTATTTTAATGCCTAAAAAAATACTCCCGTCCCCCCAAAAAAAACCGTACAAGATAAAACTCGAAACTTCGTGGCTTAGTTTTAGCAACACGATTATTCTTTATGCGTCTGGTTGTTCCACAATAACTCTCTGTGGCTTAGTTTTAGCAACACGATTATTCTTTATACGTCTGGTTGTTCCACAATAACTCTCTGTGGCTAAGTTTTAGCAACACGATTATTCTTTATACTTCTGGTTGTTCCACAATAACTCTCTGTGGCTTAGTTTTAGCAACACGATTATTATTTATACGTCTGGTTGTTCCACAATAACTCTCTGTGGCTTAGTTTTAGCAACACGATTATTCTTTATACGTCTGATTGTTCCACAATAACTCTCTGTGGCTTAGTTTTAGCAACACGATTATTCTTTATACGTCTGGTTGTTCCACAATAACTCTCTGTGGCTTAGTTTTAGCAACAGGATTATTCTTTATACGTCTAGTTGTTCCACAATAACTCTCTAACGTGTAGTCTTATAAATGGTCAACTCAAAATAATTGACTCATAAATTGCCTCAGTAGCACAGTGGTTGACAGGAGGGGTAGGATTTTTTCCCCAACAGGGACAGAATTCTAAATTGAGTATTTCAGCACATAAAAATAGGGTTAGGTGTTGAAAAATATCTCGGGCATTAACGTCACCTAGTGGTTCCCTTCCACTTAAAAGTTTATTTTTTTTAACAATAAAATATGTTCGCTTGGACATTTAGTGCGTTTGTGGTATGAGCTCATTAGTTGTTTGGCCAAATTGAACCACTTGGGGTCTCAGAGTGTGCATTTTAACATTTACTTTAAGTACACAAATATAGTGTCTGTTTATTTAATACAAAAGCAATGAAAATTATTATGCAATTGGGGCCTCAAAGTGTCCATTTTAACATTGACTTTAGGTACCCAAATTCAATGTCTGTTTTTCAATACAAAAACAATGAAAATTATTAAGCAATAAGCATGAAGCTTATTTCATAATAATTTTGACAAAAGACATGGTAAAGCATAGAAAATCAAGATCCAACAGAAACAGTAGTAAGGTCGTTCAAGCAAGTTAGAAATGAATTACTGGAATGAAACGTTTCTTTTTCAATTTTACAAAAGAAAGGTATTTGGAATTTCAGCATGTTTTTTGCTTTCGTTTTTCAATTCTGTAACATTTTCCATTCTAATCATCATGTTGTCAGCCACATTGAAAGACGCCTCATTTCCTTCACATTTTGCTATTCACTTTTGTTATACAAAAAGCCATTCTTGAAAGTTCTCAAGTTTGAGGTACTTTTATTCCCTCAGAAAGAATAATATTATGGAAAACAAACACAAGCCACAAAGCATTCGCACACTCCTAGTTGAAGGAAATTAATTCTGTTCATTTTCCTAAAGGTGTGGTAGGTATCACAGTATTTGTCATGATTCCAAAATTTTTGGAACAATTTATTTGATGTATATTTGTTGAATTTGTGTGTTTGGTATACATTTGTGCCCCTATCACACTATTTGATGAGACTTTCAGACTAAATAATTTACTTTCAAATTTTGTTGTGTAGGTACTACTATTCTATTTTACCAATACGATTTTTTTTTAATTTAACTTAACGTCTCTTTAACATCTATTGGTCATTCAAGACGGGGGTTTTACCCTCCATTTGCTGGAAACTTGTAAATCAGCTACGTTAACCTCACACAGCCTGGGTTGGGCCGGTAAAATGAGCCCACGATACGTGGTGTTCCTAAGCGGTCAACCATCCAAGTACTGACCACGCCCGACGTTGCTTAACTTCAGTGATCCGACGGGAACTGGTGTATTCAACGTGGTATGATCGTTGGCTGATACGATTTCTGATCGAAAGTTAATTTAGTTTTTCTTCACTTGTGTATTTTCGATAATTAGGGACTTGAGGGTGTCTACAGACGCCTCAAAAATATTTTTTAAAGGTAAGATTAATGAAATAGTTTTCAAAAACGATCAAACATGTTTGCCATGCGTTTAAACCCTATCAGACTATTCATACAAATTTTGATCACTTTTGGGTTCGATATCGAAGCAATCAAATAGCGAATTAAATCAAATATATTGGCCGATCACACTGTTTAGAGTCGGAAAAATTACAAAATTTGGAATCATGACAAACAGTGTGATACCACCTACAAACATTCGTCCAGGAACAATTTTATATGACGGAAGAAGTAAATAATAAGGAAGGACATTCCTTCTTAATTACTTCTTCTGGGAGCAAGGAAAGGACGATCCTATGCTAATAGAATAGCTCCTGATTAGAAACGTCGGCCATTTTTTTTCTTCTTCACAGTCAAACCAATGGTGATAAGATAAGGAAACCTCAAAAAGATTCTGTATTGTCTGAACGAAGTGCAGTGTAGTTTTAACAGCACGATTTTTGTTTAAATGCTCGTTTGTCTGTCACTTGGTATGGACAATAATCACGTTCATGAAATTTGGGAATTGATTCCGATTACGAGTTCTTTATATCAAAATTATGAATGAGCGAGGTCTAATATGACAATTTTTTCATCTAAAATGATTAGGTAATACGCGAATTTCAGATTTTACTCCAATATCAAGAGTAAAATTAAAATTCAATATTAGCGTATCGAGTAATATATTAAAATTTTCATTTCTTATATTTGAGTAGCATCCCCCGATCGCAGCTTCGCTCACGCATATTTTAAATGATGTATAATACTATCTCTCTCGCTCCAATGTATTTCTTATAGGGATTGTTTACTTTTCGCGATTTCTACCGCTTAAAATTAAAATTTTGCAAAATCCTTTCATTCTTCGTGCACATTTACATGATGCAACGAAGGTCCCCGCCAAATTTCAAGTCTGTAGCATTAATAGTTTCGGCTCTACATTGATCAGTCACTCAGGACATTGCCTTTTATATATAAAGATTTTCATTTCTTATATTTGATAATGATACCAACCCATTAGTTACTTCGTCCTAAAATTGACATGGGTGTCATAATCAATGCCATTGTGAAGTCATCACATTGTTCCTGTCGCGTGGAAACAGCACGACTGTTGATGAGAGTTCAAAAGTAATTTTTGAACTCTTAACAGGTGGGAAGTAGACAACAAATATTATGAAGGGAGAAGTAAATATTCTTTTCCACGAAATTCGTCTTCGAAAAAAAAATCTTGAAAAAATACCCCCCTCTCACTCTCTCGCTACACCACTCCTCCAATCTCAAATGCTTAGTAGCTCTGATGATGTTCTCAGGAGAGAATGAAACTATTTATCTCTATCTGTTTAATTGACCGAATGAAGTGAAGATTCCTTTAGTTTTAACACCTCGATAACTACCTTGTCCGATTTCAACGTTATTACAACTGAATTTTTTACCACGCGGATTCTAAAAGTGGTCATTTTATGTGAGTGAGGTCTACATCTATAGTTCACAGAACTACTGATATATTTGATAAAAGATATAGGATAGCCACCAGCGTCTATGGCACGTTGAATACACCAGTTCCCGTTAGACCACTAAAGTTAAAAAAACGTCCAGCGAGGATGTACCATCTGGGTATCCACGTGGGATTCGCGCCCCCGTGAAGGTGCCTATTTTTCCTGCCCAATCCAGGATGGGTGAGATCAATTAAGTAGCTGGTTTGTAAGTTTCAGCGAGTGGAAAGTAAAACCCCCGTCTCGTATGACAAATAGACGTTAAAACATTTTTTTTTTTTTTTTTAATTTGGTTTAACGCCTCTTTAACATCTATTGGTCATTCAAGACGGGGGTTTTACCCTCCATTCGCTGGAAACTTGCAAACCAGCTACCCACATTGACCTCACCCAGCCTGGGTTGGGTCGGAAAAAGAGCCAACGATGCGTGGTGTTCCCAAGCGGTCAGGCGGTCATCCATCCAAGTACTGACCACGCTCGACGTTGCTTAACTTCAGTGATCTGACGGGAACTGGTGTATTCAACGTGATATGATCGATTAAAACATATAATATAGATTTAGAACGAACGAAATGTGTGTTCTAGTTTTATTACAACACTCGAAATGTAGTCAAAATCTCATACAGAGGATAAGAATCCATACCCCGCCTGAGTTGCGACCCCTGCATTACCAGTCGACCACTGAGCTACCGGGGCTGGTTAATTTGCTGATTTCTTTTTGGGTTTTATTTCGCCATTCGTGATGTCCATTTTAACTGGGAACCATTAGGATCCCAATTGAACTTGACCGACTAACTTGAGTTTTGTGTTGACGTTTAAAGTTGTTCTCAACACTTTTTTTTTAATTTGGCTTAACGTCTCTTTAACATCTATTGGTCATTCAAGACGGGGGTTTTACCCTCCATTCGCTGTAAACTTGCAAACCAGCTACCCACATTGACCTCATCCAGCCTGGGTTGGGTCTAAAAAAAAGCCAACGATACGTGGTGTTCCCAAGCGGTCATCCATGCAAGTACTGACCACGCCCGACGTTGCTTAACTTCAGTAATCTGACGGGAACTGGTGTATTCAACGTGGCATGATCGTTGGCTCTGTTCTCAACACTAGAGGTTCACCAAGCATACGTATACCTACGCATTACCCACGTGTACATATCAACGTTTTACGTCATAGCAGCACAAGGAAATGAGTGTATGAGAAGTTCCGGCGCGGTGGCCAACCACACACACACACATTAAGATGAGCCTTCGTGTCGTTCACAATAACACATGCTTCATAAAACAGCCAGATGTGTGTGTGTTTGTTTAGACTTGGCAAAGAAGATGAATTTTTGTTTTGGAAATTCTCGGAAATTACTTACAGTCTAAAATTTTATTTTTGTTAAAAAAACACACACACACATACACTCGATCAAAACAATTTAACCTCTACCACAGGGCATTTGTTTATAGCAAACTTCATCAAATGATGACAAACAAGAGGAAGTAGAAGTTATGTTGAATCTCAGCCGTTCCTAATTCTATTTAGGGTTGGCGTTGCTTCCGTAATTCTACCACAGGGCATTTGTTTATAGCAAACTTCATCAAATGATGACAAACAAGAGGAAGTAGAAGTTATGTTGAATCTCAGCCGTTCCTAATTCTATTTAGGGTTGGCGTTGCTTCCGCAATTCTACCACAGGGCATTTGTTGATAGCAAACTCATCATGATGACAAACAAGAGGAAGTAGAAGTTATACTGGATCTCAGCCGTTCCTAATTCTAATTAGGGTTGGCGTTGCTTCCGTAATTCTACCACAGGGCATTTGTTTATAGCAAACTTCATCATGATGACAAACAAGAGGAAGTAGAAATTATGTTGGATCTCATTTGGAAAATTAATGAAGAGGTAATTGCCAAATTATCTTCTTTAACCTCAGCCGTTCCCAATTCTATTTGAGGTTGACGTTGCTTTTCTTAATTCTACCATGCCACAACCTTCTGTTCGGTGCCTAATCCCTTTAGCTATAACCTTTTCCTGGCTCGGTAACCCTAGCTTTCTTTTCACAGTATCAATTGAAACTGTGTATAGAAACTCATTATTGGTTTGAAGCAGATTTTTTTACACGGGCTTAAAACATCTATTGGTTATTCGTTACAGGGGTTTTACCCTCCATTCACTGGAAACTTACAAACCAGCTGCCAAAATTGACCTCACCCAATCTTAGTTGAGCCGGAAAAATAGCCAGTATCACGAGGGCGCGAACCCACGTGGTCATCCACTTGTTACCAACCTCGCCGACGTTGGTTAACTTCAGTGATCTAACGGGAACTGGTGTGTATTCAACGTGCCAGAAACTATATTGAATCCATGAATAGTAGCCATCATCGTTTTCGATGGTGCCCGGATGTATGGGACTGCTATTCTAAAGTTTTTTTCTTCTAAAATATATACTCGTATGTATATAGGGTGTTTGGCTATAAATGGGACCCCTGAATATGGTGGGTAGCTGAGATCAAATGGAACATTTCTAACGAAATTCATTAGTGAGCCAGACGAAGCATAACCGAGTTACAGGGTGGAGAAGGTCATTTTTGGACAACTTTCAACGTCGCTTGGTGGGTTCTGTGTGACCAAACAAAAAGAAGATGAACCCTAAATCCTAGTTTTTGATGGCGGTGATTTCGAATATGCTATCAAAATTTTAAAAAACAAAAGCTAAACGGGGGAAAACCTGAAAAGTGATCAAATTTTTTTGTCTGTTCTCAAAAATGATTTGACTTATGAAAAGGGCATCTCTTTCTGAGACATTGTGTGTAGAAAAAATTTGAAAAATTGAACAAAAAATTCAATTCCCATGTTTAGAGGGAACCACGAAAATGGTCCGATTACGATAAAATTTTAGAAATAAGCTCCAATTAAAGTCCTGGACACAACTGTCAAATTAGTAATTCGAAAAAAGAGTGTGAACCGAAATGGCAGCCTTCCAAAATCCAAAATATGTTCAGTTAAATAAAAGTATTTTTTTCTTTTTCCGTCGTTTGATTTTTTAGTCTTTTTTTCTCGTTATGACAGTACCCGAGTATAACAAATGGAATTATGAGTTCAGATTTTTTAAAAGGATATCATAAAAAAAGAAAAGAAAACAATTTGTGAATTTTCATATTTCCTAGAATATTTTCTGATGAATATTGTGCTAGTNTCCGAGAAAAATTGAATTATAGTAAATTTGTGACCACTGCTGTATACTCTGATACTGACCGCATTAACTAGCAAAAACATTGCAAGTGCCATTAAAATCACCAAGAACAATTTCGCCATTTTTTGTCACGTTGGTATTAGACCAAAAGAAAATAATGTACTAACGTTTCTAAATGGTTCAGTTTGACAAAATCTAGAAAAACAACTGTTGGAAATGGGCATAGATCACGCGATATTTAGACAATCGTTCCACATACTCTAACTAACGATAGAATTTTCACTTGTACAGGAAAATATAGAGGGTGACCCATTTATATACACCGCAGTGCTGGATTTACCAATAGGCTGAGTAGGCTCGAGCCTAGAGCGGCAGATTTTAGGGGTGGCAAGTTTTTTTATGTATTACAGAAATTAAAATGATTCATATTTATATACCCAATCCTAATAGGTTCATACAAATATTTCAGCATGTAATATGTTTCACCCCTTATTATATACTTTTTTCTTTCCTTATTCTATAAGAAGGAAAGTGGGCTAAAATAGTCCATGTCGAGTTTTCAATGCCTTTTCCAGGTTTCCAGGCAGAATTCATAAATCAAAAATGACGTGGCGCACTCCATTCATAAAATTAATATAAATAGGCAACGCATTTCAATCTCCAGCTCTCACCGTTTTCTTTTTATGCCAGAGACTCATAAAAAGAAATTGTTCCAATGACCCAGTGGTGCCATTAGGACGAAAGTGCACAAATCAAAAAGAACAATTACATTTACAAAAATTGTAATCCATACTTCCATCCATATCCATATCCATACTAATATATAAATGCGAAAGTAACTCTGTCTGTCTGTATGTATGCATGTATGTATGTTACGCTTTCACGCTTAAACTACTGAACCGATTTTGATGAAATTTGGTATGGAGATAGACTAAATTTTAGGAAAGGACATAGGCTACTTTTTATCGCGAAAAAAAGGGGGTTGGAACTATAAACGGCCATGCCTCTAAGGCTAATTAAAATAATAAGGCGCCAAGCGAAGCGGGCGTATTCTGCTAGTTAGATAATAATTATGATTGTGATCTAGGGTATCGAATTGTAAAGGCCGGGAGGGGCGGCAAAATTTGAATAGCCTACAGCAAAATGTGTTAATCCGCCACTGATTCCCCGCATTATGTAAAAGATAAAGGGTGGCCCATTTATATTCACCGGATTATGTAAAAGAAAAAGGGTGGCCCATTTATATTCACCGAATTATGTAAAAGATAAAGGGTGGCCCATTTATATTCACCGAATTATGTAAAAGATAAAGAGTGGCCCATTTATATTCACCGAATTATGAAAAAAAGATAAAGAGTGGCCCATTTATATTCACTGGATTATGTAAAAGATAAAGGGTGGCCCATTTATATTCACCGGATTATGAAAAAAAGATAAAGAGTGGCCCATTTATATTCACTGCATAATGTTAAAGATAAAGGGTGGCCCATTTATATTCACCGGATTATATGTAAAAGATAAAGGGTGGCCCATTTATATTCACCGGATTATATGTAAAAGATAAAGGGTGGCCCATTTATATTCACCGGATTATGTAAAACATAAAGGGTGGCCCATTTATATTCACCGGATTATGTAAAAGATAAAGGGTGGCCTATTTATATTCACCGGATTATGTAAAACATAAAGGGTAGCCCATTTTTATTCACCGGATTATGTAAAACATAAAGGGCGGCCCATTTATATTCACCGGATTATGTAAAAGATAAATGGTGGCCGATTTATATTCAAAAACGGAAAAAATATCCTGATGTTAATAAGGTTTCAACGGTATATCACTTTTTCCGTTAACTTCTGTGTTCGTAGAGAAATTTCTATTTTAGTGTAACAAGATCATAAAAAAAATATGCTATATATTTTTTTTTTATTTGAATTTTTTTTTGAATTTTTATAAAAAAAATGTTTAAATTTAAAAAAAAAAAATTTTTTTTGTAATGTCTTTAGGTAAGAAAAGGGAAAATTATACTTGAAAACTAATCCATACTAATATACAGGGTGTTTGGCTATAAATGGGACCCCTGAATATGGTGAGTAGCTGAGATCAAATGGAACATATTTTACTAAATTCGCTAGTGAGCCAGACGAAGCATAGCCGAGTTACAGAGTGGAGAAGGTCATTTTTGAACGACTTTCAACGTCGCTTGGTGGGTTCTCTGTGACCGAACAAAAAGAAGATGGACACTAAATCATAGTGTCCATCGGTCTTTTGATGACGGTGATTTCAAATATGCCATCAAAATTTTAAAAAACAAAAGCAAAATGAGGGAAAACCTGAAAAGTGATTAATTTTTTTTCTCTGTTCTCAAAAATGATTTTACTTATGAAAAGAGCGTCTCTTTCTAAGACTTTTTGTGAAATTTTTCAATTTTTTGTTCGATTTTTCAATTTTTTTTTTTTTACACACAATGTATTAGAAAGACGCTCTTTTCATAAGTAGAATCATTTTTGAGAACAGACAAAAAAAATTAATCACTTTTCAGGTTTTCTCCCATTTTGCTTTTTTGTTTTAAAATTTNTTTTCATTACACCTTCGGATTCAGAGAAATCTCTCTTCAGAATACAATATTCACCCAAAAAAATAATATCAACGCAAACATAAAATTTTTAAACCACAAAATGGAATTCGAAAAGGAGGAAAAAAAATAGAAATTTTGTGCGTAGGAGTAAAATGAAATGCTTTGAGCTGCTCTCAGCAACGTAATAACAATTATCAGTGGCCTTGGATGTTTCGTATGACTTTAGGGAAAAGGAATACAGGTCAGTGGAAAATGAAATTCATGACGAAAAAAGGGCGCAAGTTTTAAAATACAAAGCCCAGTTGTTATTATTCTAACTTGACGATGGTTAAACGAAAAAAAATGGAAGATTCCTTTTAGTGCGTAGGTATAAATATTAACTTTAAATAAATTAAAACAAAACACTTACCAAAAGCACTATTTATAATTATTTATGAAGAAACTAGTTTCAAATCATTCGATCCATCATCAGTCTGTGTAGTCAAAGTATGGAAGTTGACTCAACTCCCATCCCTCGACTCGACTAGACTGATGATGAATCGAATGATTCGAAACTAGTTTATTTAAAGTTAATATTTTTTAACACATATGATGAACATGTTATTTTTGCGGACAGATGGAAGGAAACACATTTTTTCAAGACCCATTTTTTGAAATGTTGTAATAATTCATCCAGAAAAGCAAAAAAAATATGCTTCGGGCTTTTAGCCCATATATGTCCAGTACCAAATTTCATCAAAATCGGACCAGCGGTTTGGCTCCCAGGGCTCTGTACACGACTCCGCACGTACGTCCCACGTCGCGTCGTAAATATCGGTCTTTTGGACCCCATGGCTGCAAAATTTTCCAAACTTTAAAAAATGACCCAAAAGCAAAAGACATATTTTATCTTTATTTTGACAAAGAAAGAAAATCTTTAGAACACTTGGTAGAACTATCAAATACATCAAATACAAGAAATGCAAATGAATAACAAACCCCTGACTTTTTGTTCTTGTAGAACATAAAGGCAAGTGTTTTTTATTCATTTTCATTTCTTGTATTCTTTTTTTTGGGTTCTTCTCAGACGATTTTTTAGGCCAAAAATTTTCTGCACGATTACAATAGTTTATCCTCCATAGGAAGAGAAAGTAAAAACGACATCGAAAAATCAATACAATACTTTATTTTCCTATATTTCGTATATATGGGAAGATAAAGTTTTCTTACTTTAAAGGAAGGTTTAACTAGAGGCTAGTTATCGCCAAAACGAACCTTTCTAGGGATACAATTAGACAACGCAAAAGGAAAGGGATATCAACAAATGTCTGGGAATGGATAATGCCACGCATGAATGAATAAGAAGGAGAGAAAAATCGTGGAATTAATAATACTGAATCTCAACGTCTCCGTGGCAGAGTGCACATCACACTCGGCTTGCACCACGGAGGTTCCGGGTTCGATTCCCGGACGGGTCGAAAATTTGAAAAAGGTTTTTTTTTGTATTTTCTACTTGTTCTGGTTGTGTTTGGGGGTAACTCAGCCTCCTGAGGACAATTGAGTAGCTATGATAATAGCGCCAAGTGGTAGCATTATAAGGAAATTTTTAAAAGTGTAGCTTAGGCTTAGTGATATTGGAGTGAATGTTGAAAATACCTTGTAATGCTATGATGCCCACAAACATTGTGACATAATAACACAAGGAAATATACATTTTTTATTTATAATACTGAATCTCACTTCATTAGATCGATGATATAAATTTTTTTCGGTAAATTTTCAAAACATTTTCCTTTGAACCGATCTTTACAATCAACACAAAACATCTCACAAAACGAAAAGAATGGCCTTCCAGAAACAGTATTTATTTCTCCATCATAAAACGAGAATTAGGGTAAATAACCCTGAAAGTATACCCTGTGCCCCATTATTCATCATACCATCCCCTAAATTTTGCAACCAACTCAAAAACACGCGTAACTGAAAATTTCTTTCTTCATCATTTCTCTTTATTGTATCTTGTTGCTCACCTCAACGGAGTGTCATTCTGTCATTCACATTAAATCTTGCACGAAATTTTAAACAACAAAAAAAGAAGGAGAGAACATCATTGCAAAAAAAGGCGCATCTATGATTGCTTTTAAGGATTCTGAGCGCATGATCTGAGGGGAAGACGGGGAAATTCTCTCTTTTCTTTTTGTTTCGTTTCTCGCATGTATTTTTCATTTTTCATTCATATTGATTCATTCACTATGTTTTCCATTTCGTCCTCTCTCCCTTCAGTTTGTTTTCATTGTTTCTCTTCTTCTTCTTCTCCTTTGTTTCAAATGATGATCATTATGATATAAGATACTTCTGTCATCTTGTATGAAGGCGTATCATACACTTAATGTAAGCTTTTCTTCTTGTTAGATGTTCATATTAGTCATGTGGATCCTTATATCATAAAATACGTTATTTGTCATTATCAACAAACTCATTCTTCTTGTTAGATGTTCATATTAGTCATGTGACTCCTTATATCATAAAATACGTTATTTGTCATTATCAACAAACTCATTCCTCTTGTTAGATGTTCATATTAGTCATGTGACTCCTTATATCATAAAATACGTTATTTGTCATTATCAACAAACTCATTCCTCTTGTTAGATGTTCATATTAGTCATGTGACTCCTTATATCATAAAATACGTTATTTGTCATTATCAACAAACTCATTCCTCTTGTTAGATGTTCATATTAGTCATGTGACTCCTTATATCATAAAATACGTTATTTGTCATTATCAACAAACTCATTCCTCTTGTTAGATGTTCATATTAGTCATGTGACTCCTTATATCATAAAATACGTTATTTGTCATTATCAACAAACTCATTCCTCTTGTTAGATGTTCATATTAGTCATGTGACTCCTTATATCATAAAATACGTTATTTGTCATTATCAACAAACTCATTCCTCTTGTTAGATGTTCATATTAGTCATGTGACTCCTTATATCATAAAATACGTTATTTGTCATTATCAACAAACTCATTCCTCTTGTTAGATGTTCATATTAGTCATGTGACTCCTTATATCATAAAATACGTTATTTGTCATTATCAACAAACTCATTCCTCTTGTTAGATGTTCATATTAGTCATGTGACTCCTTATATCATAAAATACGTTATTTGTCATTATCAACAAACTCATTCTTCTTGTTTTTAATTATTTCTTGGTATTAAGAAACAATGTTAACTTCTCATCATCAAAACTAGTTAAACTTCATTCCAAATCGCGGATTTTTATTAAATACAAAATTGGTAAATTCTATGTATGTAATGGTTCAACAATGATATATTTATATGTAGACAATAAAGGAGACTTTGGTCTGATGGTTAGTGTACTAGAGGACTAACCAATTTTTAAACCAAGTAGGGCTACAAATTATGAACTCTAAACGACAAAGTTTTAGGTGGGATGTTTATGACCAACCATTCCAGAGTTACATGTTTGAAACAGACATGGGTGGACCCCTGGCAAAACAAGTGAACGAGAAATTTGTTTTTTCAAAGGCTACAATAAACAGGGTTAACCCCCCCCCCCCCCCCCCCCNCACAAAACAATGAACACACACACACACACCAGATACACACAATCTCTTTTGTGCCGTGTGTGTTATACCAGCAACTTTTTCACATTCCGTGTGTTACACCAGCAACTTTTTCAAAGAAAATCACATGAGTAAGATAGGTTGTACAACGAATGTTAACAAACATCAATCAAAGTAACCTGTTAACCACCCTGGGTTTAAGAAGTGTGAAATATGGAAAAACCAATGGTACCACCTAATTCGGCATGAAAAACTACACTTTTTTTTTAATTTGGCTTAACGTCTCTTTAACATCTATTGGTCATTCAAGACGGGGGTTTTACCCTTAAATCGCTGGAAACTTGCAAATCAGCTACCCACATTGACCTCACCCAGCCTGGGTGATTTGCTCTATCACACTCTTGGTTTTATACTCGAAGAAAAATCCATGATTCGCGGGGTTAATCTAGGATCCGTTTGATCATCGAAAGAGAGTTCGATTGACGATATGTACAATTTGACTTAGATTTCGAATATTAAATAAATAAAAAAAATAGGGAGTTCTATTTAAAAATTGATGGTGTCTGTTTTACTTCTTTTGGGACACCCTGTAGAAATTTTGATTACTCCAAAAAATGAATACTTTTCGAACACTATGTGAGTTTTCCAAGACTCTGTATAATTCAGAAAACATAGAGCACTCAATCCCCACATCAACCATTATGTAGAAAAAAACAAACACTTGTAATTTAAAAGGATATTAGGACATAGGTATCAGATCAAACACTTGTATTTTAAAGGGATAGCACATAATAGGTACTTGTACTTTATTGGTTTAACATCGTATAAGCACTGAAGAAGAAAAATACCATATTTCAAAAGTGTCAAACCGTCTTCGTGTTACGGACACTTTTCCATTTTATATCAAAGTGGCCAAGTTACGGCCCGTAAAATCTGTCGCCGGAATAGTCGTTTAGTATTTTTTTTTTTCGAGCGAACGAAGTGAGTTCCAGTTTTACTCCAGGATAATTTAAACGTCTGTCTATCTCTTTATAACACGATAACTCTCGTAAGTCTTGTCTGATTATAATGATTGGCTCAAAGCCTCATAATAGCAATTGGTACCAGGTGCCTGTCACTAATGTTGACATCCACGAAAAATACTTTACCAAACGGGTGATCAAGATTCCACGTTGAATACACCAGTTCCCGTCAGATCACTGAAGTTAAGCAGCGTCGGGCATGGTCAGTACTTGGATGGGTGACCGCTTGGGAACACCACGTATCGTTGGCTCGTTTTTTCCGGCCCAACCCAGGCTGGGTGAGGTCAATGTGGGTAGCTGGTTTGAAAGTTTCCAGCGAATGGAGGCTAAAGCCCCCGTCTTGAATGACCAATAGATGTTAAAGAGACGTTAAGTTAAATTTTAAAAAATAATAATCTATATATATAAAAGTGAATGTCTGTTTATTTATTTATTTATTTGTTTGTTTGTNAAAAAAATAGATTGTTCAGACTGTTGCCTTTATCTGAGTAGGCATACAAGCTAGTTTAACTTTCCAAGCACAAAACGCACAATTGAAGTACTATTTACACTCGTCCGATAGCCTCCAACCTGATAAAGTATCATTGTCAACGATAAAAAATATTTCGGTAGGATGGAGAATATAATCAACTCTGATTGGTTGAAAAAGAATCGAGGCTTGGGTGCAAGAGCTTTTATAGCCCTAAAGAGGAATTAAGCTCACGAATAGACTAAAGTACACAGGACTACCTTTTCCAGATTGCTATAATTAGTCATTCTGGGACTGCGAAACTGTGAGTACAATCAATGCCAAAAAATTGCTAATAAGACATTCCGAGGTTACAAAACAAAACAGTAAAATAAAATTTAAAAAATATGAATCACAGAAAGCTGTGATGGCCTCTAAGGGGAAGGGGCCTAGCAATCATAATAGTCATTGATATAATCTCTTGCCACTACAGAAAACAAATTCAGAGCGGGTATATAAGAGAGAGATGAGGAAAAAAGAGTTAGTTACGCCCATATGAAGTAATTATTATGAATTTATTAGTCACGAAGTATGAAACTGAGTGATAGCTTGTTATCTGCGGACCCCTCGATAACAAATTAAATAATAGCAAACAGCTGAAACAAAACGAAGTTCCTCGTGTGTTCATTCAGAAACAGCTGAAACAAAACGAAGTTCCTCGTGTGTTCATTCAGTATAAATAAAAACAGGGACGTTGGCAAAGTGCTGACAACGCGCTTCGGTAAAGATTTAATGAGATAATGATTCAACAACCACGAGTCTCTATCTCTAGTCTGATGACAATATACAGTCTCATACATCTACCAGGCTACCCATCGAACACGATGATGTCACGTTGAACTAAAATTTAATATTTATTACCAAGAATATATCAGTTCATCATCAGGTGACATTATCAAATTCGATGATGTACGAGACATGATACCATGGAATATCTCCACATCAATATTTTTGCACAAGGAATATTTCAACATCAAAATTTTTGGACAAGGAATATTTCAACATCAATATTTTTGTACAGGGAATATTTTACCATCAAAATTTTTGGACAAGGAATATTTCAACATCAACATTTTTGGACAATGAATATTTCAACATCAATATTTTTGTGCCAGGAATATTTCAACATCAAAGTTTTTGGACAAGGAATATTTCAACATAAATATTTTTGTACAATGAATAGTTCAACATTAATATTTTTGGACAATGAATATTTCAACATCAACATTTTTGGACAATGAATACAACATATGTACTTTTGGACAAGGAATAGTTCAACATTAAAATTTTTGGACAAGGAATATTTTAACATAAACATTATTGTACATGGAATAGTTCAAAATCAATATTTTTAGACATAGAATAGGTCAATAAGTACTTTGGACTAGGAATAGTTAAAAATCAAAATTATTGGACAAGGAATAGTTCAACAAAAATATTGTTGGGCATGGAATTTCAACAAATTTAACTAGAAGCTTTTTGAACTTATTTTGAATTACTATCAAATCAAGTTTCATTAGAATTAGACCAGACATACGAAATATTTCGTGGTACACACACACACAAACTAAAAAAAATGCATGAAGATAAATCTAGGCCTCACTTTGTTTGGTCAAATATTTAGGACATGATGTTTGTTTAACGCATAAATATCTGATACGTTGATTAAAATTTATAACCCAGTCTATTATTACCGGAAGAAATGAGTAATTATTTAAATTAAACAATAATCCAGCCAAACTATGTAAAAAAAAGAGTTGGATCTTCCACTTAGGAGTGCTCTCAACATGGAACACGTGTTGGATACAAGGTCAACTGAGAGACACAAACATGATTACGGAAACTCATTTGGGTCTCATTAAAACAGTAAATCTCCGGCCACAATCATAGAAGAATACTATGAACAAAAAACGTGTCTAACGCAAAGTGAACGCCCAGACCCCTCGGCATCAAAAACAAATTTGCTTATTCAATATACAGGATGTTCTAAGATCACGTACTCCTTGCCATCATCGTGAAGAATCAATTTATAGGAATTCAGTTTGTTGTTTGAGGAATTTTTAAAAAATATTTTAATTTTCGTCAGATTTACTTTTTTAAATTAGATAGAAAAAATTCTTTCCTCAAACAAAAAACCTAAAATCACCAAAGATGTTTATTTATTATAATTATTATTTATAAGAATTAAGTAATTATTATTTTTTTTTTTGCAAAGTGTACTGAATCATCCATATACAATATACAGTGGGCTCTGTGATACCTTTAATTTATTTATAGGAATTTTATTCATTTAGTAGACTCAGCAGAGTGTGCTGAATCATCCACATACAATATACAGTGGGATCTGTGATAGGTACCTTTAATTTATTTATAGGAATTTTATTCCTTTGGTAAACTCAGCAGAGTGTGCTGAATCATCCACAAACAATATGCAGTGGTCTCTGTGATACCTTTAATTTATTTATAGGAATTTTATTCTTTTGGTAAACTAAGCAGAGTGTACTGAATCATCTCATCCATATACAATATACAGTGGGCCCTAAAAATTAAGTGATACTTTTAATTTATTTATAGGAATTTTATTCTTTTGGTAAACTCAGCAGAGTGTGCTGAATCATCCATATACAATATACAGTGAGCTCTAAAATTTAAGTGATACCTTTAATTTATTTATAGGAAATTTATTTTTTTGGTAAACTCAGCAGAGTGTGCTGAATTATCCATATACAATATACAGTGAGCTCTAAAATTTTAAGTAATACATTTAATTTATTTATAGGAATTTAATTCTTTTGGTAAACTCAGCAGAGTGTACTGAATCATCCATATACAATTATTATTATTATTATTATTTAACTCTTTATTGAATCAACTTTTATTTTAAGAAGTGAAAAGAGAGAGAAAAAAAAGAGTTAATTCAAAGGACGGGGTTAATTCCTAAGGAATTCTCTTCCATCCAACCAATACAATATAAAGTGGGCTCTAAAATTTAAGTGAACTTATTTATAGGAATTTTATTCCTATAAATAAATCTCCTCAAAAGTTTCAACTAATTAATGTTTTTCCAAAATATGAGTAGGAACAGATTTTTGAGACATCCCGTATGTGCATATGCCTATTTTGAGACACCCCGTATGTGAATATGTCTAGTTAGAGACACCCTGTATGTGAATATGTCTAGTTAGAGACACCCCGTATGCCTATTTTAAATTTACTCCAATACAGTAACTTTAGTTTATGAGAAGGCAGGAGATACAGTTAGGTAATTCATACTTGTACAAAACAGAAATGATGTTGATTCTTGTAATTTATGTTTGCTTTGCTATCGAGGGGTCCGCAGATAACAACATATCACTCGGGTTAGAAAAAGGAGAATTTTTGAAAGACATGACTTTAAAAAGTTTTCTTACCACGCAGCTTAGAGGTAGGAAGGTCTTTAAGGAAAAATATTGAGAAGAAGAAAGGAACTTTCTACTGGGAATTATCTCGGATTAGCAATTATTACCGTAATAATAACAAACAAAACCAAATTATCCCCACATAGGCAGCCCATGTAGGTCGTATTAAAGTTTCAGGTCAGAATATTTATTGAAACCACTCAGGGGCCCTTATCAATTTCAACTAGTATCATCTCCACAACAAAACAGGTCAGAATATTTATTGAAACTACTCAGGGGCCCTTATCCATGAGGAAGACAAAGTGTCTTAAGCCCGTGTAAATACAGAAGGTTTGATGTTAGGAAGGGCAACTAGCCTTTAAAAAATCTGCTACAAACCAATGATGAGAGATCATCAGCAAAAAGCGGGTGTCTAGTTAAGCAGTTTCTAATGATTCTGTGAGAAGCAAGCGAGGATTACCGTGACCGAAGGGGTTACAGCTAAAGAGAGTAGGCACCGAACAAAAGGTTGTGGCATGGTAGAAATAAGGAAAGCACCGCCGACCGGCCGACCCCAAATAGAACTGGGAAAGGGTGAAGTTAAAGAAGAAGAATAGACAGACAAGCAGAACTGTGTTGTAAAAAGTTAAACAAAAACAAAAAAAGAACGGACTGGTGGGGCTGGTGTTCAGGGTTCTGGTGTCGCAACGCTTTGGTCCCGACTATAAAAGGCCTTGGTTGTTGAAGTGGAATATAAAATTAAAAAAACAGATTATAAAAGAAAAATTGTGATGCTCGTGCTTTTTAGGTAAAAAGAGGAAGACGTTTCAGTTTATGTAAATTTCAAGTTGTTACTTACTGCTCTAAATTCCGACCAGTTTATTGTTTCCCATGAAGTAAGTACGAGTAGTAATTAAGTCTCAATCCCAAGCATCTTGTTTAAACTTCATTAAAAACACCTTCTGAAGGTGTTTTTAATGAAGTAAAAAAAAAACAATTTCTCAGAACAACTGCATAAAGAAATATGTTTGTTCAACGCTGGAAAGTAATTTAAAATAATTTTATGGGTACGTGATTTAATGAATTACTTTGTGTTAAGGCATATCTATACTTATAAAACGCAAAACCCAGTTGGTACTGGGTTTTGCGTACTGACTCATAATAATAGTAACTCAACAATGGCTAAACATAATGACTTGAAATTTGGAACATTTTTTGTACGTAGGTCCGTAATAAAGAAAGGAAAATCGAAAGTTTTACGAGAAGCTAGTTATCGTCTGAAGACGCTTTTTAGCCGGTACAATACCAGACCAAATGGTTGGAGATATCAAAAAATCACCGAGAATATTACCGTGCAAGCGAGGTTTACCGTGTCCGAAAGGGGTTACAGCTAAAGAGAATAGGAACAAAAAGTTGTGAGATGGTAGAATTAATGAAAGCAGCGACGACCCCAAATAGAAATGGGAAAAGATGAAGTTAAAAAAGAAAAGATTAGTAGATGAAATATTTGAAGTACAAGAAAAAAAAATTCAAGAAATAAAAATCTTTTATTGATTTCTTTGAATCTCTTATTGATTTTTTTTTATTGGAAATTGAAAAATTGTGAAATACTCAAGAGGGTTCCGTACCCGAAGGATATGACAAATAAGGAAACGTTTGTACATAATGAAGTATCAATTGTATTCCACTGAAATAAACTCATGTCTGGGACACGGGGGAAGTAGGTAAATCTAAAAAATCGACGCTTTCTTTGAGGATAGAGGAACAGGAATCCTGGTGGAGGAGGAGGAAAAGGGGAACAAATATTTTCCAATTGAAAAAGTATTAAAGGAAATCTGTATGGGTGGTTGGGTGGCGAGTCGAAAAATATTTCAGGCACGGAGCACAATGGTAAAATATTGGCTCTGACTAACAAAGGGGTGTTAGTTGAGACTTGATGTTAGAAGTACGTTTCACGTCATAAAATCAAAAAGAGGAAGAGTTACAATTATCGGGATGTTATGGAAGCTATTTTAAAAATTACGTAATTTAAATTGATATAAGAAAATGGTAGAATTCGGTTTTGAAGTGTGGTTTCAGCTTCATTCATTGAAATTTGAGAAGAAGAAAAAAATTGTTCTTTCTATCTCATCGCGTTCTATTTGAAAATAACATCGATGACCATTCGGGACGTGGTTTTTCCTCCATTCACTGGAAACTTACAAACTAGCTACCCACATTGACCTAAACGACATGGTCTGGAAATAAACAGCATTACGAGAGCTCTAACATAAGAGGTCAACCACTAAGTAAAAGCTCGAAGAACGTTCCTTGACTTCAGTGATTTTTACGGGAACTAGTGTAATGAACGTGCCATTGACACAGGTAAAGGAATGTTTAAAAAATTTCAGTTTAATTAAAGTCAAACACTAGATCGTTTTATCATTGTCGATTCGATAGTGAATTGGAAGTTATGTAAACAATAACACTGATACAAGAATATGTCTGACATTCCAAATCAGGTCCAACCAAAATTAATGCTACAGGATCGCTCTTTTCTTATTTCGTTAATATCCCTTATCTAACCAACCTTCACTAGCAACATTAATAACTTGACAATATTAACGGGTTAATATGGCCATCGGAACTTTGAAGCGAGTAAACTAAAATATATACACAAAACAATGAAAAACGAAAGAAAGACAAAATGAAAAGCTAAACAAACAAAGGGCAGAATCCAGTGGGAGACACTTGTCATAATTCTCAACATAACAAATCTAATGTACACACTAGGTTCATTAGATAAAACCATGACAGAACAAATAAGACTCAGTGTTTGATCCTCCAAATTTTGATGCTTGATTAGGTAAATAAATACCTACGCATATTTTCTTCATACGAGTACATTCTCAATGTAAGGTGACTGCACAAAGTATTAGTTCGTTTTTCCCATAGCTCAGTGGTCACTACACTAGTCTTGTACTCGAGAAATCCAGGTTCGAATCCTGGCGGGGGCAAAAATTTGTCACTCTGGTTTGGATATTTTCGGGGCCCACTCAGCCTCGTGAGGACAATTACTAGCTATAGAGATAAATGCGCACAGCGATCCGGTGCCAGCGATGTAGGTAAAATAGAAAAAATCAAAGAATAATGATTGATATTGGGAAAATCCTTCAGTGAGCACCAAAGTTGTGACATAATAATACACAGCATTTATTATTTATTTGTTCATTTTTGTTGATCGGACTAAGTGTGGTTCAGTCTTGACTCCACGAATTTCCATTTTACGTATGTTTGTCTGTCTTTTCGTTCCCTCTCGAACTTCTTGTTCTTACGTTTCATCTATTTTTATAACTAATCATTCCATTATATCACACATAGATATTTACCCCAATTAAATCAATAATAATATACACAGATAAGATAAGGTATAGTTAAGATCACCTAATTGTAATTTTTTGATACAGCAATCTAGATAAGAACTAGTGGTGTGGTCGCTATATGATTCGGGGTTTTTAAATTTAAAAAAATCGAATTATTCAAGTTTAACCAACAAAAAATTTATAAATAATGACGTCAAAATACTTGTAATCAGTCATTTAAATTCTTATAAGGCTCAAACTACGAACAAAAACAACTTTTCATTAATTTACATATTTTTGGTTTATCATTTTCCATACCTACCTTTGGAATCGTCACGAAAAAAAAAAAAAATACCACCCTTAAATTTTTATCATATAGACATTCACTCAAAAAATAGGCGTCTATTATACATCTTTTGATAGATTTTTAGTAAAATTCCCATCGGGATATGTTAAAGGGTTTGGAGTACATTAAAAAAAAAAAACATACATCAAAGTTGCGTTTATACTAAACAATGTTCATGGGACAAGTCAAAGGATACACTCAACCTTAATTTCAGGTTCATTACATTAAAAATCAAAAGAGATGAATAAAATATTACGTTCATTATTTTGTTTATTTTATTTTAGAAAATATACCCGTTTGTAAAGGTTTTGTCTATAATACCTATAATATTAATAAAAAAAAATATATGACTGACGAACTCTTTTGTGTAAAGGTTGATCAAATTCCACAAACGACTTTCTGGTCTAGACATGCAGCCTGCGAATACTTCCCATTCAGTTATGGTCCATATTTGATAAAATGGTGAAATTAATTATCTGTGCTTCAGAGATAATCGAATCCGTACCCATACCTAACGTGTCGTGAATGTTTTTGGTTCTCACCATGTAAATGTATCATTAGGTCGCACAATTTTGTCCACAGTGTAAACAATTCATTTAAAAATACAAACCTTATAGATATTCTGAAGTGATTCTTTTGATGCTGGATGGGGGCTTTATTGATGTGAACGATATTCATGTGTAATTGAATCATCCTGAATGTCGTCCGAAGTCAAAAAAATCAACAGTGATTGTTTTGAGCTGATTGACTGAACGCTGCCTGAGATTGGTTCTTTAGTAGAGAGCAGTTTCTCATATTAGACAGTGTCAAATACACGTTGAATAAACCAGTTCCGGATCACTAAGTTGACCAACGCTCAGCAATATTTTACTTTTTAGGTGACCACGGTGGTTCGAGACCTCCGAACTCAACTCAGGCTGGGTGAGGTTAAAATATGGATTAACTGGCTCCAGCGAATGGAGAAGAATTCCGTCTCAAATTACTATAAATGCGAAAGAGACGTTAATGTAAAAAAAAAAAAATCTGTTCTCCAAGCTGTTGATAGATTGGTTTCAAAGGAGTTCTATGAATACTGACGATGATTAAGAGCGACTTGAAGTTACTTACGCATTTCCAAAATTATGTCTCCAAAATTCTGCTGCATCACTTTTTGTAATCCTAAATTGATCACCAGCGAAAACACCATTGGGAAAAATGGCTTTCAGTTCGCTCAACATATGACTGAACACTAGACTTAGTTTGGTTAGATTTCTCCTATAGTGGGAACTTTCGTCGTACATCCTTTCTTTACCCTCTTTGAATAACTTGATTGCTTGTTTACATTTACGCATTAAATTAACAATAAATACATTAAAAAATTCATTATTATGTAGAACTATCATTTTATCGTCGTATTTAGTGTAAATTAATTTCAATCGTTGATATGTATCTGGAAGTATGTCTAATAAAAAAGGAGGAGAATTTTTTAAATTCATTTTATGATGTTGACACAGTTTAACAACTTTATCCATAAGTTTCCAAGTTTTATCTAAAGTTCTTTTATCAGTTGCTAATTTTGGGGGAGCCATAGCATCAGCTAAAGCTCCTTGGAGTTTCGAAAAAATGGAACTAATGTGGACAGATCTGTTTCTATTATTACAGTTATTATTATTATTGGCCGCCATTCTCATTTAGAAAGGCAGTCTTGATGACTAAAATTAAGTTATCAAATAAGCCCATTCAAAACTGTTACAACGTTTTCATTTTATATCACTTTGTTTTGTTTTTTTTCAATTAAAATTTTAAAAATACACATCTAGGACAGATGAATGAACGACTACACTACTTGGTAAAGGACGTACTATTTTAATGAATATTTCCTATTATCACTATTAAACATTTTAAAAAAATCTGTGAAATAAATTAAGTTAAAATTGATTAAATTTTGACTAGTAGGTGATTGTTAAATTTATTTTAAAATATAATTCTTCTGGAAATCTAAAATATTTGCACTCAAAATTCGAAAGCGATGAAAACACCTTACCCCACGAAAAATAAATACATTACTACCATTTTGAATTTTGAAATTTTTGAATTTTTCAAGTTGATTAGTTGATATTACTTTTCTGCAAAGAGCAGCACTACACGATACTTTAAAATAAAATCTGTGAAATGTCGAATTTCTTAGTCGATATAATATTATTCAGGTCATATTGTATACCAAGATTCCAGGCCACGGGTCTGGAACCGGGGAGAAGTGCCTGGCAACAAAAATTTTAAACTCCCTTTTTAATTCTCCGTCATGGGTACATGTTGAATGGTTGTTCATACGCAATAGAGGCATGGCCGTATGAACGTTTCCTAACCTCTCNTTTTTTTTTTTTTTTTTTTATAAAAGTTATGCCCAAAACCGCTTTCGCATTACTTCAGGTATGAACGTTTCCTAACCTCTCTAATTGGTTTAAAATTGGTTAAAAATATTGAAAGAGTTAACAGACAATCTTCCCCGGGTTCCAGAATCATACCAGACCTAATGTTTCAGCCCAAATCTGGCTGAAACATTTGTTCATGTGTACCCATAACATATTATGATCATGATTCGTTTGTATGGTGTATAGCAATGCCTCATTTCTATGGACAACAATTTTATTTGAACGGTTTTTTTATTTTTTTTTTTAAAAAAAAAGGAATTCGCCTACGGCTTGTTGAAATAAAAAGTGATCCATGGATAACATGTGTTGTATGACTGGATAATGTTAATAATGTTTAACTATAATGACATACGAATATTTCGGTTACAGTAAACAACTTGACATTTCTCGCGACTTGAACAAAATTTCTAGAGATTGCGTTGTGCTTAACACTGTTGCCAAAATATACATAATATACGATTAGTAATAATTATCACCTTTTGCTTAAATCTAGCACATATACACTATTCAGCAGGTCTTTTTTTAACATCAATCATCAATTAGTCATACGAGACGGGGGTTTTATCTAGAAACTTATAAACCAAGTACCCACATTGTCCTCATCCAACCCGCGTTAAACCGGAAAAAACATCCCGCCGGCGCGAACCTACGTGGACACCCAGTTGGTAAAACCTTGCTAGACGTTCCTTAACTTCAGTGATCTAATGGGGACTGGTGTATTCAACCTTCAATAGACGCTGATTCAGTGGGTCTGTTTTTTCTCTATGTATGTTCAAGCGCTGGATCCCTAGAATCTCCAAATTTAGAGCAGTGCTAGGCTGCTAGGTCGAACAGATATATATATATAGGTATATGGTTTTGAACGAAATTTTAAATAATGAAAAAATAGGTAAAGAGAATAAAACATGAAATGCAATTTTCGTTTCATTGTAAAATTTATTTCACATCAATAAATTTCAAGTTATGCAACAGATGGGTCACTCCTTTTTCTTTTTTTTCTTCTCGTTGTTTCATAACATTTGCAATGAATTCTCCCGCGACAATAGCCTCACTTCCACCAGGCACAGATGCACTAATGATAGCTTTTACCACCTCATCCATACCCAAAGGCATTTTAGAATGAATTTTATTTAAGGCTTTAGAAAAATGTTTAAAATAATCCTTTGCTTTTTTCCTGGTTATTGGACTACTCTGTATGGGTACGAGCTCTACATTCAAATCAATATCATTAATATACGTTAAAAATGTGCCATAGCCAGTTGGGCTGAGAATTACTCGGTTCGATTCGGAAGGATTCATAGAAGCTAGCAGAACTATGAGTGCCACTTGTAATTCTGCATCACTCATAGACTTTAGAATTCTAGGGTCTAATTCTCCCGTTCCTTTGTCACCTGAAAACGGGTTTGATTCCAACAGCTCTGTAACTGGTAGAGCAAAATGAGTACCGTTCATTTGGGCGTCTGAAGAATTCGCACTGTCTGTTGAGCTGACATTAAGAGGATTAGATTCGATGTACGGAATTTGTTGGGGAGAAGAAAGGATTTCATGCATGACTTTGGGATCAGTCAAACCCAATAACATTGATGTATTCACTTTTTGATTTTCCTCCAATTTTATTATCATGTCCTGGTCACTCATTGAATTTACTTGCTCTATCGTTAATTCTGGTAAACCTTTGGACAATGTTTCTACATCCGGACGGCTTTTGTTCAAATGGTCCCCAAGCATATTATTTAAATTATTTGGAACGGCTACTAAAGTATCAGGGGTGTTTTTTGAATTGGAGAAATCTGACATACCGGCAGTTGGTAGGGGATGAGTCGTTTCATATTCCACTGTTTCTCGATTTAAATTAATTGAGGTACCATTTAAATCCACTGCATCCTTTTCCGCGGGATCAATTTGCGAGGACATAGTACTTTCTTCTTTAGTATTATTCGAACTTATCTCATCTATTGAAAAGTTTTTCTCCTGAACTTCGTTGTCTAAATTTGACTTTTCCTCTTTAAAATTAGTCATGTCTTTTTGAAGTTCTTCAAGTTTCTATTATCTAATGTACTTGATACTTTATCATCGCTAATTTTCCTCTCTTCACCTGAACTGCTATTGGAGTGAATAGTTTCCATATCAATCAAATCCTTCTTAAGCTTGATATCATGTTTGACCAATGCCCCACCTTCAATGAGATTATCAAGGTCTTTATTTGTATTTTTCCATTGACTGAGGTCATTTAGAGAAGCTCGGTGACTTACATCTTCAATTTTATTTGCTTCCTGTTCATCTAGTTTAGGTTTATCCGACAAATGATCACCATGCGTTAACTTATTATAGTCCTCGGACATTCCCAGAACATTTGAAAGTAAATGTCGAATAACTTTTTGTTTTTCATCTTCCTGAACGTTCTCTGAAGATCTTGGGGGATTGCGTATTTCATTCAATAGATATTGTTTAATGATTTCTTCTTTCATAATATTAGGCACTTCAGCAGTTTCGCCTCTATTAATATTAACATCATTCAAAATTTCATTTTTAGAGTTTACTTCAATATGATTGAGATCTACATTGCTGAAGTTACTCTGTCCTTCATTATCAATTGTCGTATGCTCTGTCAATCTCTCCTCATGAGTTTCCAAATTATCGTCCAATGTTTTTAAATTTTCAGCTCGGTTTTCTGCAATATCTTTAATATCTTCAGTGGCACTGATTTCACTTTTATTAAATTCTCCATTGAATGATTGCAAATTCCGTTCGAATTCGTCAGCCTAAAACAAATGTATAATAAGTTCATTCATTTAGCTAAATCTTCTACAGCAGGCGTGTCCAACCAAATATTGTCCCCAAACTATGCTGAATGTTAATAAACATTACCAAAATTCAACTTTAAAGAATTTTTAAATCTTGAAAAAAAATTGTGGTTTTCGTAAATTTGTCGTTCAATCTCTTTTTCTGAGTAAAGTCCCACAAAGTGTAGATAAGAAAGATTACTTACGGAAGTAAAACTTAAATTCTCTAACAAAACAATAAAACCAAAAATATAAAATTCTTTCATTTTGTTCACAATGGTAATCGCTTATTGTAGTCAATTAAAAAAATTGTTTCATAAATTGCAATGCTTTACAAGCCTACGTACGTGTGATTTGTTGCCTGAAGTCCTAACTCAGGACAGATTTTATTCGGGGTAATAGATACATAAATAAGAACAATAGACAACTATTAAAATTATTTGAAATTCAGACTTTCATGAATTCTTTTCTGATGTATCTAATGGTTCTATGAATTGTAGACCTCACTCACTAAGATAGCCACTATTAGGCCTAATATGGCCCACAATCAGCTAATAATATAAATATTATGATGTATATCGTATACTAAATTTTATAAAAATTGAATAAGGCAGTCGGGAGTCATTGTGGTACAAAGACAAACTGACAAACACACGACATTTTGTCTTCACATGGTTTAGTCAATTATATTGCAGTGATTGACATGCTTTGGGCCCATGTAAATTATTAGCCTCCAAGATAAGATCTATGATGACAAATCAAAACTTTAGCATTAGACAACTTCGTATGAGTATTTAGTTGGCACTTTTTGACAAAAAACAAGTTACAACCACACCGCCCGCCCATGAAATTAGTGATATCTCTTACTGGGACCAAGTTTATTCTTGCTGCTGTTCATCCACACTTAAATTTATTATTGCATTTTCGTCTGTCTCAATTCTTTTAAAATAATTTCGACTTTAGATTTGGTCACTTTTTTTTTACTAGAATCGCAAAATACTATTTACCTTTTTACAACGTACTGAATGTTCAAAATTTCAATGATCTATCCCTTGTAGAACCGGTTATCTGACGTTGTGTAAAATCCGGTGAATTGCTCCGTGTAAAGCAATTCTCTTTTTTAAAGAACTACCAACTAGATACTCATACGAAGTTGTCTATACACTGGTGTTTTCTGGAACTTGACATGGTTCTCTGCCGTGCTTCCCGATCTCATAAATAAAGATTTCTGAATCAAATAAGTCAAGGATCCTCGTAAAAGTGTTCACTCCAGCAAGAAATGACTGTAAACGTAATTGTTTAGCAGGAATATAATTTACGACCAATCCCTCGAACCAGTTATAAGAAAATAAATATTGATGATATGATATTATCATTAAAACTTCTTCTTCTTCTTCTTCTTCACCCTTTCCCAATTCTATTTGGGTTCGGCGCTGCTTTCCTTAATTCTACTACACCACAACCTTTTTTTTTCGGTGCTCTCTTTAAATGTAACCCTTTCCAAACACGGTAACTCTAGCTTGCTTCTCACAGTATCAATAGAAACTGCGTAGAAACTCGCTTTTTTGCTGATGATCTCTGATCATTGTTTTGAAGCAGAGTTTTTTAAAGGCTGGATGCCCTTCCTACACCAAAGCATCGTTGACGATTACAAATTTATCATTGTCAAGACTATCTCTTGAGATTCAAAAGACCAAAAAATGTCCAGATAAATACTAACATAGAGGTTTTAATGTATGAGAGTAGTCTGGTTACACCGCGATTTTTCATTGAATATCTCTTCGTCTCTCTGTTTTTTCCAAGATTAGTCTCAAATGCCTTTGCCGATTTTGGACAAACTTGGTATGTGCACATTCATTACGCTCGCAATTAATGAATGAGCTGATTACATTTTGGGCCCTATTGGTAAATCACGGCCCATTATTTGAGTGAGGTCTGCAGTTCACAGAAGTTCTAGTAAATAATCTCATGAACCTGCAACAGAAATGAACACCATATTATTTAATTCGTTAGCGAAGCTTTAGCAATGGAGATAAAGACCCTTTCAGAAAGTGCTAATAGATTAATAATGCATGTCCCCTCATATTCTAAAGAGAGAAATTTTCTTTCGTAGGAAGCTTACGAAGATTCATGCCAATTAAGGTTAAAAAAATTGAACATTTCCCCTCGCAAACTGCGTTCCAGACATCAAGGAATAAATTTGGATGTTTGGTTGCGTGTCTGTCCTGTCCACATCCTTACTCTTGCACAATCCTTCCGATTTTCATGAAGTTCTGTGTCTGAGTCAATCTGTATAAACTGAGCTTTACATACATACTTTCCCNAAAGGTTGCAATATACAAGGTAATCACAAACCCATACCCCCCCCCCCAAATTCCAATGTCCTTAAAAAATGGAAATATAAAAGAATCGTAGCATTCGTAGCACGGGCGAAACTGCTGGTAAATCACAAAATTCTTAATTTTGCTGAAAATGTTACCTCCCTCATCAATATTATAATAGCGTCTTTACAGTGTACATGTGTACACACTCTTCGTTCTAGTGCTTTCGATATGGTCTACTTTTCTTTATTGTAATTGTAATTAATTGATACAGGTTCCATTAAAATACAAATCCAGGAGAGAACGTGCCACATTGTGTTTGATCCAGCATTTGGTATTACATCACCCATTCTCATTATGGAAGATGATTGTACTTCAAAAGGTCTGTAATAGTATATACACCAGGTAGAAATCGCTAGGCATTTCATTTGTCCATACATCGTCATTCTGTATAATACGAGATTCAGAATATTTAATCATGCCCCTTGGAATGGGAAATATTATCCGCTCCAAATGTTTCAGCCATTTCTGTCAACCTCCAACTCAACGCCATTATTTTCTGGACACATTTTCATGGACAACGCTTATAGTCACTATCGGGAAATATTTCTGAAACTCATCCAAGGGTCAAATGGTTTTGGTGGATCTCTTTAGTTGTTGGCTGTTGCTTCAATTCTGTGCTTGAAATCATCAAGGCGTAATTGTTCTACGTATTTGAACGACACTTGATTCCTATAATTTGCTAATTTCATTTCTTATCTATCTATACTTATAAAACGCAAAGCCCAGTTGGTATACTGACTGACTGATAATCAACGTAGATCCACGATGGCTAAAAGTAGTGTCTTGAAATTTGGCACACAGGTCCCTTTTATTGTAGGTGAAGGAAAAAAATTAAAGTTCAAGTGGGAACAAGTTATAGACAAAAATGACGCTTTTTAGCGGGTCTTTTTTCTGGGCAAACTAAAAGAGATAAAGAAAAATGACCGAGAATAGACCCCCCCAAAATAGTATATAAAATTTGAAAATTTCCGGTTTTTCCATGATTTTTGGACGGTATTCACCTTAAAAAAATCGGAATTAAGAAGTACCACTTCGGGATGAGCGAGAAACCTGAAATTTGATACAAAGTTGTTCCGAAGAACAAAAAGTAATATACCTGAGTAAAATATTGAATTTTCTAATTAGGAGCGGTGATCACTCTGGGGGTCAGTTCCACCAAAAATCTAAAATTGAGAAGATTTAATTTCGTGATCTCGAAATTGTTGTTGAATTTTGTAACCGTAGCGAAGCACGGGAAAACAGCTAGT
>CM022877.1:11543518-11556285 GCA_012654025.1 Pachypsylla venusta | reverse complement strand
AAAAAAAAAAAAAAAAAAAAAAAAAAAAAAAAAAAAAAAAAAAAAAAAAAAAAAAAAAAAAAAAAAACAGACCTATTGATTATCCAGATAATACTATTTACACCTTCTGCGATATTTTCAGTCCAAATCTTATAGTTCCTGAGATACTCATAGATCGCTGTCATAGACAAATAGTCGTCTTAATTGTAGGCTTAGTAGATTGGAAATCTGATGGCAACGCGTTATTGTGTAAGGTCTCAGTAAGTGATTACCGATGTTCCTACTTGTGTACCAGTCGATGAAGATAGTCCATTAAACTAAGCACGTGGCCATTGAATGTTGCTTGTACGTAAATCATTTATAGGGACAACATTTGTCATAGTGTAAAAATGCCGACGAAAATTTAGATTTCAATTCCGGCTTTCGATATTTGGACATGGCTTTTGTTTGTTGACCGAACGAGAGAGATCGAGATTCATCAACACATTTGTCCTTTGTTCGTTCCACGATAACACTTGAATGCCTTTTCCGATTTTGATGAAATTTGGTATCGATATTAGTTTGAAAAAATATCTTTATAGAAGTTGCTGAATTGAATGAGATCTGCAGTTCAAAGAACTATTATTTTTAGGTGTGTTTTGACTAACAAATGTGAAGGTATTTGAATAAGATATATGTAAATCATTTCAGGGATAGACTTGTCAACATCTTTGAAAAGATTACAAGCTCAAGAGGAAATTTTTAAATTGAATGACATAGAAGAGGCTGTAACAAGATTCAATTCTGAGCCAGATTCCGAATCAGACATTGATGAAGAGGTCACTAACGAGGAAAATAAAATTACAAGCTCAAGAGGAATTTTTTAAATTGAATAACATAGAAGAGGCTGTAACAAGATTCAATTCTGAACCAGATTCCGAATCAGACATTGATGAAGAGACCACTAACGAGGAAAATATCAACATCGAAATACCCCCTGGGAATAAAGATACGAATGTCTGGGATGAATAAAATATTGACGTCTACAATGTACTCTTATCAAGTAGTCTAAATCAATTTTTTGAATTTTTCTTTTATTTTACATCTCTCTTGAGAAAGTTAAATTGACGAATATTTGAAAAATAAACTAAGTTTACCTAAAAAAAAAACAGAAAATCTGTGTTTAGAAGAACAGCTGCGTCTCTGTTAAATAACAGAAGATGAAGTATTGTAAAATGTATCAAAAATGTGCGTTTAGGAGAACAGCTGCGTCTCTGTTAAATAACAGAAGATGAAGTATTGTAAAATGTATCAAAAATGTGTGTTTCGGAGAACAGCTGCGTATGTTAAATAACAGAAGATGAAGTATTGTAAAATGAATCAAAAATGTGCGTTTAGGAGAACAGCTGCGTCTCTGTTAAATAACGGAAGATGAAGTATTGTAAAATGTATCAAAAATGTGCGTTTAGGAGAACAGCTGCGTCTCTGTTAAATAACAGAAGATGAAGTTTTCTTCTCCTAAACAAAGTGCCAAAGAGGCTCAATCACAGTTGCTCATTTTTTGCGTAGAGGTCCTTCCGCTTTATGGTTTGATCAAGACTTCGCTGGCGAGTATGTTGTGTCGAAGCTTGAAATCGGTAAGGTGCTGGAAGGACGATATCATGCACGATAAATGTTGTAATTAGCATACCACACCGATCCAACTTTTGAGAAAAAAATCGGATTAGTTCCTTTGCGAGTAAAATTTATTCATCAAGGCTTGCATTAGGGTCAGGAAGAAATGTGTTTCAAAGTGGACTCGTTCAGTTAATCCAGGCTAAATTCATTTTCCGTCCAACTCAAAAAGACTACCTTATGTTTTAAAGTGATACTTGAATGTTAATTTCTCGAATTAAATTGAAAATCAAAATCGACCATTTCGTGTAAACGGTTTGTCATATTAAAAATTTTTGATTAATGTAATGACATTTGACGATTACATTTTTCATAATGCTGAATGAGTAAAAATTTAACGATATATACTATGCTGCACGATGCCCACAATAATTGTGACATAATAACACAAAGGTAAATATACATTTACCTAAAATTATTCCTTCAAATAACCAATAGATTATTTATTTATTTTCTGTTCCATAATTCAGTTGCAGATTTAAAGTTTTGATTATAATAGTATGACCCCATTACATTGTCAGAATTCGTTTGTTTTTGTAAATTATTCAAATTGGAATTTAAACTCTCTGATGAACTAAAAGAAGTTGAAAAATAATTTGGCAAATCATTGGTATTGTCTTGAATTGCGAACGCGTTGTTTTGGTTATTGTTATTCATTGAAAATAGATCATTTTGTGTTCTGAGATTGTTATTAACACTTATCTCATCATTGCTTTTGAATGAACTGTCTGTGTACCCATCAAAAAGACTTCCAAATAAGCCAGGATTTGATAATACATTGTTTTGTGTTCCAATATCACTCAAACCAAGATTCATATTTCCACTAGGTTGGGTTTGTTCAATCTTGTTATTATTTAACATTTCTTCCAACGGTTTGTACTGAAAAGAAACGAACACGATACGATTATCATCATTGTATTAGACAACTTCGGCTCCTGAAACATTTCAGGAATATTTCAGACGTAATGGGTTTCCGGTGCGTTTTTTTTGGTAGTGTGCATATAAAATCTAGGGCACCGGTAAATGACCGTTGCATAGTAAAAGATTAATGCTAAATAACTTTTAAATGGTAAGAGACTAATCGAGATTGTATAGACCAATTTCAAAAAAGTTTCATCGGGAAATCTCGATACGTTTCTAATAGCCACTTGACAAGTATTTAACTAATCACCTACTTTTTCATCTACCTAATTATTGCAATCAAGTATAAAAGAAACGTTAAGCCAAATTAAAAAAAAAAAAAAGAATCAAGTACTTGGATACTTGCACTAATCATTCTGACCAGTAAGAGCAAACGATCCTGATGGTCAGATCGGCTAACAATTTCATAGATATTAGGCATTAGATACTTACCGTATCTAAAATAATTTCTACTGAATCTTTATACAATGAGGAAGTTAATTCTTGTTTTTTGTTATTTGAAACTTCTGGAACATAGGTATCAACAGCTTTTGCTATCTCTTTATGAAGATCGTCAAGAACTTGGTCCATATTCAGAGATGATGTCGGTAAATCACTTGCTATGTCTCTCCGGCGACGTTTTCCCTGTAATTTAGGAATTGTAAGTCATAATCTTTTTTATACCTACACTGAGCAAGGTTTATTTCAGAACTTCGAGATCAATGATGATGCTGTTCTCAGAAAGTTTAGAAATGTATGTACATTCAGTTCAAATTAAACAAGTATCATGCACTAACAAATTGTTGTTAAAAAATGTCTGCTTTTTACATATTTCAGCTTAAAACAGCTTTAGTAGCTGATTTGGTTAAGTCGGTAGATCTGTAAGCGAGAGGCTGTTGGTTCGAATCCAAGAGTATTTAGAAATAACAAGGGAAAGAGCATAACAGTCATATTAGCTTAACACAAAAAAAAATCCTTTAAGTTATTAATATAAACGGGAGTCATGGAGTTTTCTTATACTCGTTCAGATTTACCACCCTCTACTACATCATGTACAGAAGAATCATTCTCCAATCTTACATCAAACCAGGATCCAATCTCAAAACCTCTGGGCATAGCTAAATCTATTAAACACTCAACCTACTGCCGTTAAAGGAATTACTTACAAAAGCTGCGAATATTCCTACAAAACTAGCAATCATTTCTAGGACTCTTGCGACAATTTGTGTAATGGCAGTTGACAGTCCGACCAAAACAGATAGTTGAATGTTAGGATAAATTGTGGCAATAGAACTCATTAAACTGTAAACTATTTTCGATGGATTTGGAATGAGGGAGAATAAGCCTGGGACACTTTGAAGTGCAGAAGTAGGTGCAGATAAAAGAGTTGCTAGAAGATCAGTATTTTGATAGTTCGAACTTGGTACATTAGATCCTACATTTGGTGGTAAAAATGCCGGAGAAGATGTAGGATTGATTATAAGGTTCACATTTGGTGAATTAGAATTTGGATGTGCAGATGTTTCATGGTCAATGGGGACTGGATGAGCAACAGGTGCTGTAGTATTCATAACTTCCTTTCCTGGAATTTTCATTGGAGCCGAAGGAAGTGTTGCATTTGTCAAAGGTATTGTTGTATTTGTTGAGGGAAGTGTTGCATTTGTTGAGGGAAGTGTTACATTTGTTGAGGGAAGTGTTACATTTGTCGGAGGTATTGTTGCGTTTGTTGAGGGAATTGTTACATTTGTCGGAGGTATTGTTACATTCGATGTGGGTATTGTTGCATTTGTTGAAGGCTGTGTTGAATTCATTATTGGAACTGTAGAATTTACTGAATTCAATGTCGAGGCATCTTTTACTGGAACGGCTACTAATGTGTCCTCAGGGAATCGTCTTTCAAGAGTTTCAACATCTCTTCTTGATAGGAGTTCACTGTCATCATCAAATCGCAGTTTACGTGTGTAAGCAATGTTTTGATACTAGAAAAGATAGACAAATCACTATTGTTAAACTTTTTAATAAAAAAAACCCTGGTATTTGATTTATTATTTGTTTAGTTGCCTGTTCTATCACCTACTTCGACAAATACTAGATCGCTCACTTATGTTCTTATGTATCTAAATTATGGAATAAATTTATTTAATATTTAATGCAAAATAATCCAACAATGATTATTGTTTTGACTATTATTCCCGGCATTACAAGTTAGGATACAAAACTTTACCCTTGACCATTGATTTGTTTGTGGTTTTGTCAGGATCACTGTTCCTTAAGATGCTACTTGACCAACAGACACCTGAACAATATTCACAAAAACTTGTCACACATTATAGTATTAGTATTTTTAATAGGTATACGAATATGTTTTAATTTAGCCACCGAGGGGAATAAGGCAGCTTCATTGGGTAACGGTCCTAAGTCCCTGTAAATACAGAGTATTTGGTGTTGGTGTTTGGTCTCTCATTAATTCAAACAATTGATGAGAGATCATCAGCAAAAAGCGCGTTTCTACGTAGTTTCTATAGATACTGTGAGAAGTAAGTGAGGGTTACCGTGGCAAAAAAAGTTACAACTAAAGAGAGTAGGCATTGAACAAAAAGTTGTGGCATGGTAGAAAAAGGAATAATTATGTTTTATTAAACTAAAAACCAGTAAGATTTTTTCACAAGATGGATAGATACTATTACATTTGGATGTGTACGATACATGAACGATTACTTGTAATGCATAGAGCCATGCCCATATTGACCATTGGAGTCTATTTTTAACAAATGTTACGAATTGCCGTTAGATCACTGAAGTTAAGCAACATTCTAAGTGGTTTTACTAAGTGAGTGACCACGTAAGTTCGCGCCCTCATGATGCTGGTCTTTTCAAGCCCAATCCAGGAGGCTACATGACGGTTGCTGGTATGTAAGTTTTCAGCGAATGGACAGTAAAACCCCCGTCTTGAATGACCAATAGATGTTAAAGAGACGTTAAGCAAAAAAAAATGTATTTCTTTTAGGTATATCAGAATAATAATTATTATGAGTCAACACTATGCTGAGAATGATAGCCTGAGTGCTATTGAAAGCTCGCCTTATAATTATTTCAATTTGAATCGATATTGACTTTTTTGTAAAAAAATTTTTTATTATTTTACGATTCTTTTATAAATGTATTTTTAATAATTATTATTCTAATATAGAATAATTATTACTCTGATATAGTACATATTCTGATATATGTTTTAACAATTATTGATAAAAAAATGATCAAAAGTGTAGGTATTATTTGTTGCTAAGTTCATGAAGTCGGTAGGTACTAACCAATGGCTTTAAAAGATGTGCAACATTTTCACTTAATGCTTCTATAAGTTCACTTTGAATATCCTCTGTCAAAGGTTCAGCAAATGTTTGTACAGCATTTTGTATTTGAGTTGTCACATCATTAGGGTTAGGAATGTCCACAACATCTCCATTAATTGTTCTAAAATTAGTCTTCATAGAGTTTTCTACGGGTATCTGAAACAATGAAACATACTACCCTAAAGTACCACATGGCTTTGTAGGCATTAGTATTACAGGTTGAATTATTTTTACTTTCTCTTCTTATAGAAGATAAAGTATTGTAATCGTGCAGAAATTTTGTACATTTTTTGAATAGGGAGGCAGCAGGCATAGAAATGATTATTTATTTGTTTATTATTTCAACAATCTTTAAAAAAAAAAAATCAATACATCATATCAAGTGTCTTTGGCAACAAAATATTAGAGAGAGAAAAAAATGAGAATTTTTCCGTGTTCTTTACGCACCATGTTTGGACCATCAATGTCTGTGAGAACAACTGAATTCAAGCTTTCGGCGTTTGATCTCAAAATATTTGTTATTGCAAAGGATAGTTCCATCATTGAACTTAGTGGAATAACATTGGTTGGAACAATTGAGTTTATCATATGAATCACTTGCATATAATACAACATTGGTGAGTAAATGAATTGAATCACTGCCGGATGAGCTGTGTAAATAGGATAGATTTGACCGAAAATGTCATTTGTTACAAAAACTGGGGAACTTATTATATTGGGTAACCATCCTGCTCCAATTATAATTGCAGCGACGTTGTTACTAGGATAACGCGGGGGATCTTGCTGTGGTTGAGTATTTGAAGGAGGTGTTGAACTGCTATTTGTATCTGAATTTGAAATAGGATTTTGGGGAGGATTTGAAGGGTTTGGAATGGGAGTTTGGGATGGATTTGATGGGTTCGGAATGGGATTTGGGGGTGGATTTGTAGGATTTGAATTGGGATTTTGGGGTGGATTTGAAGGATTTGGTTTGGGATTTTGGGGTGGATTTGAAGGGTTGGGAATAGGATTTTGGGGTGGATTTGAAGGGCTAGGAATAGGATTTTGGGGTGGATTTGAAGGGTTTGGAATAGGATTTTGTGGTGGATTTAAAGGATTTGGATTAGGATTTTGGGGTGTATTTGAAGGGTTGGGAATAGGATTTTGGGGTGTATTTGAAGGGTTGGGAATAGGATTTTGGGGTGGATTTGAAGGGTTTGGAATAGGATTTTGTGGTGGATTTGAAGGGCTTGTAATAGGATTTTGGGGTGGATTTGAAGGGTTTGGAATGAGATTTTGGGGTGAATTTGAAGGGTTTGAAATAGGACTTAGAGGTGGATTTGTAGGGTTCGGGATGGGATTTTGGGGTGGATTGGAAGGGCTGGAAATAGGATTTTGGGGTGGATTTGAAGGGTTTGGAATAGGATTTTGGGACATTGGCAAAACAGGTCCTTGGGAAGTGTTGGTTCCAGCTGGAGGAAGGGTATCTCGCACAGATCCTTCGTCTGGCACTTCTGGAAGTATCACAAGAGAGTGTTCGTCAATTCTTTCCATTCCATGCTGATTATGAGTGTGAATAATTTCTGGAATGTTTGGTGGAACATCATTATCGGGCAATGTAACAGTTACGTTTTCACCATCGATGTTCATAATAACAGTCTTCTCTTGATTTTCAGTAACATATCGCCGATGTATTGAATTCGCATGGTTCTAAAACAAGACACAAGAAAAAGAAGCATATGTACAACTTGAAAATAAACTAGGGTTGCATTATAAAATAAAAAAATATGTATAAGATCCAATAATGCATATATTATTTCGACAAACTTCAAAATTATTTAATAATATCTATTTACTCTATTGATTACGAAGCACAAAAAGCCCATTGGGGGCTTAGCTATAAAGGGCGAGTGTGTCTAGGGCTCTAGGGGTGTCTCAAGCACAATGAGATAGATATAAGCAAACATTTAAGTTCGTTTCCGAGTGCTAAAATAAGTTCTGATCGAGTAGGTCATTTTTAAACTCACTTGATATACACAATTGCACACAACCATGAAAATAATCGAACAAGAAATTGCCGCCAAACACATTTCTTCTAATTATTGGTCGTAACAATATCACCAGAATAGAAAATGTATTCAATAAGGTGACACTGATGAAATACTCGATATAATCAAACGAAATTAAAAAATCGTGAGTGATACGTGTAGCTGCCCAAACTAGTAAATATTGCACATCGGAGAATGTTATTTAATACATCATACAAGAATATGTCAGGATCAATGTTAGGCCCGGTCAGAGGGAGTAAGTATCAAGGAAGGTCCCTTCCTTATTACTATCAGTGACAAAGTCAAATGTTCTGGAGGTCAAAAATAGGCCGTTTAAAAAAAGGCCATTTTCGAGTAGAAAGTCTGATGTAAGATGGTGATTTAGGAAAACAATAATAAGTAACCTAAAGAAGAAAACATTTTAGCAAAAAAAAAAAAGAGAGAACATTATTATTCTCATTTCTTTCACATCAGGGACAGAGAAATTTTCAATACCTACAATAACATAGTAAATAACTATAGGTAAATAATTATTATAATAAATCAATGTCTTTGGTGACTTTAATTTTTTTGTTTTGTTTGAGGAAAGAATTTCAAATATTTTAATTTGCGTCACGAAAGAATTCGAAAAAGTCGATCCGACAAAAAGTAAAATATTTAAAATTCTTTCCTCAAACAATAAAAAACATAATAAATAACTCATTTTCCAAACCCACAATATTTGTATTGAAAAATTCTCATTAATCTGCCCTTGCTGTAATAGAAATGAGATAATTAATATTTGTCATTTTTTGCTAAAACATTTTCTTATTTCTGTTATTTTCAATTTTTTTTCCTAAATAACAACTTACTACATTCTACAAGGAAATGGTCGCTTTGAAATCGGTCTAATTTTAACCTCTAGAAAAGAATGAGATTTCACTTTGTCAGTATACGACATTGATAAAAATGAAAATGTGAACTTTTGATAATTAAAGTAGATGTAAAACCGTTTTTCAGACAACTTGGGAATTTTCAGGTCAAAAATCAAAATGGTATCCGCTATACCGGATCTAACAAATTATAAATTTGGACCCTTCTATCTCCGCCCTTGATTTTTTTTCGAAAAAATTAAAGTGCATTTATACTTAATTTTATTTGAAATTTTATATTTTTAAAATTAAAATTGGTACCATTCAATTTAAAGTTATCGAGAAGCCGAAACTTTTTTTCCAAAAACTACCAATTCCCAGGGTCAAAGCGGGTTTTTATATCAATAATTGATTGGCCATATGGACCCTTTTCTATTCGTAGGATTAAACAGAACTCCAAAACTCCAAGTGGGTCAAAAGTTACAGGCACGTTGCAGGACTTCTGGGACATAATGGATATGTGACTCACAGTGACAAAAAATTTCGTCACTCAATTAGACCCCATATGGGATCTTCATACCAATTTCATCAAAATGGGGCAACGCTAAGTGGCCAAAGTGTAATTCACGGGTTGTGTTGTACAGGGTAGGGGGACGGTGGTCGAAAAGATTTTTTATTGGATTTTTAAATTGTACGTAGGTACCTATATTAAAACCTACAGTAAAATATCAATTTTTTTGGGGTCACAATGCAGGGTTTTTTATGTTTGAGCTATTTTTAAGTATGAATCATGAAATTTACATATTGCCCACATGAATCAATATATTGTTTGTTTGTCATATCAATATTAAACAATCGTCAATGTTGCTTGAATCTTTGTTACCTACCGTCCTACTCAAAACATGACAGTGCGCTGTATTGATATTGTCTAAGATATTTTTGTCAACTACGCTGCCCCAATGCATGCTCCTAATTCCAATTATATTGAAGTAAACATTTTGTAATATAAGGTTTTTTTCGAGGATGAAATAAAAGACACACTAATTGAGGCATGGTCATGATGTTCCATTTATTGGAAAGGTAATCGTATGCCGTTAGTGTTTGTAAACGAATTCGGGGCATAGGTCAAATGGAGCGCAGTTTAGATGTCCAAATATCGACCACTTTTTTTGAGCATCTGAGGCCGTATATCAGCAATAACACGGCAAATGTTGTCCTCCAACGTTTGTGATTTGTCAGCGTAAGATAGTGACTTTACATATCCCCACAGAAAATAATCCCAAAGTGATAAATTGCACGATGGTGGAGGATAATTCTGGAGTTCATTACGCAGAATTATGCGCTCACCAAAGATTTCCTCTGATAAAGTGATTATGTCGCGCGATGTGTGACATGTTGCTCCGTCTTGTCAATCAGTTTCGTAGTGTCAATTGGCGTATTATCAATCAGAGTAGTACAAAGCGAATTACTATTTTGAATGGACGGTTATGTCGCCCATAAAATGGTCGTAAAGACCGATATGTTTGGATGACTGAACTATGATTTTCGAAATAATTGTGGTACAATTTGCAAGCGCCAAGCGCTNTCTGATAAAGTGATTATGTCGCGCGATGTGTGACATGTTGCTCCGTCTTGTCAATCAGTTTCGTAGTGTCAATTGGCGTATTATCAATCAGAGTATGTGTAGTACAAAGCGAATTACTATTTTGAATGGACGGTTATGTCGCCCATAAAATGGTCGTATAGCCCGATATGTTTGGATGACTGAACTATGATTTTCGAAATAATTGTGGTACAATTTGCAAGCGCCAAGCGCTGTTCTGGCGTTAGTCTATTCATTGCGACAAAACAATTTGAAATATACAAAATGGCAGAACAAACAAAGAAAAAAATCCGGCTACTATTCATAATGACCGCTTTTGATATCAATGATAAAAACTTGAAAAACTCACTTCTGAAAAAACACCCCTTAGAATGAGGGTTCTTTTAGTCCCCCTCATAAATTTTCCCCTGAGAGTCTCCATCACGTCACAGCTATATAATTATTTAAATAATATTGATTTATATTTGATTGATGTCTCATCTGATACGTAAATCATCCATTCATTCTCCTATGGTCGGGAACAAACGATATGTTTATAAACGCAAATATAATAATACTTTGCCTTTAAATATACTAGTTTACTAATGATTCCTGTGGACTGAAGAACTCAGTCACTGAAATGGCCACCATTTGGCCACGGGTGGCCCAATATTGCACAAAATAATCAGCTAATTTTATGAATATATTGAATGTCTATACCAAATTCATCAAAATCGGATAACAGCGTTCGAGAGTTATCGTCGTACAAACAGACAAATCGAGAAACAAAAGAAATTTTGTGGTGCTTTTCGTTCAGCCAGTTAAATTATTGTAACTACCTAAACTACCTTCCCCTTCAACCTTCGGTTTCTTCGTATTCCTATATTCTTGTTTTCCTCAACTTTCAGAATAAAATAGGTAGGTACTCTTATACGGGAAATACCCATTTTTAACATTTGGTTTATTATTTTCAATAATGAACCTTTGACATCGTCACGAAAAAAAAAAATACACCCCACAAATTTTGATGGGTGTTTTACGTTTCAATGTACGTAGCAACCAAAAATCGAATAAAAAAAATCCGTTTTCTACCGTTCGTCGTTATGGGCACTTTTGCCGCTTAGCGGTTGACCGATTTGGATAAAATTTGGTATATGGGTCAAGTTTGGGATCTAATTGTGCGCCGAAACTTTTGGGTACAATGGAATATACCCTTGGCGGCTTTTAACGTTTTTTTTTTTTTTTTTTTTTGTTTTTTNTTTTTTTTTTTTTTTTTTTGGCATTTTCAGTATTGCTGTCTATAAGGAAAATGGTGAGAGCTAGATATTTAAAATTTGGTATGTGTGTCAAATTTAGGGTCTTGATATGTCTCGGAACTTTTGCGAGCCATAGTATTTTATGTACTTAAAAGAAATAAGGAGAAGAAATGAAAATCGAACTCGGGATTTTTAGTTACGAAAATGAGAACTTTGTATCACGAAGGTACTGTTAATGCATGTGTCTTACGGTTTAACATGTCGCAGTAAAATTGAAATTTAAAAATATTAATCTAGCACCCCTATAAAATAAATTTAAAAAGAAATCTAGCACTCAAATCTCATGAAGTTTTTCGGATATGCACCGTAGGGTCCCAAGGTTGTGGGATTTTTCTCATAGTTGTGGGAAAAATCCCACCAACCATATTTTTATTTTTTCCACTTCTCTTTTGTTTTGTTTTTAACTTTTTATGTTTACTTGTTAGCTTTATTGACATATTAACCCCCCTCGACAGTTTAGGAAACGTTTTTACGGCCATGCCTTTATTGCTTGAGCAAAATTTTTTCGCCAACGGGAAAAATATTTTGAACGTGGGATTTTTCCCTTGTTCGAGGACCCTACGGTTCTCCCCTAAGTCAGACCCCATTTTTTCCGAATTTATGCCATGCGCGGATATAGGGAATGGCCCTGGGGGCACATGCCCATCCAGTTTTTATTAAGCGGGCGGTGTTTCTATAATTTCATTATACCTCATCACGTAAAAAATAAAAATAAAAAAATGAATGGTAATCCGCTGTGTCTTTTATCCCATTGAGTTGGGGGAGGGGGGGGAGCACGGGCCCCTCAATAATTCTCAATCCTGAGACTGAATAGAAAAACGTAAATAAAAAAATTGTTGTTTGTACTTATGTACGCGCGTGAGAAGTTATACTTCTTTTTAAAATTAAATTTAAAAAAACTGAACTTTTTTGATGTCATCCATCCATTGTTTGTCCCTACTTGGTGTAGCTTAACATTAGAGGGATGGGACCTAGACAAAAGTCTTCCCAACTTTCTCGCTTTGAGTTGATATATTATGTCGTGGCGAAAAAATTCGATAAAGAATGTCATTTAAGTCGATAAACGTGAACTTTTTTGCTGTCACTCATACATTGTTTGTCCCTACTCG
>CM022877.1:11461536-11540324 GCA_012654025.1 Pachypsylla venusta | reverse complement strand
GTACTTTATTACTAAGCTTATAAGGACCCCATAAAAATACTAAAAAGCGTAATTTTTGGCGGTAACTTGCTCCCACTTGAACTTTCGATTTTTTCCTTTCTTATCACGCACCTACATACTAAAAGGGACCTGTGTGCCAAGTTTCTAGTCTCTAGTTCTAGCCATCGTGGAGCTACGTTGATTATCAATCAGTATACCAACTGGGCTTTGCGTTTTCTAAGTGTAGATTACACTAATATTCAGCATCCTATTTGAACTGTGCAGATGAAAACATAGAGAACAAAAAGAAAAGAAAAGCTGAAAAATGGAAGATAAAAGATGTTAATGGATCTACATCAGAGCATCCCAAAATATATAATTTCTTTCCCATTACTGCAACCTCAACACCTGTACCTAAGAATCATCATATGCATACGAAGGAGATGGAAAATAATGAACTCGAGCAGCCAATAGCTTCAAGTCATGGTAATCATTTTGAGAGAGTTACTTTTACTTTTAACGAGCTGTTTGGTTTATTATTTTCAATAAAGAACATTTCGAATGGTCACGGAAAAAAATACAACCCCCCTAAAAATTTCATATTTTACGTTTCAAGGTACGTAGAATCGAAATATCGAATAAAAAAAACGTCCTTTTGTTCGCCGCGCCATACGACGTGATGGGCGCGTTTTGGCAATTAGTATTGACCGAACTTGATTAAGTTCAATATGTAGGTCCCATTTGGGGTCTAATTTTGCCCCGATACACCGTAAGTCGCATATTTAGGGTTTCTTTTTAAATTTTTACTATAGAACTTTTTTTATGAGATTGATTCCAAATGGTACATACATTTCATCAAAAGCGCCGAACAAACGAATTTTTTCCAATTTTTGAATCCTTCGTACATTGAAACGTAAAATAACAAATTTGGGGGGGGGGTATTTTTTTAGCCAGTAAATGATAAACCCTTGTGTCACTTTGGCAGAGTTTTTTTTTATTTAGACAGAAATGTTGCCAAAAAAAAAAATGAAAAAATGTCCCTTGAAATAATTAAATTTCAAATCGGATACCGCTAAGTGACATGTACCATTTACAGGTTTTTTAAAACTACGTACCTAACTTTAAATTTACAACACTAGTATTTCTGTGAACTGTAAAACTCACTCAAATGTCCACCATTTGGTCCCGGGTGGTCCAATATGGCCACAAAACTAATCATCTCATGCTATGAATATTATGAATGTCCATACCAAATTTCAACTATCGGAAAAAACTGTGGCGTAGTACAAACAAACCAAAGAAATTAGTCGCGTTCTTAAATCTAGATCTTCTAGATAAATATTTCGTTCGGTCAATCAACATAAAAAAATTGAGGTAGGCCAAAGGTTCATTATTGAAAATAATTTAACTAATGTTTTTTAGTCGAGAACTTTGTTGAGAATTTTCGAGAAAGGAACATATTATAATGGTCAAAAATAAATTATTATTCGAGATTTTTTTTCGAAAAACGAAAGAAAATAGTGACTAGAATTGACCCCAAGGCAATGCCTTGGGTCAATTACTTTAATCCTGAACTTGTTACTTTAAATTTAGGAATCAATTACTTTGCTTTTTTTTGCGACTAAAAGCATGCTAATGAGTGATCTAAATTATATTTTCTAGATGATGTGGCTGTGGAAGATTTTTCAACTGAAGAGCTTGCGACTTTTTTAAAATTAATCGAAGAAAATATAACTCCAAAAATGGCCAAGACTCCGCATCACTCAGCAGCAAAAAGTCTTGCTTGGGAAAATGTAAGTTATCAAACCTGCTTCCTGAGAACTCTTCTATCAAATATAATTACACAAAATTTTGTTGATATATTTTAGTACCATTTTTAGTGATGGTATTTTTTTTGTGATACGCTGGAGATTTTTAAGATTTTAGAGACGAAAAGCCTATATAAAATTATTATATTTGAAGCTAAAACTTGAAGTTTTTAAAATGCTTCTTGCAATATTTAAAAACTATAAAAATTTATACATTTTTGGCCTGAAATGTAAAATTCTTCATATCAGGCTACCATNAAAAAAAAGTGTCAATCGACACAAAGTAGTTTCGGAGGAGTAGTGTATAATTGAAAGCCCGAAGTTGTGGGTAAGAGGGACTCGCTTCGCTCGCCCCAAAAATTTATACATTTTTGGCCTGAAATGTAAAATTCTTCATATGAGGCTACCATGAAGTCAACATCTAAGCTCTTAGTGCTCTTTTAAACTTACTTTACACGTGTCAAAAAATTTAAATATTTATTTTTAAATGAATACAAAACACTAGAAACACTATATATAATTATTAAAATTGTAACTAGTTTCGAATCATCAGCCTAGTCGAGTCTAATGATGGAGTTTGACATCAAATCGAATGATTTTTGTAATAATAATAGTAATACGGAACACTATGTTTATATACAAAGCTTAATGAATGTTGCATTACTCCAATGGGTAGTACTCATTACTCCATTACTCGTAGTTTAAACAATNTTTTTTTTTTTTTTTTTTTTAGATAAAATTCAAAAACCTTTCTCCTGCACAATGCGAAAAGTTATGGGATAAAATTTCTTGTCAACAAAGAAAATTTCGCACTTTGAATGAAATGCTTAATGATGCCTGGATTTGGAATGAAAAAGGAGGGCCTAAGAAACCTAAGAGGCCTCTAGTTAAACCTAAGAAACCACGTTCTGGATTTTCATTTTTTTTCAGAGAAGAATTCAGTAAAATTAAAGAAATAGAGCCTGAAGCTAATGCCGTAAGTTTTACAAAATATTCTTTGTTGCAGTCACTACTTTTTGGGGAGAACTGATCTCCATCACTAAGCTTATTGTATTTAGAATGTTTGTAGTCGTTACTTTTCAGAGAGAACAGATCTCTATTACTAAGCTTAATGTATTTAGAATGTTTGTAGTCGTTACTTTTTAGGGAGAACAGTACTTTATTACTAAGCTTAATGTATTTAGAATGTTTGTAGTCGTTACTTTTCAGGGAGAACAGATCTATATTACTAAGCTTAATGTATTTAGAATGTTTGTAGTCGTTACTTTTTAGGGAGAACAGATCTCTATTACTAAGCTTAATGTATTTAGAATGTTTGTAGTCATTACTTTTTAGGGAGAACAGAAATTTATTACTAAGCTTAATGTATTTAGAATGTTTGTAGTCGTTACTTTTTAGGGAGAACAGAACTTTATTACTAAGCTTAATGTATTTAGAATGTTTGTAGTCGTTACTTTTTAGGGAGAACAGTACTTTATTACTAAGCTTAATGTATTTAGAATGCTTGTAGTCGTTACTTTTTAGGGAGAACAGATCTCTATTACTAAGCTTAATGTATTTAGAATGTTTGCAGTCATTACTTTTTGGGGAGAACTGATCTCTATCACTAAGCTTATTGTATTTAGAATGTTTGTAGTCGTTACTTTTTAGGGAGAACAGCACTTTATTACTAAGCTTAATGTAGATATAATATTTAGAATGTTTATAGTCGTTACTTTGTAGGGAGAACAGATCTCTATTACTAAGCTTAATGTATTGAAAATCAACAGATGTCTTGACACGAAAAAATACAATGACCACACACTTGTGTACGGCTAGTTGCATGTCATTAGCGAGTAACCAATTAAAAAATGCATTGAGATCCTCCTATAATGAGTTACAATTGATAATACTAGATATAGATTTATATATTTTTACGTCATCGGCAAACATTAAAACAGAAGCGTACCTAATAGCAAAAGGCAAGTCATTAAAGAACAAGCTAGGACCCATATGACTACCCTGTCCAGCACCGGAGAGAACATCAAAGGGCGAGGAGGTGAATTTATCCCAATTTTAAATTTGGTGAGCCAGCGAAGAAAGGAATCACCCAACCCTTACGACCTTAATTTGGCAATTGAAAATGACACATTAACCCTATCAAAGACCTTCGCCACGTCAGCGTAAATTGAATGGACAGCATGACCTCTCTCGAAAGAAGAAAAAGTGTCATGCTGATAACACAGAAGATTCATTACCGTGGACTTTTGAGAAGTAAAACCAAGTTGTGCGTCCGAAATGAAACATTTTGAAGCAAAAAACAATTTTGAAGAAATCAATTTGTCCTACACTTTCGGAATGAAAGACTGAATTATTACACCACGATAATTAGCAATATCACAACGGTCCCCATTCTTGATGATGGGAATAACAAAACTCTTTTTCCATTTCGACGGGAATATACCGGAACTCAGGGATTTATTATAAAGTACACACAAAGGACGAGCATTTTGATGATTTGTTTTTTTCACAGATACAAAAAACATCAGAACTTGCTCGAAGGTACAAAGCTTTGTCTCAGCAGGAAAGGTCAAAGTACGAAGAAATGGCAAAAGCAGACAAAATGGATTACGAAAATAGGAAACTGCAATACGAGTAAGTGTGTTTGCTTTTCTAAGATTAATATGCGAAGTCGTAATTTCTAGCAATCCGTTTATGATTTACTAACTTTCCACGAAGAAATGTAAATTGTGAGAAATTACATGAGGGTGACATCCTCACGGTCCGAGTTCCCCGAATTGATGGTATAAATTGTAAAATAACTCAGAATGCAATTCTGTTATGTTTTGTAACTTATTTCCTTGTCTCACTGACGTAATTATATTGCAATGATTGATATGTTTTGGGAGGCTAATGTCAAATGTCAGCCCCCATGGATATATGTTAGATAGACTTGCTCTTTGTTAGCTGGTGCCTGCATCGTCGTTTTGCGTCTTTTTCCAAGGCTGCGAAGTTCTTCTTTTTTAAAAATTAAAAATGACTTTTGAGTGGAAGGTAACCACTGAGCGAAGTTAATGCCAGAGGTATTTTCTACAACCTACCCCTTCTCTATTTTTATGTGGTCAAATAACTGAAATTAATAAGGAAAAAATCCTGCCTCAGCTACAGATTAAACCAATGCCTTTCTATACAGGGTGTCCCAGTTAAGGAGGACAATAATTAATGGTTCTAGATGCCAATACCTACCAAAAATGATCTCTTCAACTTATTAATAAAAGCTTTGTTTTTGAGTTATTCGCATTTTTCACCTTTTTTGCACTTGTACGCCTGACGTGACAAATATGTTCATAACTTCCTTTGACATACTTTTTTTGAAAATTTGAAGATATTTTTGGAATACATGGGACATTTCTGTTCAAATAAAATTACTTTATTGACCAGAAACTTTGAGTTAGTGCCTCGTTTTTGAGCTAACTTGATTTTTTATATATATATATATTTTTATAAACTTTGAAAAAATCAACGGGACCCTCCCACGGTTGCTCAAAATTTTTTTTGAGGCACAAAGACGGAAAAAATATCCTGATGTTAATAATGTTTCAACGGTATATCACTTTTTCCGTTAGCTTCTGTACTCGTAGAGAAATTTCTATTTTAATGTAACAAAATCATGAAAAAATTGCTACATATTTAGAATTTTTAACTTAGTTTACAAAAAAAAAAAAAAAATTACACAACCCTAAAAACGGGGCACTAACTCAGAGTTTCTGCTCATGAAAGTAATTTTATCTGAACAGAAATGTTCAATGTATTCCAAAAATGTCTTCAAATTTTCAAAAAAAAAAAATATGGCCAAAAAGTTATGGACATATTTGTGACGTCAGGCGTACACGTGTAAAAAAAGATGTAAAATGCGAATAACTAAAAAACAAAGCTTTAATCAAAAAGTTGAAGGGAGCATTTTTGGTAGGTATCGGCATCTAGAATCAGCCCATTGATTATTGTCCTCCTTAACTGGGACACCCTGTATACTAGATGAGCGCTTAAACACTAAGGTACCGAGGCCAAAATAATTCTGTCTGTTTTTTTTTATTTGTAAACATCAGAAAATCTGCTATAGCTGGAGATTCGTCAGTCTTGAAAGTTTTGGTATGGTTTGGTAATATTTGGATATTCTATGCAGAAGATAATTTAGTGTGAAATTATTAGGTGCCTTCAAATGATTCTCTTATTTTTTATTCGTATAATTATTTGATATTGTTACTAGCCAAGTTAATAGAAAATAACAAAGATGCAGAAACCATATGCAGAGGTGAAAAAGTGAGTATGCTAAAATTACCTACTTAATTATTTTCAGAAGTGATCACCCAAACGAGCCAAAATCAAATGTAAAACATGTAAAACATAAACCTTCTCAACCAAGAACACCATTTAAAATATTTTCTGACGAACGTATTACACAATATCCGAACACGGACACCAAATCTCTGACAAACATTTTGAAAGAAGAGTTTCAATCTTTGAGTGATTTTCAGAAAGCTCAGTACATCACTCAGGCTAAATTAGAATATTTGAATAAAGATGTTGAATTTGGTAAATTTAATGAGGGGAAATTTGGTAAAGATCGACTTCAGATCAGACCAAATGTTACAAAAGACGAGGAAAAAATGTATCTCTGTGTGGCTGGTAAGTGTTTGGGAATATGATTGATTTTCTATAACTAGGACTTTGGTTAGTTATCCATCACCACTTTCTATTTAAATTAAAAAGGGGCGCCCATCCTTTTAAATTTTGTGCCCTCCCTCTTCAAAGTTTTGAAGAACATTGCGGAACGACTGAATATCTCACGAACGACGATAGACAGAGGTCTGAAATTTTCGGTATGGGCTATTAAATGCCACCTTTTGAGAGGGCATATAATTCCACTTATTTAGGGGGGGGGGAACTGGGATAGATACTCTTTTGAATTTTGAATCATTATTTAATAAAATACTAAAAAGCTTCTCTTTTCGATAGTACTTTTGGAAATTTGTTATAAAAAATGAGCGTCACTGCCCCACTTCATAGCATGTATCATGTTTGTTATACTTTCCTCATGCAGGTGTTCCGCTGAAACCTCCCGGCTCTGGATATCAAACGTTCACTCAAGAAATTTTGAGTCATAAGGGGAATGAAAATGAAATAGCAACTGACATGAAATATGTCGGCGAGCAATGGGGCAAACTGACTGAAGAACAAAAGCAGGCGTACAATACCACAGCGAAACAAGTAAGTGAAATGTTGATTTTCAAAACAGTATATTGTACACATCATTTTTTTTTCTTCTTCTTCTTATTTTTTTTCTGGGCGATTTAAAATTTCTTTATTACGAAAAAAAATGTTTAGAAAAAATCGTGTCTTTACGGAAAATCGTGTTAGCGCATCTACAGCCTTTATTATTTGTTCGATATTGATGAAATTAGGTAACAATATTACTTGAATCTATGATTCTAGTCAAACCCTTAACATTGAGGACAGCACTTGATTCTATTTATGGACCAAAATGGTGCATATCGACTTTTGGCTTAACCCTATAGAACTAAAACGACAAGTGTTAGTCGATAAAACTAACACTTGGATAAAACAAGCTTGAGGAAACAGAAAAAAAATAACTACGGTCAACGCTACCTAGAGTTTAGCTAACCGTAGATTGGATAGTTTTGATTTAACCAGAGTTTGGCGAAACTCATCATAATCGTAGAATTGGTACAACCAAGAAGCTTTCTTGTAATTTGCAATTGCCGTCTTTAGAAACGTAAAAGAATTCTAAACTGGCATCTATATATATAAAAGTGAATGTCTGTTTGTTTATTTATTTATTTATTTATTTATTTGTTTGTTTGTCTGTTTGTTCGCTTATAACTTACGAACTACAGCTCGGAATTNCTCGAAACGAAGTTCGGGTACTCAGCTAGTTCACTATAAATATCGATTTACCCATGTCTCCAATACCATGATGTTCTCTTTTTCAGCTTTTGTCGCAGTACACTTCAGATTATAATAAATTCATGGAGACATTAACCCTTGAGGAAAAAAACAACTTTAAACTCTACAAAGTAAGTTATCAGTTGTCTGTGTGGCTCAATGGAGATCAAACTGGGCTTGTATCTTCCGGGTTAAATTTCCAGTTAGTCGAATAATTGGATTTTTTTTAAAAAAAATTAGCAGTCGTAACTTTCAAATCTTTTCTAAAGACTTGGTGCTTTAATGAATAATTAATTTTTGAATTCTGGTGGAATTATTAATGAATAATTTAAAATAATTATGTAATAAATACTATGATTGCTCTATGATTTATGTAATTAGTAAGTCGAAATTTCTTCTTGTAAAAAATATTGGCATTCATTTTTCCGAAGTAAAATACTTAAGCTAATGCACAATAACCCTGCTTCTTCCCACTAATACAGTAAAATTTGTTTACAATTACATAGTAAATAACTCGTATACTAAACCTACACTATTTTTATTGAAAATTTTTCATTTCTCTGGACGTCCTTGAAGGAAATGAGAAGGTTAATATTAATTTGTTATTTTTTTCTAAAATGTTTCCATATTTAAGTTACTTTCTGCTATTTTACTAAATCCTAACCTTGCTTTAAACTTTTTATCCGAAAACGCCCGATTTCTAAACGTCCCCATTTTATTCTCCTGAAGAAAAATAATATTTGACTTTGTCAGTCTACGACTAGGGCTTCCAATCCCGCTTGCGGGATTGATTTTGAATCCCGCATGAGCGATTTGAGCTTAATCCCGCGGGATCCCTAATTTTTTAATATTATAAGGAGAAAAGTTCTCAGTAAGTAGGTATATCCTCATACATGCACCATCCAAGAGCGTAGCCAGCATCTGAACTGANCAAAAATTACATATACAGAGCAATAAAATGTACTACCCTAGAAAGAGATTTACAACAAGAAATTAATATAATCAAACAAATCGCCTTTAACAACGGATATGAACAAAAAGTTATTGACCAATTATATAAAAGAATAAAAAGGAGAATTAATAATACTAACATCGAGAACAATTCCGGTCAACATAAATATATTGGAAGCATACCCTACATAGGTTTTGACACAAGGAAAATTATTAATATATTCAGAGAACACAGCATCGATATAACAATTAAAAATCAAGATACAATGGTAAAAAATGTTAAAATTTCAAGGACAGAAACTGAAAATATTTTAAAGAAATCAGGGGTATACGAAATTAAGTGTGAAGAATGTAAATTATCATACATAGGTGAAACTGGGAGAAATTTCCAAACCAGATTTTCCGAACACCACAGCGACTACCAATACAACCGAGGTAAATCCCAGTATGCTAACCATTTTGTCTCCGAAAAACATTCCTACATCATCCAGTAGAGCACTACAAAATACTTTCAACGGAAACAAACTATTATAAAAGAAAAGTAAGAGAAGAAATGGAAATTGTCAAAGCCAGAAATAACAATAAAAATCTTATGAATAATATGAATCATTTCAAAAGCGGAAACATGTTTCAGTATATTAAATGAAAAGCTAAATACCTATATAAAAAAAAAATGTAGATAGTTATGTAAATAAATATGTATATAATTAATGTAAAAAAGAACATTGTTAATATTCATATAATATAGGTGTGACATCACCTCCACCTATACTATACTTATTCTACCTCCTACATTGTATTATTTTGATTTTGAGAGATCAACAATCAGTTATGTTGAGTAATAGACGAAAGCGCTCCGTAACTCTATAAACAATTTTTAATAGTTGATACACAAATTATTTTTGAAATATTATTTCTACTAACTTCCTTATTCAATTAAATAAATTATATTTTTTTTTTATTTCAAATAAAGGAAAGTTATTCCAACTTTTAAATTTAAAAATAAAATTAGTACCATTCCATTTAAAAGAGATTCTTGAGATACCGAAACTTTTATTTAAATAATGCCATTTTCGGGGATCAAATCTGGATTTTATCGTCGCCAATCGAATGGCTATGGGCCCTTTTCGATCCCTAGGTTCAACAGAATTTAAAAATTGTAAGCCATTGAAAAACTACGGGCTCTGGGCAGGACTTCAGGGACATACTGTACATCAGGAGAAATTGGATTACTCGTAGAATCCTCTCTGAAGCCAGTAGACATATAGATATTTTCAGTTAATAGTGATGTTATCATTTCCGAGGGTAAAGTTTTCAGTTGCCATCATATGTCCAATCTTGACGGCCAGGAATTGACATGGACGCTCCGAACCATGTCAATTAATGCAATAATGAGTACATTAGTATCACAAGCTTAATAATATTGCAGAGTTGCTTTCTGTGTTATTTTATTTACCATCATATATCCCATCTTGGCAGCTATTAATTGACATAGGCCCTACTTTTCATCATATAACCTGACTAATTTCTTATCATAATTGGATTAGAAGAAATTTCGCCTTCGGAACTAGTTTGACAGCTTTTACAATTATCAGTGCGACCATTAAAAACCTATTGTAACCAACGCCTTTAATAATACTTAACAATCTATTTGTTTTGCGTCCAGATCCTACCCATTAGGGCAGATTACAAGTCCACTGAAAATAATGAGGCAGATGATAACAACGAAACAACGCAGATAGCCAATGGTGACATAGAAGGAGAGTTTCCAAAATCGTAAGTAGAGCAGCGTATCTGCGTTCATTGGTATTGAATTTTTGTCTATACTTATAAAACATAAAAACCATACTGACTAACTCATAATCGACGAAGCTTGACGATGACCTAACGTAGAAATGTGAAATTTATAACAAAATTGTCTTAATGTGTCATGAAGAAAAAATCGAAAGTTCAACTGGAAGCAATTTATCGCCAGGAAATACGCTTTTCGGCGATAAAATTACAAATATATCAGAGCTAAAATGACCGGAAATGAACCCGCCCAAAACCATAACCAGCAATACTAAATATAAATAAATGCTGTTTCTTATTACATCACAATTTCGGTGCTCATTGTAGGATTTTCCCAATATCTGTCACTGTCCAATTACATTGAATTGTTCAATTTTACCTACAATGCTGACACCGCTATGCGCATTTAGCTCATAGCTACTCATTATTGTACCAACCAGGATTCGCACCCGGGTCTCCCGAATGCAAGGCCAGTGTAGTGACTACTGAGCCATGGGAGCTGTCTTCAGGAGTAACATAAAATCAACTCTATCTTGGTCCGTAACCCAGATATGACGGAATTTTCCGATGTTTGAAAACAGGCTAGATCACTAGATTATTTTGGTCATAAGTAATTCTACATCCACGGGAGAAAACGTTTACGAAGTTACAGGCATCAGCTGGTTTGAAAATAAAATATGCCGAAAATGTGATACCGCAGCTTCCTTGGCTCAAAGTTTGACGAAAGCATTCTGTTCTAAAGCGGACTGAAGTGCTTTATAACCGGCCATTTTCTTTTTTGGGTTTAATATTTTTTGGTAACATATTACTTTCATCCTCCTTCGCCCTGGTATATTAGGCCCACTTTTCCTCATCTGTGGTCAAATTCTCGTTTTTCAAACCATATCGTAAGCCGAAATTTACATGGAACTTGTAGCTTTAATCCTTTTAAATGGTTTTATAATAGAAAAACCTTGATTTTTTTTTCAGAGCTTTAGCATATTTTAAACTTAAAACTGGTTTGAAAAAAGCAAAAACCTTGATTTTTTTTTTCAGAGCTTTAGCATATTTTAAACTTAAAACTGGTTTGAAAAAAGCAGACTGGAAAGCGCTAGAAGCGGACATAAAAGAGAAGTGGAAGAAGAAGTATGAAAAGAAGAAAGCTAAATTACTTCGAAATAAAGATGATTCTGTTGTGAGTAGTTGAACATCGATTGTGATGCATCTCGCAGACAGATGTGTACTTATCTTAATGCATAGTTTTGTATATGTATATTCAAAGAATGTTCGCAGATTACCTCTTTGTTTATTCTTGTATATATGCAAAGATGTGTACTATGATTTAGGATGAGCATGACGTTGTCTGCAAGCACCCTGGTCGATATGTCGGGATAATTTACGGCGGCAAACAGCCTCAGTAGCTCAGTTGGTAGAGGCGATGCATTCGTGACCAGGGAGCTATTAGTTTGAATCCAGCTTCCATCCCCACTCTTCGACACAAGATTTAAAATAGAATCTTTTGAAGAGGGTGCCCAAAAAAAATATTGGTCCACCAGACAGACAAATATTATAGTATTGCGTTGTCACCTTTCGCGTTTCGAAGCCTTAAAAGGTACTGCTAGTGTTAGTCGTTTGTAAATAATGTTTTGTATGTAAACCAAGTATTTTTTTCATTTTTTTGTATTGCTTAAAACTTTGATAAAAAATTATAATAATAGTTTATATAAAACGGGCCTTAAAACACCGTTGAGGTTATGACCCCNAAATAAATATAATAATAGTTTATGTAAAACGGGCCTTAAAACACCATTGAGGTTATGACCCCGCGTCACGGGACATTGTTTAAACTATTTTATGCAGGGTCGACCAAATAGATTCCATTTTTTTGAAAATTAGGAAATTTAAATAACGAAGGAAAGAAGTGGTCGAAAGCGCTCCGTATCTGTACAAAAGGATTATCGTTTAGCGACAGAACCGATTGTTTAAAATGCGTCAAACCAACCCATTATGACATTGTATTTAATATTAAAATGAAGTCTGAACCCACGAACCCAGGCGCCTTAGAGGCACGGCCATTCTGACTTTTTAGTATTTTCTAAATTTTATTTTACCCGTTCCCGGTTTTGAGCTCGTAACTCTGGAATGGCTGTTCATACCTTTGCAGAATATGTCCTAAAATAAGGACTAAAGGCCCACCTAAAACTTTCTCGCTTTGAGTTGATATGTTGTCCGGACAAATTTTAACGGATCGTGACTGTCCGATTTTGGTGAATAAATTATAAACTTTGCCGTTACTCAAAAACGGCTTGACATATTTTAGTTCTGATAATATTCCCAGGGTCGTAGATCATGATTTTAGGGGGTCCATTCCCATCAATTCGCTATCTGTTACCGTTTGGGCTGTGGTATTGTAACAGACAACCCCTCATAAATGGGTATACACAAAAATCTGATTTATGTATTAAGATTTGTTCTGACGTATTTTTTCAAGTTTATTGCGATTTTTAAATGCAAAATAAAACTCTGTTTTTTTCATAATATTGGAATGGATAGTACATATCATAAACATGACACAATGCTGTTCGCGATTAACTCTGGTAGGCTTTCCATACATTGAATCGAAACTACTCGTAGTTTCTTTTTGTATGCAGGGTGTCCAACGGTTTAGGTGTGATAAAATTGATAAAAAAAAATCTTTTAGGTATCGATTTTTGATTTCAACTTTTGTTAACAAGTTACAGGGTGTTTTGTGTTATTTTTGTATCGGTCATATCTCCCTTGTTACTGCTCTGATTTCAAAAAACTAAATTGATTTGGAGAGCTTAGTATAAGTATTACAAAAACGTACTCCCAGATTGGGAGAAAGGGAAATTTTCAAAGTTTCTCCCAATCTACTCCACGAATTTTTGTTTTTTTTAGCTTCCTTCACCTCTACCTACCCAACAGAATATTTAGAGGTTTTCCAATTCCCTGGCCTTCATTCTATAACAACAATTTCGTTGGGAACGACAACCTGTTACACCCTGTATAAATATAGTGTTTTTGTGTTTAATTGAAAAAGTCGTTCTCTTCACACTTGTAATTATACATTTTTTTAAAAAAAAATTTAGTCTTTTTTCTGACGATTGACACATTTTTGGAAACGTCTTTCCACTCCACAAGTTTATTTTGCTATTGTGAATTCAATTTGATTTTTTTTTTTTTTATCCACCATAATGGGTAGCAGTAGGAGAATATAAAATTGAATTTTTCATACAGGTGTAGTATACATGTAACATGTATGAAAAGATTAAAGTACATAATTTGTGTTTCTAAATTTTCTATTTTGCCTAAACTGTATTTATGATTAATATTTTGCATGCATTTAATGCGATGAAACAATATGTACTTACAATGTGTTAGCGCTTGACCGACACATGTTTTTCTTCTTATATATTTGGCTATCATTCTTAATGAGTGATATCTGATTGATGTATTTCTAATGCCTCTGCCTGGCTAGGTGGTAGGAAATGCCTCATTTGCTATAGCAGATGCTTTGTTTTTATGCATGCTACTCATCATGTACATATACATAATAAGCAAGTAATGTCACCACATTCCTGCCTGTTTTGATTTTTGCCTACGTCAGTTTCTCAATTATTACAGTAATTATAAAATATTCTATATACTTGTATGTACCTAGATTGAAATTTGCTCTAAAACAGGACTGCGTTACCAAACGTACTGCCAATATAGTTGACTGCCTGAAACTTATTCAGGTGTCACCAAAAATGTCAATCTTAGCGAGCATCTATGGCCCGTTGAATACACCGATTCCCGTTAGATCACTGAAGTTAAGCTACGTCCAGCGAGATTGTACTATGTCGAACTTTGTGCCCCCGTAATGCTGGCTATTTCTACGGCACAACCCAGGCTGGGTAAGGTCAATATGGGTAGCTGTTTTGTTTGTTTATAGCGTTTGATTCACAACATGACGTTTCGCTTAGCTACAAATCTACGAGGAAGATTTCTCCCAGGCTCATCAGGTGTTAAGGCGTACTAGAAGTACATAATTTTCTACGATTCCAAATTTTGATTGATTCTGTTTGGATTTTAAATTCTCTCGTGCTCGAATGACCAATAACTGTTAAAGAGATGTTAAGCAAGAAAGAAAAAAAATCTCAGTCTAGGTATATGGAAAGGATTTTACTTTGTTATTTATTTATTTTATTTTTAATGTATTATTGTTGTTATTTATTTTCAATTGTTTCTATTCTCATGTTGATTATAAGTTTTCATGTACAGAGACAAAAATCATTTGTTTTCCTCTGCTGTGACTACTTGGTTGACTAAGTCCTGTTTCGCGTTGTAAAATAAATTAGCATTTTGCTAGATGAATTTTCATAAGATTTTTATTTAAAATATTTCAATTCAAATAGCTCAACAAAAGTTGAGCCAGCGATGTTTATGAAACACTCGCGCTACCCAGAACAAAAATTTGTATTGCACAACATTGCATTGAACTCAGGGGCGTACACAGGATTTTTTTTCGGGGGGGGGGCTGGGCAAACCAAGTAGGTACCATAACAGCGTCGTGGTGTTGAGCCCAACTAGTATCACAGAGAGATAATGTAAACAAAGTGTAAATATAGGGCTTTACCCCCCACCCCCCACCCCTCGATAAGCAAATGTTTCTAGAGATAAAGGGTGTGGCAAAGCCCTATAGGACCGGCATCCGGGGCGGTTCGCCCTACCGTTCCTACGCCTCTGCCTAATAGGTGATGCTCTATCGCGCCCAAAATATAGGTTTTTTTTCGAGAAATGTTTCTCCCTCCATATGTAGTAAACATTTGGGCGTTTTTTTTTTTTTAAGCTACTTTGGTTAAATTTTTTTACCTAAAACCGCGGCGCCCCCACCCCCCATCAGGCGGCCTTGTTTCAAAGTTACCATTAGAATTAGGTAACAAGCAAAAATCCCACTGACCGATCGAAGGGGAAAATATTTATCTTAGACCTCAGATCGGTTCAATGAAAACCTGCCTGTTAACTCTCCTGTTAACATTTAAGTCTCTTGGTGAAACCCACCCAGCTTATTTTAGTTAAAAATGTAATTATTAAAAACTCTACTCAACTAGTTAACACATAACACAAACCACAAATAATAATAAAAAGCAAGGTAGGTACAACTACTTAAAATTTGAAAATATGTAGAAAAAAAGTTAAATCGCCCTAACTTTGCACTTTGTTATGTAAACCTTTCCCAAAAAGTGTTTTCTGCGTGACATTGAAAAAGAAGCACAGGGTTAGATGATATACACTCGTGTTTCACATTTGATGGCTTATCTCGAAAAAAATTTCGGGGGGGGGCTATAGCCGGTCAGCCCCTCCCCCCCCTTGTGTACGCCCATGATTGAACTGGTTATATTCTAAATTACTCGCATTATACGCCTTAGTTCGCTTTGTTCTGTGATCTATCACTCTTAAATGGGTACAATTTGCCCTGGGTGGACCACAAGCTAATCAGCTGGTGTGTGCTTTGTTCTGTGAACTGAAGATCTAACACTCTTAAATGGGCACCACTCGCCCTGGGTGGACCACAAGCTAATCTGCTGGTGTGTACTTTGTTCTGTGAACTGAAGATCTAACACTCTTAAATGGGCACCATTCGCCCTGGGTGGACCACAAGCTAATCTGCTGGTGTGTACTTTGTTCTGTGAACTGAAGATCTAACACTCTTAAATGGGCACCATTCGCTCTGGGTGGACCACAAGCTAATCTGCTGGTGTGTACTTTGTTCTGTGAACTGAAGATCTAACAATCTTAAATGAGCACCATTTGCCCTGGGTGGTCCATAAGCTAATTTGATCATCGCACGTAACTAATGGCCCGTCTTGAGGCATCGGATGACCCAATAGGGCCCAAAAAAGTAATCAGTTCTATTAATTAAAAAACGTTCTAGATTTATTGTTGTATAAAAAGTAATTGTTGTCGTGTACCTAGACATCACTTCGTTCGCTTAATTAATATTTATAGTTGTTGAAAAAATAATCAGATTTTTTGCAGGATTACAATACTTATCTTTTATATACTACGCATGGAATAGAAACTAAAAATTATGGGCATCAAACTTGGGCATTTAAGGCTATGTTCACATGACCGCGCGGGATCATATGAACAAATCGATAAAAGTTTTTAGAACTAGTACCGCACGGTCATGTAGACAATATGTACTATTTAGATAGATTTTGTGCCGCGGGAACATAGCCTTATTATTAAGATTCTATGATCGCCATACCTGTAACTGGTCGAAACAACTAAGGTCGGGTTACGTTTATGAGCATACCTCGTTACAAACGTGAATTTTTCAAGCGAAATTTGATTATTTACTTTTCTTTTCTATGGAATGAAAATCCCAACAAGGGCGATTCAAAATATGAATAGAGGAGGATTACGTCTCGTACAAATACATGATATGATGCGAGATGTCTCCTCTGCATTCGTACTTTTTCCTTCAACCAGGGATGTTAGTGTACGTTTTTACGGCCTTGCCTCGCAAACATTTTTTTTACCTTAAAATACCCCCCGGGATCAAGTTCTACATGAAAATCAAGTTCTCCACAAAAGAAAATTAAAAAGCCAACCAAAACAACCGATCATAAATATGATTGTGTGTTTCATTTGAATATTTTATCTCTAACTTAAATAGGTAGGTGTTTTTAATTTGTGATAGGAAAATAAGGACAATTAAGGGTTTCATACGTACCACATCATTATTATTACTACTTTCCTAAAATTCGCAACGTTGTTTTTTCAGTGTTGCCACATTTACAGTTTTTCCTCGGAATCCAGAGGTTTTCATTATCAATGTGAGAAAATCTTAAATTTTAATCAAAATTTTCAATAATGAAAACCATGATTTAACATCAGATATTCAGATTTTTTTCGGATTGTCCGAATTAGATCTAGTTTTAATACTATTAAATTTCTTTTGTCTGTATTTTTGTACCACAATAACTCTCGAACGCCTTATAAGATAGATTTTGATGAAATTTGAACATTCATAGAATTAGCTCATTAGTTTTTGGGCCAAATGGCTCTCATATGAACCACCATCAAACGATAGAGTTCATGTCTGATGATAGTATTGTTTTTTGTATCTACTGTGAGTTGAGGCATTCGAGCTCTAGTTTTGGTTAGTTTTTGAGCCAACTGGGTCGCGTATATAGTGACTATTTTAAGTGAGTATGACACAGAAATACTATTAGTACTCATTTGGTGTCTGATGAGTTCAGCATTATTTCATTACTTAAGGTGGTATAACACTATTTGTCATGATTTCAAAATGTTGTATATTTGTTGAATTTGCGTGTTTGTTATATATTTGTGCTAATATCACACTATTTGATGAGACTTTCAGACAAAATTATTTGCTTTAAAATTTTGTTGTGTTTTTTGTATTATACCATAGCAACTAGATATTTATCTCTGATAAATATAATTTTGATATTTTATATTTTACCAATACGATTTCTGATCGAAAGTTAATTTAGTTTTTCTTCACTTGTGTATTTTCGATAATTGAGGACTTGAGTGTACACAGACGCCTCAGAAATATTTTAAAGATAAGATTAATGAAATAGTTATCAAAAACGATCGAACATGACAATCGTGTTTGTCATGCGTTTAAACCCTATCAGACTATTCAGACAAATTTTGGTCACTTTTGTGTTTGTTATCAAAGCAATCAAATGGCGAATTTAATCAAATATTTTACCGATCACACTGTTTGAAAAAATGACAACATTTGACATCATGACAAATAGTGTGACGCCTTGAATATAAAAATTGATTTCTCCGATTTGGTGTCAATTTTAATAATAAAACCTCTGAAACGAATTCAGAGGTTTAATTGGAATGACAGTGGGATAATTTTTTTCTTCAGTCTGGCAATACTGTGTGTGTTTCCCAAAAGTTTAATGTTTATTTATTTTTGCAATGGCGTTTGTAGTGGAGAGATCGTGGAGTGAATTTTAGTGTGTTTCTGTGTNATAATTTTAATATGGGTTTGTCGTTCAAATATAATTTTATTATTATTTAGTTTTAAATTACTTTCGAACAAATAATGTGTTTTGTGTTTGTTTTATCATAAGAAGTTCTACATTCTTGATACAGAACTTTTGACTGAAAATCGAAAAGGAAAAATGACAAGGTAGGAGAAGTGCCCAACCCTTGAGGCTTTTGAATTTGTATTCGAGTATTTATAAAATTTCTTTTAATTTATCTTGCATTCAAAAGTTTTACTTGTGTTCACCCCAGTTTGTCTAATTGTTAATTATAATTTCAATTTTAACATCTATCAGGTATATCGTAATATTTAAGAATATCAAATGAAATAATTATTTTGACCCCATCAATAATTTTGTTTATCAAAACACCCTTTCCAGTGTTCCACTCGCATTGTAATTCACGATGTCTCAGGTCGCTGCTATCAGTTAAGGATTTTTTCTTTTAGTTTTAAACAACTTCTGTTTACTTGCTGATTTCTTGCTGAGACGGTTTTTCTACGGTTATGCTGGATTTTTTGATAAAGTTCAAGAAAAATTAAGATTAAACATAAAAAAAGGAAATTCTTATCCAAATCAATATGGGGTTCAAGAATTTCTACAATCCAAGAATTTGCATTTTCCATCAACCATTTTAGAGAATAGTTGCCAGCCTTAAATTCACGTTGAATACACCAGTTGACGTAAGATCACAGAAGTTAAACAACGTCCAGCGAGGTTTTAACTTGGTGGGTGACAGCTTAGATTCGATGCCTGGTCATTACAGGCCAATTCCATGCTGAATGAGGTCAATGTGGATAGCTGGTTTGTAAGTTTACAGTGAATTGAGAGTAAATTCCGCAGTCTCTAATAACCATAGATATTAAAGAGACGTTAAGCAAAAAAAGGTTTAGCCTGAGAGAATTTAATCCAAAAAGAATTATTATTATTTCTTGTAAGGGCTAAGGTTCCCCTATTAAGCTCAGAATCGAACCCAGAATTTGAAATCGTAGAAAATTATGCACCTTGTTGTACCAAAATTTGCCTAGTACAACACCTCATCACCTGATGAGCATGGGAGAAATCTTCCTCGTAGATTCTTAGTTATATTTTCCATTATACTTGTCAAGGTGAATCAAACTGCCTCAATGTTTACTTATGTGTTTCCCTGAGGCCCATTTTGCAAGAAACTTGTAACTAGTTATTACTATTCTTGTCTAATTACTTCTATGCGGTAATTAGACAATAAGTTATAATTACTTCTATGAAGTGATTAGTAATAATTATAAGTGATTAGTAATTATCGATTATCTCAAAATTGTCATTTTACTAGAATGCCAATTTTTATTTTTAGGTTTCCAATTCACTTGAAATTTATCTAAGTGTAATTACTTCATAGTAGTAATTACACTGGGAAATGTAGACTCCAAGGAGAGCAAGCTAGCTTCATTAGGTGACGGTCCTAAGCACGTGTGAATACAGAAGTTTTATTGTTAGGAAGAGCTTCCAGTTTTTTTAAAAAAATCTGCTTCAAACCAATGATGAGAGATCATCAGCAAAGAGCGAGTTTCTACGTAGTTTCTATAGATACTGCGAGAAGCAAGCGAGGGTTACCGTGCCAGGAAAGAGTTACAGCTAAAGACAGTAGGCACCGAACGAAACTTTGTGGCATGGTAGAAATAAGGAAAGCAAAGCCGACCCGAAATAAAATTATGAAAGGTTAAAGAAGAAGTAATTAGTCTGGGTGAGGTCAATGTGGGTCTCAAAATAACTTAGATGTTTACGAGACGTTAAAATTAATATTGAGCCCTGAATTCAAGAGTTATCGTGCTATTAACAAACACCAATTCTATATTAATCTTCGATGGCTGGTTTCATTAATATCTCTTTAAAAGTTAAATCCATTGTTCAAGTCTATGGTCTAATCAGAATGTGAAGTAGGTTCTTGAAAAATACTCCTATCTCTTTGAACCAATGGCTGAATGTATAAAAACCAAATGTTGAGACCTTCTGATTTGTTTGAAGAGATCTGGGAATTTTCCAAAAGTCTTCTTAGTATATGCATGACATAGATCCTCGTCTAGCCCATCTAGCTAATTCTAATTAGTCAATGTAGATGTGTATGAAAATATGAGAGATTATAAAACCATTTGTTAAATATAACCTTTGATGAACAGAGTAATATCAATTTCGTTGAGGTTGTAGTGTGGTTAGAATGCCAATTTTTATCTTAAGGAATGTCTATATGATATTCCATTACTTATGCAATATCGTTTGAACATTTCTTTCTGTTAGACCGGACCGTAGCTTACCTTGCTAAACCTGGAAGGATTTGAAATTGGTCTCTCATTATTTAAAAAAAAAAAACTAATTAAGATTTCAAATAAACACGGTAGCTCAGTGATTAAGCGCTCCCCTATTAAACAGGAGGGCATGGGTTCAATGCCCTGCAAAGGTAGGATAGTTTCCTCATTAATTTGAGTATTCGACCACATAAAAATAGGTGGTAGAAAATGCCTCGGGCATTAACCTCGCCTAGTGGTGACATCCCACTCAAGACTCTATTTTTTAAAAATTTTAAACACTTAAGTTATATATAATTTAATACAAATAATCAATAAATGACCGAACGAAGTGTGGTCTAGTTTGAACTGTACGATTTTTCATTTGTTGGTCTGTTTCGTCTTTTTTACCACGATAACACCTGAACGCCTTGTCCAATTTCGATGATAGATAAAGTCAGTTTATTAGGTGTGATTAGTTTTTAGGTCTTATTGGGCAACCGGACGCCTCAGTATGGCCATTTAAAGTACGGCCTACAGCTGAAAGAACTACTACCAATAAGTAATGGAAATCAAATAATTCCAGTGCATCCAGTATTCATGTAGGAAGAAATAAATTGAACATTTGTAACAAGAGGAACATAAAATGAATTGGTAAAAACTTAACATTTGTGTTCAGTCCGTAGGTAGAGTGAGGAGGCGACCTTGACTTTTTACATTTTGTCATATTTTGCTGGCATTACCTTATCTTAATATATAATTCAGAAATTTGTGTGTAACTATGTATGAAGGGTTGTCTGTTACAATACCACAGCCCAAACGGTAGCAGATAGCGAAAAATTGATGGGAATGGACCCCCCTAAAATCAGGATCTACGACCCCGGGAATATTATCAGAACTAAAATATGTCAACTGTTTTCGAGTTAGTCGAAAGTTATAATTTATTCACCAAAACCGGACAGTCACGGTCCAATATCTTAAATTTTGTCGCGACAACATATCAACTCAAAGCGAGAAAGTTTTAGGTGACCATTTAGTCCTTATTTTAGGACATTTTCTGCAAAGGTATGGCCAGCCATTCCATAGTTACAGGTTCGAAACCGGGAATGGGTAAAATAAAATTTAGAAAATACTAATAGTCAGAGTGGCCGTGCCTCTAAGGCGCCTGGCAAAATGTTTAAATGTTCGGTTTTAGAGGTTTGCAATATACAGGCTGGGCACAAACAAATACCCCCCCCCCCAATTTCCATTGTCCTTGAAAAACAAAATTAGCAATATAAGAATCGTAGCGAAGCACGGGCGAAACAGCTAGACATTATTATAATGTAATATATTATGTCCTATCCTATATATTTATAAAGATTTCACCAAGTGGGACAGCAGAAATCATTATTGCGGCCATCCGAGACGGTCTGAGGATCCTATAAATTGTACAAAATCATCTTCATCTATACTTATAAAACGCAAAGCCCAGTTGGTATACTGACTGACTGATAATCAACGTATCTCCACGATGGCTAAAAGTAGAGACTTGAAATTTGGCACACAGGTCCCTTTTAGTATGTAGGTACGTAATAAGAAAGGAAAAAAAATCAAAGTTCAAGTGGGAGCAAGTTACCGCCAAAAATGACGCTATTTAGCGGGTCTTTTTGCAATTTTTTGTGCAAACTAAAAGAGATAACGAAAAAGACCCCATAAAAAATATAAAATTTGAAATTTTCCGGTTTCTCTCCGATTTATGGAAGGTTTTCACAACCAAAAAATCAGAATTGAGAAGTACCACTTCGGGATGAGCGAGAAAGCTGAAATTTGATACAAAGGTATTCCGAAGTACAAAAAGTCACATCCTTAAATAAAATATTGAATTTTCTGAATAGCAGCGGTGTTCACTCTGGGGGTCGGTTCCACCAAAAATCTAAAATTGAATTTTTGAATTTTGTAACCTTAGCGAAGCATGGGAGAACAGCTAGTAGAATCTAAATGAAAAAGAAAACGTGAAAACAGAAAGGAAAAAAAGTGTTTCTGGGAAGGCAAACACAATGCGGTGTCAGCTGTAAATGTATTTTGTTGTTGTTGTAAAATATACGTTTACTTTACCCTCTTTTTCTACTCATAAAACTATACTATCTTTATTAAGAACTTGGATGTAGAATTTCTAGTTTGAAGACTTTACAATTATCATTGTGACATTTAAAGACATATTGTGACCGCCTTATAGGAATGACCTTTCTACGTATGAGGTTAAAAAAAAAACTCATCAGTTTAATTGTACTGGATCCCGGTTTTGAAATCGCAACTCTGGAATAACCAACTAGTAAGTAAGGATGTGTGTTCCCATAATTTATTTTGAAAATATATATAACCTTTTTTTTTAATTTGGCTTAACGTCTCTTTAATATCTATTGGTCATTCAGGACGGGGGTTTTACCCTCCATTCGCTGGAAACTTGCAAACCAGCTAGCTACCTACAATGACCTCACCCAGCCTGGGTTGAGCCGGAAATAGCCAGCATCACGAGGGTGCGAACCCACGTAAACACCCATATGGTACAACCTCGCTGGACGTTGCTTAACTTCAGTGATCGAACGGGAACTGATGTATAACCTTACCTTGCTAAACATTTGATATTTAAAACTTATATTCGTTTGAGTTTATATAGTTCTTGTTGCGGTATCTGGCCATAGCTTATCGAATTTGGTTGAATAATGGGAAAATTTGGTCGTCACTCGAATTTAATTTTTAGTTTTGATTATTTTCCTGTTGTATGGTTTTGGTGAGGGTTATATATTTTGACGGGTCATATAATGGGTGAAGCAATCAAAAGTTGATTTTTTTTTTGTACCTACGCAAATAAGAGTGTTTTTGTGTATACAAAAATAACTTATAGTTCTTTGAACTGCAGACCTCACTCAAATAATGGGTCATCATGAGCTCAATTATCAGCTAATTCTATGAACGTTATTAATGTCCATACCTAGTTTCATTAGACGTTTAAGAGCTTACTGTCGTTTAAAGAAACAGAATGAAGTTACAAGTAGACCTCACATCGTTCGATCAATTATATTTTTTAGAGTAGTTAAAATCATAAATTATTAGAAAATACACTGGAAATAAAACTCCAGTACTCAGTCTTTTCAATAAAATAATAAATGCTGTTTTTTTGTGTCCCATTTTTGGTACTCACTGCAGCATTGTAAGATTTTTCCAATATCAATCATTATCCAATTTATTTGAATTTTTCAACTATACTTACAATTTATCTCCATAGCTGCTCATTGTCCTCACAAGGCTGAGTGGGTCCCGAAAACATCCAAACCACAGGGCAAATATTCCCCCGACATGATTCGAATCCGGGTCTCCCGAGTGCAAGACGAGTGCAGTGACCACAGAGTCATGGGAGCAACTGGCTAAATCCTTTTGTCACTGGTCTCCCGTGTACAAGACTAGTGCAGTGACCACTGATCCATGGGAGCTACTGGCTATAAAATCCTTTTGTCACTGGTCTCCCGAGTGCAAGACTAGTGCAGTGACGACTGAGCCATGGGAGCTACTGGCTATAAACTCCTTTTGTCACTGGTCTCCCGTGTACAAGACTAGTGCAGTGACCACTGAGCCATAGGAGCTACTGGCTATACAATCCTTCTGTCACTGGTTTCCCGTGTACAAGACTAGTGCAGTGACCACTGAGCCAACTGAGCCATGTTAGCTACTGGCTATAAAATCCTTTTGTCCCTGGTCTCCCGTGTGCAAGACTAGTGCAGTGACACTGAGACATGGGAGCTACTGGCTATAAAATCCTTTTGTCCTGGTCTCCCGTGTGCAAGACTAGTGCAGTGACACTGAGGCATGGGAGCTACTGGCTATAAAATCCTTTTGTCCTGGTCTCCCGTGTGCAAGACTAGTGCAGTGACACTGAGGCATGGGAGCTACTGGCTATAAAATCCTTTTGTCACTGGTCTCCCGTGTGCAAGACTAGTGCAGTGACTACTGAGGCATGGGAGCTACTGGCTATAAAATCCTTTTGTCACTGGTCTCCCGTGTGCAAGACTAGTGCAGTGACCACTGAGTCATGGGAGCTACTGGCTATAAAATCCTTTTGTCCTGGTCTCCCGTGTGCAAGACTAGTGTAGTGACCACTGAGGCATGGGAGCTACTGACTATAAAATCCTTTTGTCACTGGTCTCCCGTGTGCAAGACTAGTGCAGTGACACTGAGGCATTAAGCCATGGGAGTTGGATTAATTTCATTATTTTTCTTCTTCAATATCATTCTAATATTTAGAATTTCGAGTAATAAAATAAAGTTTATGCATGAGCCATAAACTCATAGGGCGTTACAAGATACCAGACATGGACATGATGCAGTATTCCGTATTAGGTGAGATATATTATATTACAACAAGGTAATATTATGGAGGGTGTAGATTGTAGAAAACTTTTATCAAGGGAGTATTTATAAAATAAAGTTTATGCATGAGCCATAAACTCATAGGGCGTTACAAGGTACCAGACATGGACATGATGCAGTATTCCGTATTAGGACAGTGGTGAGATATATTATATTACAACAAGGTAATATTATGGAGGGTGTAGATTGTAGAAAACTTTTATCAAGGGAGTATTTATAAAATAAAGTTTATGCATGAGCCATAAACTCATAGGGCGTTACAAGGTACCAGACATGGACATGATGCAGTATTCCGTATTAGGACAGTGGTGAGATATATTATATTACAACAAGGTAATATTATGGAGGGTGTAGATTGTAGAAAACTTTTATCAAGGGAGTATTTATAAAATAAAGTTTATGCATGAGCCATAAACTCATAGGGCGTTACAAGGTACCAGACATGGACATGATGCAGTATTCCGTATTAGGACAGTGGTGAGATATATTATATTACAACAAGGTAATATTATGGAGGGTGTAGATTGTAGAAAACTTTTATCAAGGGAGTATTTATAAAATAAAGTTTATGCATGAGCCATAAACTCATAGGGCGTTACAAGGTACCAGACATGGACATGATGCAGTATTCCGTATTAGGACAGTGGTGAGATATATTATATTACAACAAGGTAATATTATGGAGGGTGTAGATTGTAGAAAACTTTTATCAAGGGAGTATTTATAAAATAAAGTTTATGCATGAGCCATAAACTCATAGGGCGTTACAAGGTACCAGACATGGACATGATGCAGTATTCCGTATTAGGACAGTGGTGAGATATATTATATTACAACAAGGTAATATTATGGAGGGTGTCGATTGTAGAAAACTTTTTATCAAGGGAGTATTTCTCTCTCTCGCTTCCCAGAAGTTGTCTGTTTTATTACTGTCATAAAAATGTTAATGTTTTAATATGAAAAACGTCTCTTCGTTAAAAGCATTCTCCTGATGATGATGCTGATGTTTCAAAATGCAATTCTTGTTTACGTAAATTAGAAAAACAATTTGTGGATATACTGAAATCTGAAATACGACTGAGGTTGTTCCATGTAGGTGTCCACGTTGGTTCGCGTCCTCGTGATGCTGGCAATTTTTCCGGCCCATCCCAGGCTGGGTAAGGTCAATGTGGGTAGCTGGTTTGCAAGTTTCCAGCGAATGGAGGGTGAAACGCCCGTCTCGAATGACCAATATATGTTAAATATGTATTCGTATGAATGTCTTTGAAGACTATATTTTTTCTTGAAGGAAAGATTTTTTCATTTTAATTTTCGTCGTATGACTTTTTCATTTTAGAATTCTAAAAAATTAAAATGAGAAAATCTTTTCTTCAAGAGAAAATATATATGCTACGGTAAAAGTAGATAATTGGTGAGTGTATAAAATCACCGGTAAATGTAGGAAATTATTCTCAAATGTTTAATCGGAATTTTTTTAAATATGCCGAGAATTTTTGATTTTTTTTTTGTTTTTATTTATTATTTTATCAATATAAGCGTTAAGATAAACGCCCCTCCCCCCCCAGAGAGGTTAGGAACCGTTTTGATCGGCCATGCCTCGATTAAACTCTTGCACTATTCTTGAGAATAATTTCCTACATTTACGGGTGATTGTATACAATCACCAATTATCTACTTTTACCGTAAAATATACAATATATATGTTAAGCGAAATTAAAAAAAAAAAAAAATATTATTTTCGGTGGATGAGTCAAATTTTGGGGTGAAGGTGGTGTGTTACTGTGATAGTGCCGCACAGCCCACCCTTGCGAGGACTACTGGCGCTACAGTCGCTATCCAACTGCCCGTCCAATTGAAATTCTCTCTAAATGTTTAATACCACACACACGCTTTCAGCAATAGATATAGACTTCATCCGGTGATATGGACGCGCGTTGATATCTCAACAGGAAGTGTCACTTTTGATAATCACTCATCAACCTTAGCGCGATGGGATGTGTGACCGGAGTTCAAATGACAGATAGCTTTGCGAGGTGATGAAGACTACGCTGTGTGCGTTCTTTTAATGAACTCACTTGTAGTCCGAGTGCAATTTCAAAATGGTTTGGCAATTAGTTCTGTCAGAAACCTTCGTGGACACACATACCATGCGAACACTGATCAATAGGTTCCATCGCAATCGGTTGAATGATAAGGTAGGGTGATAGTATCCTTTGAGAGGTACCTTGACAGACATTCCCCTTGATTTCTCAACGTCCAGAATATAAAAAAAAAAAAAAAAAATCACTTCAGGAGTTAAAACTTGGATTTCATTCGATTAGCCATGAGTTATATCCCTAGTGCTTTAAAGTTGAAAAGCTAATGAGGATTGCCTGTCATTCTAGGGCACATTTATTCACAAATCATTAAAAGTAATTATCAAGTGATTTGATTTTCCTTGGTATGTTGGAGACCTCTTTCAAAAATGAACAATAATTATAATGCTAGAATGGACATTACAATTGTTGGCCCATGTCACTTATTAGTCTCTACGAATAGATATGCGAGTTTGAAGACTTTTAAATTCTTCAGTGGCAGACAAGCTGCTAGTCTCATACATCTGGCTACCATCGGACACAATGATTCCACTAATGAAGTTATGGTAGAAGAGATATGAGAGGGGAATAATGTCCGATTTTGTTGTTGTGGTTATGTTCTCATAATAAAGGTTTGAAAGGACCAGGACCAATTATTAGCCTCTAATTGGGATTCACTAACTAGACCGGGTGTCAAAGATCACATTTGTAATTTAATTGGACCTTCCAATCATTTTGACTTTGACCCTAGAGAGAATTTTTCGACAGTCAGTTATCTTTTAATATCGTTGATTGGTATATTATTATGGGGCCTTGGGATTGGGATCACTTCTCTGGCGACAGGGGGCTTTGTGACAACATTCCCTGACGACGGGGGGTTTTGTGACTCAAACTCAATCTACTCTGGCGATAGGGGGTTTTGTGACTCAAACTCAACCTTCCCTGGCGATAGGGGGTTTTGTGACACAACCTTCTCTGGCGATAGGAGGTTTTGTGCTCAACCATCCCCCACGACAGGAGGTTTTGTGACTGCCTTCCCTGGCAACAGGGGGTTTTGTGCTCAAACTTCCCCGAGGACAGGAGGTTATGTGACTGCCTTCCCTGATGTTAGGTGGTTTTGTTACTTCATAATTTAATGTAGTCAAAGAATAGAGAAAACTGACACGATATGGTTTTTAGTTTTGAAAGTTCTCGTTATTTGATTTTACCCTGTATATTTTGTATATTAGATACACACTGAATGTGATAGAGCCAGAATTGTTCTCTAAACATCGCTGAAACGTTGCTCCAGAGATTTAATTTAGGGATGATAAAAATAGAACAATTAAGTTAAACTCCTCACTCCAGTGCAAGTATATGACTTTAATGCACTGCTGGCGCTGGAACTCATTTGATTTCAAAAAACACTTCAATTTGTTTTATTTAATTAATAATTATAATCGTCATTAATGTAGAACAGGAAAGTGTTTTATCTTCTCTTTCTATCCAGATGCGACCGTCAATCAAATTTAGCTAAAGTGGAGCGATATTATCTAGTGGACGAAATTTACAAACATAAAACTCGGGACACATTAATAGACCTCTGACAAATGAGTTAAGTGTGGTCTCAGTCTTATCTGAATAATAATATTTATTATTCCAACTATATAACAATCTTAGTGCATAGCACACATTCGCATATATGTAAGGCATAACAAATATTAATGTTCTTATGCGAGACCACAAATTGTTCGATCCGCAAGGCCGTAGGTTTAAAAAATTCAAAATTTCCGAGCTGTCCAAAAGGTAGGGGCAGTGACCGGTCATTCTGGGACACACTGATAACGCCAGCTTTCCAACTGAATCAGAAAGCTCTATTCTTGTTATAGAATGGTTAACATTGGCTTGATTCGATCTTTACGATGCCCCCCCCCTCCCACATTGACAACTCGCCACAGATTGACCACAGTTTGGTCAGTTTCATTTGACCACTCATAACAGCAGCTGTCTAAATGCATTGGAAAATCCTATCCTCGCCACAGCTTGACCACAGTTTGGTCAGATTCGATCTTTATGAATTGCTCTTTGTTTCATTTGACCACTCATAACAGCAGCTATCTAAATGTATTGGAAAACCCTAGCCTCGCCATAGCTTGGCCACAGTTTGGTCAGATTCGATCTTTATGAATTGCTCTTTGTTTCATTTGACCACTCATAACAGCAGCTATCTAAATGCATTGGAAAACCCTATCCTCGCCATAGCTTGACCACAGTTTGGTCAAATTCCATCTTTATGAATTGCTCTTTGTTTGACCAGTGATAAAGCCAGCAGGTCAACAGAAAGTATGTTTTTTGTTAGTGATTATACAATCGCCCGTTTGTTATCAGTTTTATGCACATGTTTGGTTTAGTATAATTCTCTTTGTTTTAATTTAAGAGCGAGCGTCTCTTCTGGGAACTAAAATATGAAGTACACAATCCGTCTTGTCTCACTTACCACTAAATTACAGTCTGATAAGATTCATACCGAGTCAATTCATTATTGCTCACTATTTACACTAAAATATGAAGTACACAATCCGTCTTGTCTCACTTACCATTAAATTACAGTCTAATAAGATTCGTACCAAGTCAATTTTGGTGAATAAATTAGAAACTTGACCGTAACTCGAAAACGGCTAGTTCTGATGATTTTCCTGGGAACCATGATTTTTTTGGGTGGGGGGTCCATTCCCATTAATTTTTCACTAACTGCTACCGTTTGGGTTTAACTATTGGAACATATAACCCCTACCACACTGCATAGGTACACACAAATTTCTGATTTACTCTGGTCGTTCCACGATAACTCTTGAACGCCTTGTCCGAATTATATGAAACTTAGTATTAATATATATATATTGGATACATTTTTGGGCCCCGCGAGTCTACGCGGTGGCCCTTCAACTTGAATTGTGTCTACAGTTCACAATAAATAAATCTGTCAGCCTTATCGAAATCCGACGAAGCGCCCAATATTCATCCGATAAGATTCGTTCAATTAATTTTCAACATAGAAGGTATCTTCATGCGTTGAGATAACAAGGTTCATTCCACTCGAACTTAATCAACTCCCCCGAGAGTGTGGGCTTAGGTTAACTCTTCAAAGAATTAGCGAGGCAACGTTTGAAATAATTTATTTAATAAGATAATAATATGTTTCTCATTTGCTCATTGTGAGTCGACTCCTTCATTTGTTTGCCACTAAAAAAATATAGAGTTGTCTTGTATGTAGCGTTGTAAATTGATTTGAATGTCAAGATGTAAGATCGAAATCTGGATGAACATTTATTTGATTTTTCAGTCATATTTCGTCTTGCAGTGCTGACAAGACACGAACGCTAGCACAGAGTTGATCGACCATCGGTGAAAGACGTGACATGCCAAATTTTAAAGTTCAAGAAGGCGTACCTTAAATCAATCAGTTAATTCTTTGAATATTATGAATGTCCATATCAAATTTCATCAAAATCAGATAAAGCGTTTGAGAGTTATCGTGATACAAGAAGGCGTACTAGAAATCAATCAGTTAATTCTTTGAATATTATGAATGTCCATATCAAATTTAATCAAAATCGGATAAGGCGTTCGAGAGTTATCGTGGTACAAGAAGGCATACTAGAAACCAATCAGCTAATTCTTTGAATATTATGAATGTCCTTATCAAATTTCATCAAAATCGGATAAGGCGTTCGAGAGTTATCATAGTACAAAAAATAAACAAAAGAAAAATCATGTAGTTAAAACTAGAGCTTCGCGTCGTTTGACCAATTCACATACTATTGTTTTACCTTGAAGGGAAATGGCTATAAGGGGACCCTGGATAAAGCGTTCGAGAGTTATCGTGGTACAAGAAGGTATACTAGAAATCAGTCAATTAATTCTTTGAATATTATGAATGTCCATATCAAATTTCATGAAAATTGGATAAAGCGTTCGAGAGTTATCGCGGTACAAAAAATAAACTTGAGAAAAATCATGGAGTTAAACTAGAGCTTCGCGCCGTTTGGTCAATTCACATACTATTGTTTTACCTTGAAGGGAAATGGCTATAAGGGGACCCTATTAAAGGATACAAATACAATTTTTGTATTTACATTCCTGCCACTTAACATAATGGGGTCCCTAAGGAATCTGGAAAAGTAGATGGTTCACTTACCTGGTAGAAATAGAGAAATGTATATAGCTTCATTAGATGACGATCCTAAGTCCAGCTTTGGTGTTAGGAAGGACATCCAGCCCTTAAAAAACTCTGCTTCAAACCAATAATGAGAGATCATTAGCAAAAAGCTAGTTTCGCAGTTACCGTACCAAGAAAGGGTTACAGCTAAAGAGTGTAGACATTGAACAAAAGTTTGTGACATGATGGGATTAGGGAAAGCAACGCCAACCCCAAATAAAATTGAGAAACGGTGAAGTTAAAGAAGAAGATCGGGTTTTACCTTAAATTAATAGGTCAATACATAAAACGTTAAAGAAGAAGGCTCAGTAGAGAAGGAGACTCTACCAGGCTTCGCCCATAAACAAGACAGTAAGTATAATTTGTACGGGGTTATAAAATGTTACCAATGAGCAACAACGAAGGCACCTTTAATCATAATTAAGATTGCTGCAATGAATTGATTCCGTTGTTATGGCGGCATCATCTAATCCGAGCAAAGTCTGTGCCAATAAGTAAACAATTGTCAAGAATGATTACGACAGTTAACCTTATGAAGAAGGTGATAGTATCCTAACGGATACGTAATATTAGAGAGGTGTTAATGGGGAGAATTCTAGAAAGTACTATCTTGATATCAAGTATCTCGAACAAAACATGAGTCATACGTATTGTGTACTGCGGTACACAATACGTAGCCACTTAACTTCTAACTCTCTTATCTGATAATGAATTAACTCATAATTGATATTCACATCATCAGAAACTTCACAACTTTATGACGTCATAAGTGAATGATTAAGTCCACATATATTTACACTCTGTCAAGAAAGTACCCGCGGTCCAGTCCGGTGCTGTAATATAATTTATGATGTCGATTTCGAAATTTTCTCCATTTGATGCAATGTATACTTGCACCAACAAATGATCCACTCATCGACGCCCTTTTTGAAGGCACTTTTTGTTGACACTTTTCCGTATAGCTCTCAGCTCGACTTTATGGCTGCTATTGACTCGAAAAAAATTGCTCGGAGGGGTATCTTCTTCTTTCTCGTTTTCCTTGTGCCGCTAAGCAGCGTCGGAGTCCTCGAGCCATGCACTAAATCTCCTTCTGTCCATGATAAGCTTTTTAGCCTGTGCTAGTGTTTTTCCTTTCCTTTTTGAGATGCCGCTTACCATATCCTCGTAGGTTTGTCTCGGTCTTCCTCTTTCTCTTCTTCCTTGTGGTTTACATTCCAATATCTTCTTTGGTATTCGTCCATTTGACATCCTGTTTACATGTCCAAACCATTTCATCTGTTTAACCTCTATTTGTTTTATGAGTTCTGTTTGACCTGTATCTTCTCGTATTTTGATGTTCCTTATTTTGTTCCTTCTAGTTTTCCCCATTGCTCTTCTCAGGTTTCATTTCGGATGTTTGTATCATTTGTTTTTCTCGGGATGTCAGCACTGCACTTTCCAGTCCATACGTAAGGGTTGGGACATGAACGGTTTTGTACATAAGCATCTTTGTTTTCAAGTTCACTTCCCTTTTACTAATGGTGATTTTCCGTAACTTCAATCTTGAAAATTAACAGTCTGTGGTTCGTACTAACGTGATAATCACGGGTGGCCGTATTAAGTGAATAGGAATCTTTTTCGGTGGTATAAGTTGAGTTTTTGTCCAAAATTGATTCTTTGAAGCATGTCCATGTCCATAGCAATGTGTTTCCTTCTTGTAGGATATTCATATCTTTTGGGACAAGCCGTGCTGCAACATTTTTCATTCCCGAACTATAGATTAAAATTGATCGAGTGGATTTGTGTGAAATATCCAGAGCTTTTGAGTTCTGCCTCCCGGTTGTATGACGATTAGCAAAAACCATTTCATTGACTATTCCCACGTTTACTCGTGTACAAGTCGTAAAGGGTAGACCAGAGCGGGACAAGTTTTCAAACACTTCTCTTTTTGAAAAAAAATAAACTTATACTCCGGAACCGCTTTCGCATTACTTCAACCACTTCTCCACCTTCCTTGAATTGCTTATAAATACTCATGCATTGTTGTTTTACATAAAGTACAGTCTCCAGAGGCTTATTCATAATTTGAAAATCATCCTTACAAGAAATATCATTCCTTACACAAAATTTCAAACAGACTTTTTGTTCCATATATTTTTTTATTTTTTTTAATTTTAAAAATGAAACACTTTAGAACAATTTTGAGGAAGTGACAACTATGAAAAAAATAACGATCATTTTGCGTTCAAATTTCGTTTGACAGTTACTAATAGATGTAGTAACCCGGGGTAACAAATAATAACAACTTTATCATTTCCGCGCGTTGTTTTATTAACACAGTCTGGGTACTTTTTTGACAGATTGTATATTTCTAATACACTTCTTATCAAGTAAATTTTACAATAATTAGTCACAAATATGAACAGTCTGTCACATGATAAGCCAGAAAATTATTGCGAGATGGAAAAATCTCAAGATTAACACATTGCACGTGTACACTAAATAGTAAACGAAGGAAAATTATTTTGATACACTGCTTTAATATGATTGGTGTGCCGGCGTCTATGGCACGTTAAATACACCAGTTTCCGTTGGATCACTGAAGTTAAGCAACATCCAACGAGGTTGTACCATGTGGGTATCAACGTGGGTTCGCACCCTCGTGATGCTGGCTATTTTTCCGTCCTAACCCAGACTGGGCGAGGTCAATGTGGGTAGCTGGTTTGCAAGTTTCCAGCGAATGGAGGGTAAAACCCCCATCTCGAATGACAAATAAATGTTAAAGAGACGTTAAGCAAAAAAAAAAATATGTATATACCTATGTTTGGTGTCCTTGAGTACAAACCAGAGACCAGTTAGTTTTATAAATTTGAATCTTGAGTATCTAGACGAGACCTATTTGCACAACAACTTATTTACTGAAATATTTCAAAAAAGGGGTTTTCATTAAAAACTATTTCAAAAACTCGAAGCTCAGTTGAGATACTGATGTATCGACTTCTATTTAACGTAGCTCCACAATGGCTTCACATCGAGGTTTGAATTTTCGAACGCAGTTTACTTTTTGTATGTTTTATATACGAAACAAGAGAGGAAAATCGAATGTTCAAATGGAAACGAGTTACCATCTAAAATGACGTTTTTTAGTGGTTTTGTTGTCGTTTTTTTTAGAGAAGACTAAAGGAGATAACGAAAAATGAAACAAAAAATGAGGGACAGTCCGTGCAAATCTTTCCGGTTTCTCCCCGATTTATGATCGGTTATTACAGCCGAAAAAATCAGAAGCATTATTTCGGGATGAGCTAGGAAACTAAATTTGATTACGAAGTTATTCCAAACATAGCAAAGCACGCGCTAACAGCTAGTAGAGGATAATATATCGAAGATCTCGAACTTATAGCATATTCTCAGGTACTATAGTACCTCCAACTTCTTTTGTTTGGTACTTGTCTAGAAGGATGGACCTGGACCAATATTTAAAGAGAAAAAACTCTGGTTTCGCCTCTGTCAAAGAGCGACCCACTTAACAAGTCTACTGGAACGATCAAACTTGGCACTCATTGAACAGTTAAATTGTTTTCAAAAATTGCGTATTTCCTTTCCTCCAGCATGAATTTCTTGGCAAATGCAACAATGTCAACAACATCGGCAATACTATTCACATCATTCTGGTTTCCTAATTTTATTGAATGCTTTCAATTTCCTGTATTCCATTCATCATAGAACAATGTGAGGCAAAGTGCAGACATTCCAATATCATGAACAGTGCTGGTGCAACGCTGTGAAGTAATAGTGCAGTCAGAGGGTGTATGTAATTGACGAAAATGATGACACGCAGCGCTCTTGAGGGTCTTTGCTCATCTCGGAAGCCTCAGCTATTTTTCTTTTCACCGAAATCTCAAATGTATGAAAGTGTGACTAGCTTTTTCATACGTTCATACAAACCAACCTATAGCACTGAATCCCGCCATTTTCTTATATCAATTAAAGTCACGTGATTCTCGAAATCATGGTAACAACCATGAGCTATTGTAGCTTCCTCTGAATCTCTATATTCTAAGAGTAACTAGTCAAAATGGCTGATGACTAACATATTCTTTTTCACTCATCAGACCACACCGCGACGTCCTCCTGTAATTTACAACGCATATTCAATGTTTCTCGTATGCATAACTTTAATAGGTATAAACCCCATTAGCATTCTCTAAGTAGTCTTCATTGTTGCAAATTTATTTTCGAAAATTTCCTGTGCGAATTTCCCCTCTGTTCGTCATATCGTTTATGCCCTGACTCGTTTCGCTCTGTGAATAATAAAATACTTAAAGTTTGCCAATTGATTGGCAACAAAGAACGTTCTTCTACCAAGAGGATGTTCTTTTGTACTCTTTTCAATAGAACTTCTTTTTGCAACTTTCGATTGTTTTTTCTGTTGTGTTGTTGATGTTGTTTTAATTTGCATTTGCGCACACATGTGTGACGACAAGTCCACTGTAGGGGTGGGTGTCCTTGTATAGAGGTTTTTATGGTTACGCAAACATTGAATTATGGGGGCAGTGAGGAGGGGTGTATAATTTTGTTGTTGGATAATATTAGATTTTAGAACCCGAGAGTTGATACCGAAATCCTATTCAAAAGGAATTAAGTTTTTTAATAAGCCTTACTATAGATAATGTCCCAAAATGACCGGTCACCCTACCCCCTTGAGTTTAATAGGCCTACTATAGCTTATGTCCCAGAATGATCGGTCACCCTACACCCTTCAGTTTAATAGGCCTACTATAGCTTATGTCCCAGAATGACCGGTCACCCTACACCCTTCAGTTTAATAGGCCTACTATAGCTTATGTCCCAGAATGACCGGTCACCCTACCCCCTTCAGTTTAATAGGCCTACGATAGCTTATGTCCCAGAATCACCGGTCACCCTACACCCTTCAGTTTAATAGGCCTACTATAGCTTATGTCCCAGAATGACCGGAAAAAAAAAAAAAAAAACACATCCACAATAACGAGGGTTTGTATTGTTGTCGGGTGTGAAGGCTTTATTAGAGCATTTTCTTCCTTTGCTTCTTCATTTGAAGCTGTATTAAAGGGCGAAGTTCAACATCCTTAATTGGAGCAATTTAGAAAAATAATGTGAGAAGGTTTCCCACATGCCCCTTCATCATATACAGTTCATTATGTCATTGTTTATAATTTCAAGTAACTTTTTTACACGTGTCTGATACACCGAAAAAAAAACTATTTATTATATTAAGCAAATTTTTTGAGTTCGTCTCTTTAAGATCCTATTGGTCATTCGAGACGGGGGTTCACCTTTAAATTTGCTTCAAAAGAACTGCAACCATCAATTAAGAGTCGTTGAGCAACAAAAAAACCGGATCACATTTAGTCCTCAACCGTGTGTATTACGGCAGACAAACGCATTATTGTGAACGTTAGTGAACTCCACTTTTGACCCCGGTATACACCCAGAAATGCACTTGTATATGTGTTACGCGATACAAGCTACAATTTTCATCCGATTTTGACGAAATTTGGTATATTTGGTTTTTGAGGGTTTTGGGCCCCCGGGAGGCCCAGTGGGCTCAATATTGTGTTTTTAGAAAATATTTTTTTTTTTTTAAATTTGATTAAGATATTTTTTCTATAAATGACTACAATACTTAACGTGAACACCTGATCATCTTGATCCACTAGTTTTATCCGATTTTTGAATTCTAACTGATATTTTTGTGTTCGCTCCAAAATCAATGTTGAAATGTTACATTTAATGTTTTTACTTCCATCATAGTACAATTATTACAAAGAAAATGTAGATCTCAATTTAGAAAGCAAGAGATAAGATGAAGATGTTGTAGTGAAAGTAACAGGAAACAATATCAGACCCATCTGTCTGTCCGTTCAGTTCAGAATCAATAAGGAAATGTCAAACATTTTGACATCACTTGACCTAGATTTGATCTCATTCACTCTTTTGCAATAATTGGTACACATGGATGGGATTTGTTCTATTGCTGAAAACACCCATACACACTTCAACTGTTGAAACAAAGAGTTTTTTTTTGTTTACTCTGCCTGAGATTGGCTGCACTTAGGCAATATAGTTTGAAATTTAGTACAGTATTTGTTTACATTTAGTTCTGTATTCCATGTTGTTCGTACTGTATATGTCCAACTCCTGATTGAATATATAATTTAGTACAGTATTTGTTTACATTTAGTTCTGTATTCCATATAGTTCATACTGTATATGTCCAACTGCTGATTGAATATATAATTTAGTACAGTATTTGATTACATTTATTTCTGTATTCCATATTGTTCATACTGTATATGTCCAACTGCTGATTGAACTGATTGAATATATAATTTAGTACAGTATTTGATTACATTTATTTCTGTATTCCATATTGTTCATACTGTATATGTACAACTGCTGATTGAACTGATTGAATATATAATTTAGTACAGTATTTGTTTACATTTATTTCTGTATTCCATATTGTTCATACTGTATATGTCCAACTGCTGATTGAACGATTGAAAATATAATTTAGTACAGTATTTGTTTACATTTATTTCTATATTCCATATTGTTCATACTGTATATGTCCAACTGCTGATTGAACTGATTGAATATATAATTTAGTGCAGTATTTGTTTACATTTATTTCTGCATTCCATATTGTTAATACTGTATTATATGTCCAACTGCTGATTGAACTGATTGAATATATAATTTAGTACAGTATTTGTTTAAATTTATTTCTGTATTCCATATTGTTCATACTGTATATGTCCAACTCCTGATTGAACTGATTGAATATATCCATGGATTTTATTAGAGGGGATTCGAGATGTATCAATTTCATGCGAGCTCTGTCAATGTTGAACGGGGGAAATTATTATTTCTTGTCAACACCCAAGTTCAAAGAAGAAGTCGGGTTGATTTAGAATACTGAATATTTATCACGTCGCGTCGGGTCATCCATTTTAAGGCGGTGGTTGTTGGAGCGGCAGAGGTGATATGGTAGTTGGTGCGGATGATAAAATGGGGACCTCAGAGGTGCTACGCCGGAGTTCACAATTTTGAGATGGCTGTGAGCAGAGACAGAGGGGAGGCGGTAGTTGAAATGAGAGCTCAGCAGTGTGTCTTGAGATAGATTTGGCAGGCCAGGTCTAACTGGCTTGAGAGAGAGAGAGAGTGAATATTTATTGAAATTTACCAGGGTTATAGTAAAAAAAAACAATAGGAAATGACATATTTGTTCTTTATTTTTTGTTCTGGGTTCCCGTCCGGCGATTTTTAGGCCAAAAAATGTCCAAATTTTTTGCACGATTACTATACTTTATGTTCTAGAGGAAGAGAAAGTAATAAGAAGAAAAAAAAGACGTTACAGTATATAGAGTGTTACAATTATGCATATGCAAAAGATCAATGTTACAGTATTATTAGCTTCATTTCTAATGATTGCTACAGTACCAATGGTATTTCCAGTGCCGGACTGACGCATCAGCGGGCTCGCGGCGATATGTATATAAGGGCCCCCGAAGACATGTACTTTATCCAAAACCCTCCTCCCCCCCTTTTTTAATAGATGAGGTGTAAATATAAGTAAGTATCGACAAGCTGAACTTTCATCAATTTATTTATCAATGTTAATTTTTTCACAAGTTTGTAGTTAGGACATTTTTGCGCGAGAGAATGATCATTCAGAAAAACTGTGATAGTTTACAATAACTTCCTGCGCAGTTCAGTGCTTGAATTCGCAATCTCATCAATGATCTTATTTTTGTCTAGATTGACGAACAAATCTTTCTCAATAAACATGAACATCAATGGATTGAGATGATTGTGACTCAGACTAGACCTCAATCTGTTTTTCAAAATTCTAAGCTTTGAGAACGCTTCAGCGATACGCTGATTTTGATTTTATGTAAAAAAATAAGAAAAAGTAGGCCAACAATTATTTAGGCAGATATGTAACCAAATTGTTTTATGTTATATCTACTTTGTTATTTGTAATCAAATAAAGGCTTATTATTATTATAAGCTTTGGGAACACTCTTTCACAGGTTACTTGTGTGCCTGGGAGAGTCATTACATATTTGAAAGCGAAGTAAAGATTTGCAAATAATCCAGATTGAGAGGAAAGGTCATGCAATACAGCAAAGGCGCAACTTAAGCATTGAAAACATTTTCGAGAATCAGTATCATTATGACTGTTGCTATCTTTTTTTTCATCCTCGGAATCAGTTGCATTATTTAAATTTCAAAAATTTACCGGGATTTTATATTTTTCTATTTTTTTTTGTATCGATCGCTGCCGCTCGATACGAATTGCGCGTGTCTTTGAATTTTCAAATATCGGCGGGTGGAATGATTAATGAAATATTTATTATTCGCGGCACTGGGTCTTTCCCAAGACATATAAAATCTTTTGGAATTGCTCTTTAAATTGTCAGCTCAATTAACCGGACCAAGTGATGTATAGTTTTTAAACAGCTCGTATGTTTGTCTGTCTGATCATTTCCGGACACCTTGTCCTATGCTGAACTTGGTTGATTAGTCTTTGGACCCTATTTGGCCACACGTCCATTAGACGACACAACGTATTAAAGTATTTTATAAATAAAGTCCTGAATTCCAATAATGACCTATTCGTAAAAAATAATCATTGGTAATTTTCAACATTAACATCTTGTTAGCCAGCGTCTATGACACTTTGAATACACCAGTTCCCGTTAGATCACCGAAGTTAAGCAACGTCCAGCGAGGTTATACCATGTGGGTGTCCGCGTGGGTACGCGCCCTCGTGATGCAGACTATTTTTCCGGCCCAACCCAGGCTGGGTGAGGTCAATATGGGTAGCTGGTTTGCGAGTTTCCAGCGAATGGAGGGTAAAATCTCCGTCTCGAATGACCAATAGATGTTAAAAAGACGTTAAGCCATTTTTTTTTTTAAAAAAAAACATCTTGTTGTTCTTATTTCTATTATAGTTTTCTTAGGTTGGAGTCTATACAAAAAAAGAGTACATAACTCTGAAACGAATGGATTCAACCTTTTCCATAGGAAAAACCACCTTCCGATAACCAAATATATCCAACAACTAGTAATTTATTTGAGGGTGCTTTGCATCAGTAGTTGAATTCATATAATTTAACATATATTTTCTTATCTAATGATTGGTCTGTTTCTAATAGTATACATTCACTACTTACTCGCTCATTCTGCATAAACTTTATAGGTTTAAACAAAGGTCAGAACATGAACTTTGGTTCGCTTGTCAGTCATGAAGCAGTTCAGACTAGGAAAATTATGGTACGATTAAAATCGGGTTAGGTTAGGTCAAGATGTAATTTATATATGGGGTGTCTTGTGTCTCAAAAGATAGGAGTGGCGCTTAATATTTTCGGAGCGTTAGGGAAATAGAGGGGAAAATATTCCTTTTCTTCATCCTGAAGATTGTTTTGAGAAAGTGGGTCGATCTATACCCACGATTAAGATTTCCCCTCTATTTCCTTTTCTTCATCCTGAAGATTGTTTTGAGAAAGTGGGTCGATCTATACCCACGATTAAGATTTCCTCTCTATTTCCTTTTCTTCATCCTGAAGATTGTTTTGAGAAAGTGGGTTGATCTATACCCACGATTAAGATTTCCCCTCTATTTCCTTTTCTTCAGCCTGAAGATTGTTTTGAGAAAGTGGGTCGATCTATACCCACGATTAATATTTCCCCTGTATTTCCCTCTAATTCTTTTTCTTCATCCTGAAGATTGTTTTGAGAAAGTGGGTCGATCTATACCCACGATTATGATTTCCCCTCTTTTTTCCCTATAATTCCTTTTCTTCATCCTGAAGATTGTTTTGAGAAAGTGGGTCGATCTATACCCACGATTAAGATTTCCCCTCTATTTCCCTCTAATTCCTTTTCTTCATCCTGAAGATTGTTTTGAGGCTATATACTTTTTCATCTTTGAGTGTTAAATCAAAATCGTAGTAAGTTTTCTAACATTTAATGTGGTTTGATTTGTTGCCAATGATTGCTCTCGTGCCCGCCATTACGAATTCTGAATCGTGATCAAGTCTGTAGGTATACATTTACCGTGTGGTTCACATCATCAATTGCAAAAGATATTTCCTGATGTCACGATATTGTGAGGGAATCATAAAATTACAAGATATTTTTATCACCAAATTATACGCAAATATTATACCTCATATGTTACGAACTTTTAAATAAACTAAAACAAAACACCAAAAACAATGGTTATAATTATTTATGAAGAAACTTTTTGAATCATTCAATTCATCATCAGTCTAGTCGAGTCGAAGGATGGAAGTTGACTCTTCCACTCGACTAGACTGATGATGAATCGAATGATTCGAAACTAGTTTCTTCATAAATAATTATAAATATCGTTTTTTGTGTTTTGTTTAATTTATTTAATAGTAAATATTTTTTAACACTTATATTTTTTTTAAACATGTTACTCAAAGATTTATCATTATATTACCACTTATCGCTATTCAATTGTACTCAGGAGACTGCGTTTCACCTCGATCCCACTTCACGTATGTTTGCCGCGAGGTTTTTACTTTCTCTTCCTATAGAAAATAAAGTATTGTAATCGTGCAGAAATTTTGGATTTTTTTCTGTCGTGGAAGAGAAAAAAGACCCATGAGACAGATTGTTGTGTTCCCAGCAGACTTAAAAAGTACATAATTCATCAGTCTTCTTACAAAATTTCAAAACTTACCGCAAGGAGATACAAAAGTGTAATTGGAACATGTCCATTTATTTATCGTCATCTGACGATTTTTTTTTTTCGTAACGATTTGAATTTTAACATATATTTGAAATTAACGACTCTGTCTATCACACTCAGGTTCGAATCCTGATCAGATCGAAAATTTGAATATAGGTTGGTTATTGGTTATTTAACTAAAACATGAAATAAAATGCATTGGATTACCGAGATGCAATTGATATCTTTCTAGTCTTATTTGCAATCGACGTCTCAGTGCATCACACTTGGGTTCGAGTTTTTTCCCCTCAATTTTCCACTTGGTCTCGCTGTGTTTGGTGGTATCATCTCGGTTCCTCAGGCACTACACGATTTTTTTGTCATCACGTTTTTTTTACGTGTATCAATTGAAGTGTTCCCATTACGAACGTGTTTCTGTCCACCTTAAAGGTTGCGTTGAATTTTAACATAACGTATAAGACGTTATAAGATCAGAAAGATCTCAATTGCATCTTGGTAATCCAATGCATTTTATTTCATGTTTTAGTTAGTAGCATTTATTGGCGCAGTAGAATTGAGTGCTCTCATTAATAACCTATATTGTTAGGTTGTGATCAAGACTTGTGAAGGATAACCTATTGAACTTTGCATAGAATTCTTTTACACATATATATAATAGAAATGGAAAGTTATATAATACTCTCTGATTGATTGACTAAACCAAGTATAACAGACGTATTATCTGTTCGTTTCACGATAACTCTCGAACGCCTTAACAGACGTATTGTCTGTTCGTTTCACAATAACTCTTAAACGCCTTATGCGATTGTGATGAAACTTGGTATAGGCATTTATTATGTTCATAGTATTTACTGATTAGTTTTTAGAATCCTTTCCGGGCCATGCGGAGCCTCATGAAGGCTTATTATTTTTGTGAGATCTTAAATTAGCACATCTTAAGTATTAAATGAATGCCCCGGATGTCTTAGATTAATTTCTTTTACCATGAATCATGATATTAGTAGAAACATATGGGACATATAATTAGGCTGAACAGACGTCCCGTACGTATTTCAAACCATTGTCCCCACGTCCCCAAAAAATGTCTATAGGGAAGCTAAAATGTCCCATAGAAAAAAAGTGATACAATTTAAGTCACATTGGCGGTCTCTTATCGTCATAGTAAGTCGCGAGAGAAGACAAATAAAGTAACCCGGCAAAACATTAATGGTATAATACCAATGGCTATCATATTTAACTTCACCCTTTCCCAATTCTGTTTGGGGTTGGCGTTGCTTTCTTTATTTCTACCATCCCACAACCTTTTGTTCGGTGTCTACTCCCTTTGGATGTAACCCTTTCCTGGCACGGTAACCCTCGCTTGCTTCTCACAGTATCAATTGAAACTGCTTAGAAACTAGCTTAGCCAACGATCATACCATGTTGATGAATACACCAGTTCCCGTCAGATCACTGAAGTTAAGCAACGTCGTCAGTACTTGGAAGGGTGACCGCTTGGGAACACCACGTATCGTTGTTTCATTTTTCCGGGCCAACCCAGGCTGGGTGAGGTCAATGTAGGTAGCTGGTTTGCAAGTTTACAGCGAATGGAGGGTAAAACCCCCGTCTTGAATGACCAATAGATGTTAAAGAGACGTTAAGCCAAATTAAAAAAAAACTAGCTTTTTTCTGATCATCTCTCATCATTATTTTGGAGCAGAGTTTCTTAAAGGCTGGATGTCCTTCCTAACACAACTATGTAAGTTTATATACACGGGCTTAGTATACCGTCACCTAATGAAGCCGGTTTGCTCCCATCGATGGCTACATTTATAATACTATGTATAGTGCTAATTGCAGACAAACACGATTGTCACTGAGGATATTGACAACTATCTTGAGACGTCAATGATCAAAAATATATTAATTCAATTAAACACCTACAAACACAGATGAGGGAAGTAATAAATAAATTTAATTAAAAACTTTAATTTAAAGTTGAACAATTATTTACCATTGGAATATAACTTTAATAGTCCAAGTACAACTGAAGCGGTCCCCTAATGTGGGCAGCAAATAAGACAACTTCATAATAGTGGATAGAGTAGGCGACGCTTCCTTTAGAAGAGAAATGACCATTGACACAAGTTACCTTGCAAGTTGCAAATCTTGAACTAGATATAGCATATCCATGTCCAATGTGATTGAGAGAATCATTGGAATTGTCCTCTTTTCATGCAAAAACAGATGTTCATTAATGCATTACTTTATCTTCAATCTATCAATAGTGGCATCATCGTTTTCGATGGTATTAGCCAGATGGGTTAAAGGTTAGGTGGTAGAAAATGCCTCAGGCATTAACCTCGCCTTGAGGTTACCTTCCAATCAAGAGTATATTTCTTTATGAGACTGCAGTTCTAAAGTAGTTGTTCTTCGCTAATACTAAAGATTTAACTGTCATCATACATCTAATCTTGGAGGCTAATAATTGACATGGGCCCCCAGGACCATTTCTCTAATGTTATGAACGTAATAATATTGCTGAGTCGATGGTTTCTGACTCGGCCCGTGGGTATGTCAGCCTCAAGTATGACCTATTTTCACTGTCTGTGGAGGATTGGAAATTGGAAGCAATGACGCCTTCGGAAATCCTTACGTTATCTTACATCTAGATAAAGTATATTCGTACAGAACGAGAGAGTTTGTTGAGACGCCTCCGTGGCAGAGTGTGCATGTACATTGTGCAAGTTTGTTGAGACGCCTCCGTGGCAGAGTGTGCATGTACATTGTGCAAGTTTGTTGAGACGCCTCTGTGGCAGAGTGTGCATGTACATTGTGCATCACACTCGGCTTGCACCAAGGAGGTTCCGGATTTCTGGCCGGGTCGAAAATTTGAAAAAGGTTTTTTTTCTTTTCTAATTGTTCTGGTTGTGCTTGGGAGTAACTCCGCATCCCGGGGGACAATTGAGTAGATATGGCAATAGCGCCAAGTGGTAGCATTATAAGGTAAACATTGTTAAAGTGTAGCTTAGGCTGAGTGATATTGGAGTGAATGTTGAAAATATCTTGTAATGCTATAATGCCCACAAACATTGTGACATAATAACACAAAGAAATATACATTTACATTTTTATTCGTACAGCAAATTTTGATTTTTTTTATGATTTCGAATCGTTTTTAGTATTCGATCAGATTAAGCCCGCTCCCGAAACTGGATGGGTTGCAACCAACCTAACCTGGCGCAGACTTCAACATGATTTTTTTGTATTTTATAACTTAACCCTATACTACTCCCAACACTTCCTACACAACAAACTTGATGTTCCTATCAAAGAGGCATGGCCGTATAAACGTAACCTAACCACACATGGATCACTGATCGTGTCAACGAGGCATGGCCGCCGTAAATTTATTTCGATATTGATCAAATTTAACTTTTCTCTAGAGTGACATAACAAAATTCATTTGATCCACTTTGATTTTATAGGACAGTATTAGTTCTCTTTTTCATTATTTTGACATCGTAAAGTTACTAAATCTTATTTCTTCATAATTTAGTTGAGCTTTGTTGAGACAAAGTTAACTTTTAGGCTTGATGTGTCAGTAACGATAAGTCAAGGTAAAGGCGAAATAAACTTTCATGGGAAAACTTTCAAGCATAGGAGAGAAATAAAGAACGTATTATAGTAATAATTAGACCTAATATATACTGACCAAATATGACTGAAATATGAACCCTGTCAGTTTTTTGAAGGCATTAGTATGTGGTAAATATCTAATTTTTTTGTTTAATTTGATGTTAAGGTCATTATTTGAGATGGGAATTTTACACTCTATTCGCTGTAAACTTACCAATCAAGTACCCACATTGACCTCGCCCAGCCCGGATAGCACCACGAGGGCGCAAACCTAATGTGGTCACCCACCAGGTAAAACCTAACTCAACGTTCATTAACTTTAGCGTTCTTACGAGAACTAGTGTATTCAACGTGTCATTGACGCTGTCTGAATATCTCCCTTTCAAGAAGATAAATTTTTCACCTACGCCCAACTCTTTATGAGTCAGAACACGATCATCGCAGTTAAAAAAGCGCAGTAAATTAAATCTTTTCCCAACAGTTTAAATGAAAGGAACCCCTTGATTGCATATCATTGAAAATATAGGTCAGGGTTATGCAACCCGCGCCCCGCGAAACTAATATTAAAAAAAAGTAAAACAAAACAGGTTAAGTGAAGAAAAAAGGTGCACTAAGTTTGGACAGCCCTGATATAGGTATGATAGTCCTACGATATTATCATCAGCATTATCAAGGTTTGCTGTATCAATGTTTTGATTATGTTAAAATATATATATTATGTTTGACATTTTTTGTTTTTACTGAATTGAATTCAGCAATTTCCTTGTATCAATAATAGCCACCATCAGGGCTGCCGAGAGAAAATTCGGGCCCGGGACTAAAAAATAACGGGCCCCTTTACTAAAATGAACAAATTCTCAAGGACCCCTCCAAAAGCCCAGACCCGGATGGTTTACTGCCCTCCCCTCTCAGTGGCCCTGGCTATAAGTATAACTTACTATAACCTATTTGTTACTTCCTCTCATTTTTTATATTCCAAGATGTTTCGTACATTTTGACATTATTTACGAGTATAATACGTAAGTTCATTCAACCTGGCCTGAATTAGGATCTCCTGAGATAATAATTATATTTCCGATGAGGAGTTGCAGTCAGCAGTCACCCATCACCCACATACCAATGACAGCTGTTGTTAATTTGAATTCCTTGCTTGATTTGGATTTCATTGTCATTCCGTCTTATTGCTTCTTAATATGCTGTGCAATAAAACGCAGAGATATTTCATCATTAAATAAAGATTACACGAGCACTTGGCATGCGTTTATCACGCTGCGCTGGTGTTCACCTCAGAGATATGTATGTCTTTTTACATATTGGACGGACATGGAGGTCGTCAATCTTAAATCAATTTTCAAATTAGTTGTCAAAAGGTTCGGGGTTATTTGGAATATTAAAATATTTAAAACGATTCTCCCACTACATTAGAGTACATTTTAGTAAGTGTACATCTTCTGCTGCAGCCTCTTGAGGCAAGAAGACGAAACGATGAAATTAAATTTATATAAATTGTCCTAAATAATATATTAGGATTGTAGTCTCTAGAAAGTTCCGGAAATCAGACTGAACACAAATAAAACACTCTTACAAGCACACTCAAACACTTATCAATCATCATTCACTTACACACTCTCATTATCTACGAGTATACTATACCATACACTTATCATCTTATCATTCATCGAGAGAGGTGATTACTTTCGCATACTCCTCAAAACATTATCACAAACAGCGTCAGTAATTGCTCCATCCTTTTTTGAAATATACAAGGGACGGTGCGTAGACGGCTATAATAAAATACTCGCATGTATCCTAAATATTTCCTTAGAAGATGTATAGCACAGCTTAGGAAAAGCTCTTTATAATCAAATAGTGTTACTTTGAAAATAAAGATTCTATTATGATTATGACAAGCTAATATGCTTGTCAGAATGTAAATTAAACCATTATCTATGGACAACATTGAATCACTATAGTTCAAATTTCAACCGTCCTCGAGACGGACAGAGAGGTAGACATCGAATTAGGCTAGGTTATGGGTGACAATGTAGCCACCGAGGGGAGCAATTAGGTGGCGCTCCTAAGCCAGTGTAAATACAGAGGGTTTGGTGTTAGGAAGGGCATCCCCAGCCTTTAAAAAAACTCTGCTTCAAACCAATTATGAAAGATGATCAGTAAATAACCTAGTTTCTACGCAGTTTCTATGGATACTGTGAGAAACAAGCTAGGATTACCGTGTCTGGAAAGAGTTACAGCTGAAAAGGGTAGACATCGAACAAAAGATTTGGCATGTTAGAAAAAGGAAACAGCGCCGACCCCAAATAGAATTGAGAAAGTGTGAAGTTAAAGAAGAAGAAGATGGTGGCAATGAAACTCAGCATAATAAGAATTTGTCATCGGGTTTTACCTTAATTATTAATAGGTCAAAGCATTAAACGAAACCCGGAAATATCTACGGAAAGCACTAGAAATCATTGCACTAGAAAAAGTTACCAGCTCTGAAGGATATTTAGATTAGGGTGAGGGTCGCCTTCTGATTAAACACATCAAACGATAGTAGGTATCTAATCGGCCGAGTTGTTATCATTTTATTAGTATGACCTATATTAGGTTCTAGGAACACATTTATTGTTTCTGATAGGAGATTAGAAATCGAGTTTGTTCCAAGATCATCTGCATTTATGTCAGGTAGGATTGCCTCTAGAAAGTCTTCCAATTATTTAAATCCAGGAAGATGACGTAGCACATTCAATTTCTATTATAGTTTCATATTTTTCTGAGGTCCTAGCCTATGGTGTTGTTAGGTCCTTTCTTACATATTTTTCCACATCCTTGACCTTTATGGGTAAACAAATGGTGACATATACATCTATCTATCTATTATAGTTTCATATTTTTTTGGTGTTGTTAGGTCCTTTCTTACATATTTTTTCACATCTCTGACCTTTATGGGTAAACAAATGGTGACACTTACATCTATCTATTATAGTTTCATATTTTTCTGAGGTCCTATCCTATGGTGTTGGTAGGTCCTTTCTTACATATTTTTCCACATCTCTGACCTTTATGGGTACATAAATGGTGACACTTACATCTATCTATTATAGTTTCATATTTTTCTGAGGTCCTATCCTATGGTGTTGTTAGGTCCTTTCTTACATATTGTTCCACATCTCTGACCTTTATGGGTACATAAATGGTGACACTTACATCTATCTATTATAGTTTCATATTTTTCTGAGGTCCTATCCTATGGTGTTGTTAGGTCCTTTCTTACATATTGTTCCACATCTCTGACCTTTATGGGTATATAAATGGTGACATATCAGACACATACATCTATCGTTACATATTTCTTCTATCTATTTTGAAAAAGTCGATCCAACGAAAACTAAATATTTAAAATTATTTCCTCCAAAAAAAAAGTCACCAAAGACATTCTATAGGTATAGGGTTATTATTTAGTGTTATTATGGGTAAAGGGCGTTTTCGAATTTGCAAACACGCTAAGTTAATGTGTTCTTTCTCAACAAGCAAATATGCGAATTTCGGAAAATAGCATTAAAAGTAACATAAAGAGTGATTATTTATTTAAACGAAAATTTTCACGACCATTTCACAAAATGAAGATTCCATTTGAAAAACTGAATTTGGCGTCAAAATGTGCAATATTCTTCAAAATAATTCGTTATTGTTGAACGCTTTTCGTTGCATTTTACAATTCCCATCCGTTCTCGAGATATTTGAGATGTTGTCAAATTCAAAAACGCTCTGTATGTGTTAATAAAACAAACCTTTCGATGGCTGGACCAAGATGATCTTGTAGAGAGAAGGTCATGCAATCGGTAGTCAATTGGATGTCTATTCCATATTAACAAGGTCAAACAGAATATGCCCACTAGCTATCAAATGAACAACATCTGGACCAATAAATAACATTCCTAATGACAAATTAATACCAGAAGTCTTGAAACAGCTTCAGGTGATTTGGAGGTTGTAGTTTTTTTTTCCTACGTCATAGTTGACTCAGATACATTATGTAACAATTTGTCGATGAGTGAATTGATTTTGTTCACGGTATTCCCTTAGTATCTGACTCACTCGATAAAGAGTCGAAATGTCTAGCGTTACGTCACATCATCCCAAGAGGTATTCCCTTAGTATCTGACTCACTCGATAAAGAGTCGAAATGTCTAGCGTTACGTCACATCATCCCAAGAGGTATTCCCTTAGTATCTGACTCACTCGATAAAGAGTCGAAATGTCTAGCGTTACGTCACATCATCCCAAGAGGTATTCCCTTAGTATCTGACTCACTCGATAAAGAGTCGAAATGTCTAGCGTTACGTCACATCATCCCAAGAGGTATTCCCTTAGTATCTGACTCACTCGATAAAGAGTCGAAATGTCTAGCGTTACGTCACATCATCCCAAGAGGTATTCCCTTAGTATCTGACTCACTCGATAAAGAGTCGAAATGTCTAGCGTTACGTCACATCATCCCAAGAGGTATTCCCTTAGTATCTGACTCACTCGATAAAGAGTCGAAATGTCTAGCGTTACGTCACATCATCCCAAGAGGTATTCCATTAGTATCTGACTCACTCGATAAAGAGTCGAAATGTCTAGCGTTACGTCACAACATCCCAAGAGGTATTCCCTTAGTATCTGACTCACTCGATAAAGAGTCGAAATGTCTAGCGTTACGTCACATCATCCCAAGAGGTATTCCATTAGTATCTGACTCACTCGATATAAAGTCGAAATGTCTAGCGTTACAACTGAGGAGTCTCCATGTAGATTCGCTAAATTGTGAAGCCTCAACAGGAAATGGTAATGGACTTCCTGAAACCCGTGGGCTAGGATCTCAGAAAAAAAGAATTCAAAAAGGTCAAACCATTTTCAAGTTACCGATTTTTGTAAGGAAAATGATAGAATACTATTTGCACTGGAACGGCCATGCCTCTAAGGCGGAAAACGAAGCAGGCTCAGGGGCGCAGTCTTCTAGTATTAAATTATTTCGTGATCAATTCCAACGGTTCATTATTAAAAAAAAACTCTGCCAATGTGACACATGAGTTTAGTATTTTAATGGCTAAAAAATATCCTCCCCCCCAAAGTTCGGGAACATAATTAGACCCTAAATTTTGACATACATACCAAATTTCAAGTCTCTTACCATTCTCCTTTTAGACAGGATTAATGAAAACTCCTAAAAATCTGGAAAAACCTCCAGCGGTAAATTTGATTGCACCCAAAAGTTTCGGGTAACAATTAGACCCCAGATGGGACCTGCACACCAAATTTCATCCAAATCTGTCAACGCTAAGTGCCCATCATGGCGGACGGTGGACAAACGGATTTTTTTTGGGTTCTACGTAGCTTGAAAATTAAATTATAAAATTTTGAGGGGGGGGGGGGTATTTTTTTGTAACTATTCCAATTATTGAAAATAATAATTCAAACATTCTTTTTAGTTCAACTTTTCATTTAACCTCTGCCATCTCTCGTAAAACCAGAAAAGCAAGGAAAAGAAAAAAAAGTTTTAAGACAGCTGTAAAAAAATAGCGGAATAGAATGGCTACTGTCGATATAACTATGGACAGACATGTGTGGGAAGAAATGAAGTAGACTTTTTCCATCAATGGACGTTTGATGAAATACCGAACACGAGAGGAATACCATAAGAGTCGATAGCTCTGGACAGACACGAGTGGGAAGAAATGGAGTGGACATTTCCATCAATGGACGTTTGATGAAATACAGAACACAAGAGTAATACCATAAGAGTCGATAGCACTGGATACCTAGACAGACATGTGAGGGAAAAATTAGAGGAGACCTTTATCCAACATTGGAATATTCACGGTTGATTTTGATACTTTGAACGCATACTAATGGTCCTGATTTATACTGCCCGAATAGGACTGAAGAGTCCTTTGACACTGGCAGTTTTCGGGTGCTATTATTATGTGGTCTCGAATTCATGAGTATAAAATTCCATGGGTTGGCTGGGTCTGAACCCACGACCTACTGTTTATCAGTCAGAACGTCTTACCACTACAGTACCAACCCATTGATAATATAAAAAAATATGTAGTCTCATACTGCATTTGCAATAGTATTAAACCAATTGAATCAATGTTATAAACCGGTTTGAAGAGAATGAATATTAATAGAAGGGGTTTTCCAATATTAATGTCAAGTCCGTATTGCTTGCCAAGATATTTCCTTTGCACGTCACTTCCACGGAGAATTCATTCTACAGACATTGCTGACATGATAGTATAAACAAAACACAAGAAATTGTTACTGTAAGATGAGATCTCACCACTCACCAAGTATAGTGACTACTAACACACAGTAGTGCATTGTGTAGGAGTGCTACAATGTTGTGGTTACCGGACATCTGTGGCCTAGGAGAAACAACAACCAAGAGATCAATGTCATTTTCTTAAGTCATCTGATGTCATTTTATTCGTCTCAGTGAGTGAGTGTTAACAGATATTTAAATTAACACTATCCAAACTGAGGGGATCCTCATCTACAAGAAGACCACTTGCTGAACTCAAGTACAATACAGTTCATTGAATGGATAATATAATGAGTTAACAAGAAACAGCTGTGCTGTGTACAGGGTTATAGAATAGAACAGAAAGTGAGGAACCAATGCTGTGGAGTGCAGTTTAATCTATAGCGCTAGTGTAAAACGGGAGACAGTGTCTGTTTTATTTATTTATTGAAATGTGTAAAATGTAAAATCGATTTTTTTAACTGCGAAACTACGACTTATTATCAATAAAATGTGGTAAAACCCAACGCCCTTTCAAAAATTTTGTAGGTATCACAGCATTACTAAGAGCCTCCTGCACTAATAATCTCTTCTATTTTTTTAACTCTGCTAATGCCGCCACTGATCGCTATTCATATTAAATCTGCTCAATCGTCCTTACGAGGCTGAGTACACCTCGAAATCACAAGCACAGAGTCGAAAATTTTCCGACCCCGTCGGGGATAGATCTCGAGTCTCCCAAGTGCAATGCCAGTGGGATACCCACTAGACTAGGAGGACTGCTATTTATTATTTATTAAGGTACAATTTGTACTTATTAAGGTTATCTAAGTTTTAACTAAATGCACCTGGGTGGAAAAATTAGAAGTTATTGAGAATAATCTCTGACTACCCCTCTGGTAGGGTGTCGGGGAGAATATTATGTTATCGACATATCAACTGATTAGATTGAGTCTACACAGCCCCATCGTTATGGTTCCACATGTACGCCACAATTACGACAGAAATAAAAAATCGTGCTTGGTATGCATAATATAATCTTAACATGGTCTTAATGATGCCTAGGAGTGATGCTGCGCACTGGGGAGTGTTCGTTATGCTTAGAGCAGAAAGTACGGAAATTTGATTAATTTGCTGCGGAGAGCAGATGAATCTCTAGCGAATAGAGCAGAAATTTGGTTATTTTGCTGCGGAGGGTAGGTGAATCACTAGCGAATAGAGCAGAAAGTACGGAATTCTGGTTAATTTGCTGGGGAGGGCAGGTGAATCTCTAGCAAATATAGCAGAATATACGGAAATTTGGTTAAATTGCTGCGGAGGGCAGGTGAATCTCTAGCAAATATAGCAGAATGTACGGAATTTTGGTTAATTTGCTGCGGAGAGCAGATTAATTTCTAGCAGAATGTGCGGAATTTTGGTTAATTTGCTGCGGAGAGCAAGTGAATTTCTAGCGAATAGAGCAGAAAGCACGTAAATTTTGTTAATTTGCGGCGGAGAGTTGGTGAATATCTAAAGAATAGAGCAGAAAGTACTGAAATTTGATTATATTTGCTGCGGAGGGCAGGTGAATCTCTAGCAAATATAGCGGAATGTACGGAAGTATAGTTAACTTGTTGTGGAGGGCTTTTGATTCTAGTGTAAAACGGGATTACCTCACGTTGAGATTTAGGACAGGTGGATCGCCCATACTTATGTAGATATGATGGGGATTGGTCATACCTATGTAGATATGATGGGGATTGGTCATACTTATATAGCTATGATGGGGATTGCTCATACTTATGTAGATATGATGGGGATTGCCCATAACTATGTAGATAAGATAAAATAATGATAAAAGCTCAGAAACTTTCACTGAAATTTGATAGTTAGAAGTAACGTTATGGAATATATGAGAAGTTAGTTGTTGTGAATTTCTCAATTGTCTTAAACTTGATTTCGTAAAACAATCAAATATTCTCTCTGTCGTGAGATATTAAAGCAGTTAGTTTTCTCATTGTTTCTGACACTTCTGGAATAAATCATACGGTTCCAAAGAATCTCTGAACGACTTTCGCGTTCTATGTATCCCGTTTAGATAGTCTTCCAAAAAACTATTGCCTGAATTTCAAAGGCGTTGATACTTTGACAACGGCAGAATATCTTGTAACCGAGGAAGTTGCTTAAAGTCATCCTTCGGTCTTTGGAGACAGGTACAAGTTCGCTGGACGTTGCTTAACTTCAGTGATCTAACATGAACTGTTGTATTCAACGTTCCATAGACGCTGACTTATTATCTTCAATAATATTGAACCTATGGAATCGCCAAGGAAAAAATAGCGTCGACCGATTTTGGATGAAATTTGTGGGTTCAAATCGCACGTCAACATTTCGTCACTGTTTTTCTACGAAATTGTTTGCAGATCTCTGAATTTTAAGTTGTAAAAATGTATATAAAAAAAGAATAATAATTACGCAAGATATAAATGTTTGGGGAATGCAAAATATACAAAGAAAGAAAATTTGGATTGTGTTTTGCAGTAAAAAAAACTGTAAATTTCACTCAGTTCAAATGACCACTTTGAGGTCCTTGTGGCTCCATATAATAAATGGCCATACCAAGTTCATAAAAATCGGACCAGACGTTCGAGACCTCTCTTCTATTGTGTCCACCGATTTGATGTCACCTCTGATGATTTGTTATTTTGTTTTGTTTCAGTGAACAGAGCATCGCTTCGGCGCGTGCATCTGTCATGATCTATGATGACATAAATAAGAAATGGATGCCAAGCGGATCCTCATCCGGTTTGAGTAAAGTGCACATCTTCCAACATCAAGTGAACAACACGTTCCGAGTGGTGGGGAGAAAACTACAAAATCAAGAGGTAACAGGACTTTGTTGTAGGACTCTTTTATTTGGACTTAACGTGTGTTCAAAATCTTTTGTTCATTCGAGACGGGGAGTTTAACCTTCATTCGATGAAATTTACAAACCTCATGCAGCCTGAGCTGGGCCGGGTATAGCAAGCAAAACTGCATGGTGTATTTATCTTTCCATAGACGATGGGTTACTGCAACTTTTAATTTTCCATAGACGATGGCTTACTGCGACTTTTAACTTTCCGTAGGCGCTGACTTACTGCGACTCTAAACTTTCCATAGACAATGGCTTACAACGACTTTTAACTTTCCATAGACGAAGGCTTACTGCGACTTTTAACTTTCCATAATCGCTGGCTTACTGCGACTTTTAACTTTTCAAAGACGACGGCTTACTCCGACTTTTAACTTTCCATAAGCGCTGGCTTACTTCGACTCTTAACTTTCCATAAGCGCTGGTTTACTGCGACTTTTAACTTTTCAAAGACGATAGCTTACTCCGACTTTTAACTTTCCATAAGCTCTGGTTTACTGCGATTTTTAACTTTTCAAAGACGATGGCTTACTGCGACTTTTAACTTTTGATGAACTATGGCTTACTGCGACTTGTTAAGTTATACTTTGTTATTTTATCGTCCTCTTAAAATCAACAATTTTCATCCAGGTGTAGAATAATGGTACAAATTGGTTGATACACGTATGAGGTAACTGAAAAGGTTTTGATGGTCCTTGGCTGGTTCTGTGATGGTGTGCGTTCCAGATGGTTCTGATTGGTAGAACCGGCTATTGCGAGTCCTCACATTTGAAGATCTTTTGTAACTTGTGTTTTGAGTAATCCATGATTACCAATAATGGTCTGCTTAGATCGGTTGATAGAACTTAGTCCCTTTCATGAAATAGGTGTAATTCCGGAATATGACGAAACTTTTCAAGATTTTTCTTCTATTTTCCATTAGCGTCTCACATCTAAATAGAGAATGAGCTGCTGTTTCTTCTTTCAGTCTACACAAGGAAAAGCGTGTCAAGAAAAACACATTTGCGCAGCTTCAGACGAAAGCAATGGAATTCAATCATTTTAACTGCCATGCCTGGCCTCCTAAACAACCTTGAAATTTTCCAAAGTATTCCACAACTCTTATCAATAACCGCACTGTTGGTATCACCGCTTGCTGTATTGTGGAAATTCTTATGCTATTTTAAGAATTCGCCAAGGGGACCCGATGTTTATTGAAAATCGCAGTTGATTACTGATAAATACGGCCTTCACGATGGCCGTTTCTACGCATCAGAACGACCTGGAAAGCATACCATATAACAGTTCCAGCCAAGGTCCATCAAAGATTTTTCGGTAACCTCATAACAACCCATTTCTACCATTATTCCATACGTATAAAAATGAGTAGCTGAATAATTACATGAATCGCATTAACCCTGCGGTAGAAGACAAATGCATCCTGTGTAGCCAAAGTCCCCATGACACACCATACCTGTTCAACTGTCCGGGAAAACCAACAACACTTACCATCAGAGACTTGTGGCTAAATCCTATTGAGACTGCACGATTCTTAGACCTACCAATTGAAGATGATGCATAACTTGCCAAAGAGGAGAGACTGCTACTACTACAACTACAACAACGTACAAAAATGGGAAGATAGTTGATTTTCGGAGGTTGCTCCATCAAAAAAAAAAAAAAAAAAAAAAAAAAAAAAAAAAAAAAAANAAAAAAAAAAAAAATCATCAAAATGGATTAAACGGTATAAGAGTTATGGTGAGGGAACTGAGCTTACTTGCTTCACGTTTATAGATACCGTTCATACTGTTGAGAAGTTGAGATATATCTGGTCCATGAGATTAATATTGAAAGGAATTCAAACAATCCTCGCGACTTGACACCTGCACCTGGGCTGTGGTGTTCTAATCTCCCTTATTAGATGGTTGGGTACGGTGCATAGCTCAATAAATATTTGTTTCAAGGTCGTATATACGTCACTTTCCCCTGGATTGATTATTTCATTATTATCATTAAATATGAATGAAATCAATTGTTAACATTCATAGTAAAATGATTCGATTATTCACAAATATATTTGCCATTTTATAAATAAAGGAATTTATTTGTGTTAAAGCTAATGCTTTGGTACATATGTCACAATACACTTCCCCATGTTATTACTAAATTTTATGCCTCCGCGTTGACTCGAACCAAGGCCTCCTAGTTATGAATCCGCCATTCTTACCAACTGATTATCCAAATATGACTTAGTAACTTCAGTTATAATGAGCTTTTATCACATATTTCAGATTGTCAGATGTTACTTTTGATTCTTTGAATAACATGTCAATTATAGGTGTTAAAAAATATTGACTTTTAAAAATTAAAACAAAACACTTACCAAAAACACTTTTTATAATTAAACTAGTTTTGAATGATTTGATTCATCATCAGTTGACAGTCAAATTCCACCCTTCGACTCGACTGATGATGAATCGAATGAGTCGAAACTAGTTTAATTATAAATAGTGCTTTTGGTAATATTTAAAAGTTAATATGTTACTTTTGAGCTTCATTGTCACGGACCGAGCTCGGTTCTGGGGACCTATGTCAATTATTAGCCTTTAAGATTAATAATAATAACCAGTAAAATGGGTTTTTATCTTATATTTCACGGGAAAACCCCTTCTTACATGAAACAAAAATACAATAGCCGAAAAATCAAAATAAAATAGATAAAAATAAGAAAGTGTCATTTTGACAGTTCAGACTTTTGCAGCGAACTAAAACTTCTTTAGGGCTGCATTCTCATACATCTGGATACCATCGGAAAGGACAATGACACCATTTAATAACGTCTGCACTCTACAAGCCAACGTGGTGCGATAGATACATCAGTTCCCGTTAGATCACTGAAGTTCAGCAACGTTGGCAATAGTGCTTACTCGGATGAGAGCCCGCCCGAGGACGACACGTATCCTTTGGTTTTCCGGGGTGCAAACAGCGGCATGAAGACATCCGTGTAGCTGTTGTTTATTACAGCGTAACGGCCGGGGAAGTTCTACCTTAGTTAACCTAGTAGTAAGACAAGGTACATTTCCCCACAGCTGCTCTACAAAACCATTTTCACAATATTTGACTTCCATCTGTACTTATATTTTGGTTTATTATTTTTCAATAATGAAAAATAATAAACCAAAAAAAAAAACATTCGCACTGTTACCCCTCCCCTACCAGAGAGAGAGAGAGGTTAGTTGGTACCTCTCACTTTCTTTAAGGGAAGTGAAGCCCTTTAAAGTTAACCGAGAGTCGTGTATTGTCCTTTCATAATTGACTGAACGAAGTGAGGTCTAGTTTAACTCCATGATTTTTCTTTAACGTCTGCCCCTCTATCAGCTTTGTTCCCTTTCACATTTGAATGGAATTCTATTTTCATTATGTTCATAGAATGTGCTGATTTAGGCCTACTGGGTCACCCCGTGCCCCACGGTTTAAAATTCACATTTCTGACTACTGCCTATTGGGTCACCCGGTGCCTCAAGGTGTACACTTCACATTTCTGACTACTGCCTATTGGGTCACCCAGTGCCTCAAGGTGTGCACTTCACATTTCTGACTACTGCCTATTGGGTCACCCGGTGCCTCAAGGTGTACACTTCACATTTCTGACTACTGTCTATTGGATCACCCGGTGCCTCAAGGTGAACACTTTTAATTTCTGGCTACTGCCTATTGGGTCACCCGGTGCCTCAAGGTGTACACTTCACATTTCTGACTACTGCCTATTTGGTCACCCTGTGCCTCAAGGTGTACACTTCACAATTCTGATTGTTACCTATTACGACTTTATGTTATTCTATACATCCCGTCTACATTAATTTTGCAGGTTGTGATCAACTGTGTTATATTGAAAAGTCTGAAATACAATCAAGCCACGGCCACATTTCATCAATGGCGGGACAATAAACAAGTGTACGGATTAAATTTTAGCAGTAAAGAAGACGCGGATACTTTTGCACGTGCAATGTTGTATGCTGTGGAGGTGAGTAAGGGAAACATGGAGGCAAGTACAACGTTGGTAGCTAACTCTTGTACTACAGTAGGATGCACAAGAATGAGTTAGACTGCTAGACCGTCAGGCCCCAGTCCGATGGACAGTGTTTTTATTATGTGTATCGGAGATTTCTCGTGGTGCTTTCATTTTTTATGAAGAAATGTAAATTTTTGAACATTTTCTTAGCTTGACGGTATTTTTTACACCGTCAGGCTAAAGTGAGGTCGGCCTGTAATAATTACGTTGATTTTTAAGAGAAGTAGAATACAAGAGAATTTAATTTTCACTTTATTTGTTTTATTCCCAGATGTTAGCAGCGGCCACGAGGCCCGCCATTCAACAGTTTCCTTCGCCACCAGTGTATCCACAGACCAATGGACAACAACAGTATGAGGAAGATATGGGATACAGGTAAGTAGTCACTGTTGTGACTAATCATGTTACCAGACCACATGACTACCAAACATAGTCCTACTCCGTAAGAATGTGCATCCAGGCGCGGGATTACTGGAAACAGAAAAGGGACAATGTAACAAAAGGAGATGTTGTATGGCACGGGGACCGGGGTGTATGATATTAACCTCATGGTACAACTCTACGTGGAATTAGGGACATAGTCCACGCTATTTCAGTCTGATCTAATATGGCATTTTGAGCTGTCTGTAACTGTGTATCCTAGAAGTAAAAAAGGTTTTTTTTCCTTAACGTCTCTGATATCGAAAATCACTCGAGACGGGGATTTTAACCTCCATTCGCTGGGAACTTAGAAACCAGTTTTCCACATTGACCTTACTCAGCCTGTGTTGGGCTGGGAATGGTCGGCCTTACGACGGTTCGAACCTACGCTATCACCAACTACATAAAACCTCGCTGGATGTTGATTTACTTCATCGATCAAATGGGAACTGGTGTATTCAATATATCATTGCCCGATTCAAAATCAGTAAAATAATAAACTCATGTACAAAGTTTTTTTTTATTTATTTATTTTTGTTTTTGTTCATTTATTTAGTTTTCTTTTCTGTTTTGTTTTATTTCCTGTGCTGATTGATTGCTTCTTGATTCCTTACAGACCTATTGTACCCATGCAGCAAATTTCTCCTGCTGTTCAATCGAATGTAATTTTATATCCTGATCATAATAATAGTCAACACATTAATAGTCAGCATCAAATAGTGAATCAGCAACAAGATATTCCTGTTAGGTAAGGATTGCTTGTCAAGTGTGTTTGTTTGTTTGTGTGTCTCCTCTGTTTTTGTTCTTATTTTATTGTATTAGTTCTTTTCATTTTCTTCTATAATTACGTGTACGACTGATTTTTTTTTTTCGTTTGAAATACTTTGATTTGATTTATGGTTCAGTTTTGGGAATTTTATCACTAGGTTAATTAAGGTATACTCGTAGTCTCCTCAGCAATCAACGAGACTGAGTGATTATAAGAAAGTCGTGATGTTCCCGAGCGGACTCCCATCCCAGTAATCAAAATGCCCGGCGTTGCCTACTTCTGAAACATTTAATCGTTTTGAAAATGCCGTTGGCGTTTTTGCTCTTTTGGACAGTCCAAAACTCGAGATTTGGGTTCTGGGGATATCAAAACGTATTTTAGCATTTGAAACTCGACATCCAAAATTTCAGCCCATTACAACGCTTTCTTCTTTACTTATAGTTAAGGAAAGTCGTGTGATGTTCACACCAGATTTTTTTTTACCTTCTCTTCCATGCTACAGCAGAAGATACAGTATTGTATTCGTCCAAATATTTTGGTTTTTACAAATAATGAAATTTGGTATATAGGTTCAGGTTGGTTGTTGAAGCTTGACAATTTTGTCGGTTACATACAAGTTTTTCCATCCCCCAAAAATATTTAAAAAAAATAATTAACCCATGTTATGAGTTGCTACATTTTTTTGTTTTCAAAATTGAATGGCTTTTTTTTCTTTTCTTTTTTTATTGTTTGACGTTACTTGTTCTCTTTCAGTTTTAATAATAATCAGTACAAATATTTTTACAAACCACTCCAAGAAATAAATTATGGGGGTTTGAATGGCTGGTCGACCCCATCTCAGTTACCAAGGTAGAACCTCATGATATCATGTGACCAGAATATAATATTAATATATCAATCAATTGTAATATAGCTTTCATTTGCACCCTAATCTAAAAACTTTTGCTTGTGCAATACATTTTTGTCTATGAAGAAATAAGAATTAAACAAATTGTCAGAATTGTAGTACCTTCACTTTTGATCAAGATTTAAAACGGGACATATTTTTCTGCATGAATATAATTCGGGTACAATTAAGCTTTAACAAAAACGTAATTTAGTTTAGAAACCTGGAGCTTAGGTCTTTGTGAAGGTCAGTATTAAAATAATTTGGATACAATTAAGCTCTAACAAAAAGTAATTTAGTTTAGAAACCTGGAATTTAGGTCTTTGTGAAGGTCAATATTAAAATAATTCGGGTCCAATTATTAAGCTTTAACAAAAACTTAATTTCTTTTAGAAGCCTGGGGTTTATAGATGACTTTGTTTTAAAGTTCAATATTAAATAGAACACTCATCTAACTTTTACTCTTGACAGACTACCGGCAGGATCAAGCAGGGTATCATCGTTGTTATTATTATCATCTACATCGCGTCATCTGTGAAGAGTAAAAGTTTCCCCTGTGTTTCTATTCTAACCTGGGGTTTGTTTTAATTTTTTTTTTTTTTTTTTTTTTTTTTTTTTTTTTTTNTTTTTTCGAATAGTTCAAGACGGTTCAAGACTGAACCTTAAGGAATGTGAATATGATTAGACTTCACCTGACCAAAACCGAACAGTGGCCGACCCTGTAATGTCAATCAGGCTTTACTGTAAATCAAGGAAACATAAGAAATGCTTTTTTTTTTTTTTTTTTTTTTTTTTTTTTTTTTTTTTTTTTTTTTTTTTTTTTTTTTNTTTTTTTTTTTTTTTTTAACATCACATTTTTTGCGATCTTTGAAAAACAATTCCAATTATGTTTACTATCAAAACGAGTTTTTCATAATTTTATCAAAACGAGTTTTTCATAATTTTATCAAAACGGGGTTTTCATAATTTATTCAATACATCTTTATCCCCATTATATTTTTGAAAGACCTCCTGACAGCCTGACACGCATGTATGGGTAGCAATGAAATTGAATCGTTCGATTTTATGAACCTTATCTTGATCAAAAGGAATTACATTTGTAATTAAACAATATTTTCTGCTAAATGAATTATTAATGGTGTATGGTGACGATAAATGTAAATAACAAATGAGAGTTTGTATTTCAGCAAACACAATGGAGAGTTGCCAAAATGTTTTTTTTTTTTTTTTTTTTTTTTTTTTTTTTTTTTTTTTTTNTTTTTTTTTTATTGATGTCGATTTGCATAAATTACGGGGCCAGTAAACAATTGAGTTCGAACCAATGGGGGGGTCTCTATCCGGGCGATGGCTTCCTATTGAACTTTTTTTTTAAAAAAAAACTCGGTTTTTTTATTGGCCGTCATAGATCCATATTGGAGGGTTGTATATACGCAACAGAGGCATGGCCGTAAAAACGTTTCCTAACCTGTCTAATAGGTTTAAAATTGGTTAAAAAAATAAAAGGGAGCCAAGCCGGATCCAGATCCACGAATGAGCGGTCTCCCTGGCCTAGTAGTTATCACAGTGGCGAAATTGAAATAACCAGTACTTCTGTATAATGGACATTTAGTATATTCATAGAATTTTTCCGATTAGTTTTTGGACCGTATTGTTCTACCAGGAGGCCTCATGTTGGCTACATTTATTATGTTATAGAAATTTGCTGATTAGTTTTTGGACCCTATTGTTCCATCATAGTGGCCATTTTAATTGAGTCCCCTAAAAATAATTATCAATTCTTTGAACATAATGAATGGTGTATATACCAGGCGTTCGAGAGTTATCGTAAAACAAAAACACAGACTAACGGGCGTTAAATGAAATCGTTGTGTTAAAACTAGATCTCACTTTGTTTGATCAACAAGCAAACAGCAAGTGTGACAGATGCGAGGATGTATATAATAAATGCATATGTTCGGTGGTGGACTTCATATTTTGCTGAAATAAAAAGCCCTCTTTATTTTCTAATTTCTACTTGTACCTCCTCTCGCACTCTGTAAAAGTACATCTAACACAATACACACCCTGTATATTATCTACTTACATTGGGAGACGTTAGCTTTCAAAATTCATTATAATTATCCATGAATGGTCTATTTATTACGATCAAACGGTAGCCGCGTTTGACTTGGGCATGTGAGGTCATTTAAGCACACACTGTCGAAAAATTGCTTTTTAGACACTTAGGTGAAACACTATTTAATTATCTTTCCATACGGTGAGTCCCAGAATAACCGATCAACTTCCCTATTTTTTGAACGGCTTGAAATTCTCGAATTCTGTAAATCCCTTGAGACATATGGTCAATCGAATTATTATGATAAGATCCAGGTTCCAATCACGGAAGTGACTATTTTGTCAACAAAGAAGAGTCCAAATAAAATGAGGATAACCATTTTATTTTTTTCAAAAAAATAACACAGGTAACTCAAAATATTTTGGGTTACTAAGAACTATTTTATTTGCACTTTTATTTAAATAAAAATATTTGTACCGTTTCATTTAAATTTTTTGAGAAATCGACACTTTTTGTCAAAAAGTCACTTCCAGGATGCGAACCTGGATCTCGACATCGAAAATCATTTGTATTGACCATTTGCTTTTTCATATCCTTAGAGCTTTGCAGAATTCGAAAATTCTGCGCCGTTCAAAAGTTAAGGGAAGATAAATGTTTGTAAGATAAAAGTTTAGTTTCCTTGAAAATGTCTGAAACTCATTTCGGAACTGAAAATTAAGTGAATCCTCGCCATAAATAACGGTAGTATTTTTTAAAGTAAACATCTAAGTTGCCGCGTGTTCGTCATTTGGGAATGTCTTGTGAACAACGTTGAACTTGTACCGTCAGGACACATTTAGTTAATTGTAGCATTCTAAATATTTTGTCTAAATTCTTTCAGAACCATGACCAGAGACGACGTGGTAGTTTTACAAGAAAGGAGGATGTCGCAACAGTCACAAAGTAAGTCTCGTCTAGAGAACGACACAGGTCGGTTTTTCTTTTGTACCGTAGACTAAATATGTGGCCTGTAAATTATTCGAGTGTTGAGATAAGAGATATACGCTTTGTTTACAGATTTTGACCGGAAGAGGGAGAAAACTTGGTAGCCAAAAAATAGTTTCTTGATGATAGCAATACCACCTGCCATGTATTGAAAAATGTCAGAGACAATGTTGTCTTTTCAATACAGAACCATTGGAAAGAGTGTATAAGGTTATTGATAAATAGCAGCTTTACTGCGTGTTTCGCCACAGATCAAATTAAATTTATTTTTGATCTTTTTTTTCTCTTTCAGAGAAAAACACTTTAACTGCATCTGAAAAAGACGGTCGCTGAGAATGTCGGAAATAGACGAACGCGCTCCGTAACTCTAAAAGTTTTAGTAGTTGATACACAAATTATGTTGTTATATTATTTCATTATGACTACTAACTTCCTCCCTTATTTAAACAAATTAAATTTAATATTGCAAATACTATCTGGTCAATTGACCAAAAAATTGCCGTATTTCAAAAACATGGTTTACATTTTTTGGTTCTGATAATTTTCTTGGAGTATTAAAATAATAATTGCCCATTTTTCTTTTTCTTTTTTGCAAAGTACAATAATCTAAGTCATTATACATTGAATTAATTAGCAAAAAGAATAGGATAAAGATTTTTTTTTAATATAACTAATTATTTATTTATATTTAAAATATAAATGTTTCATTTTCTTATGAAAATTAAACAAATTGAGCAATCAACGCAAGCAATCTACGCTCAATAATTCAAAGCGTTACACTTTGAAATATTGAGTACTAAGGGCTGGTCAGTCGGCATTGTCGGGAAGCTTATAATGTTTTGATTTTAGCTACCTCTTTCTTCTCAGAAGCAGTTTCAATCCTTCTAAGAATGACTCTCATTGGCTAAGGCTCTGCAAACATGAAAATGGGTATTCACTCAAGGAGAATTTTCTTCTTTCGGAAAGTTTTTATATTTGGTAACACGCGATCGTATGAATAATATACTTTGTTATGTAAATAAAGAGTCTGTAGCTTTTCAACTAAATGGGTTGAGGTGTCCATTCCGATGCATGTTTCGATAGATCTTACCATTTTGACTAAACAATTCGGACAAACATTCACACATGCCGCATACATTATATTTCACTTTTTAGTCATGGAGTATTCTGATCGTCACTAATAATTTTCTTTTCTCTTTTCAGTGAGCAGTCCGAGCGCAGTATCTCCACCCAGTCAAGTTCCCGGACATCACCGAACATCATCTGCACCTCCTGCTCCCCAACCCCCTCCACTTTCAGTAGCAACGCCTCCTGCTCCGCCTCCGGCACCTGCTCTTCCTACTAGTAATGGTCCTTTTTGTCCACCACCACCCCCATTACCTAACAGTGGTGCATCAACATTTCCTCGATCTTCATCAAGTGATCTCATGCAGCAGCCGGTAGCAACAATGGACATGGGCTCGCTTGCTGCACAGTTACAATCAGCACGTCTAAAACGCGCAAATAAAGTAAGTTACGGAGAAAATTGGTGATATTTGGAGCACTCTGTTTTCGGGGGGGGTGTTATTGTCTATGTGATGTGTCCTGTATTTTCAGCAGACATGTCTGTGTCGCTGGGGGGGGGGGGGCNGGGGGGGGGGGGGGCATGCACTTCGACAAAATTTGTGACATACTTACCCTTGTTAATCTGGTTTGTAATATTGATTTTTTATTTTTTTGTTTTTTGTCAATCTCAAATTGGGGATTTAGAGTCCCCTAAATTTTGTGTGAGACAATTGAATCAGGGGCTAAAAATGGTCATCATCAGCTTATTTATAACGAACATTCCCTTCTTTACTTGATTTGGAGGAGCATAAAGAATTGTTCATTGGTATTAGTGAGGGAAAATGTTCCTCCCAAAATCAACGGTCCTTTCTGAGCTGAGGAATAAGGATTACCAGAAGGGTTTTTTATGGCCCTTTACTGTAACTGTGATGGAATGCGTTCCAGTTCCTCCCGGTGAGCAGGACCGCTCTTCGCATCTTTTCAATAACGCCACTCAAACATTAACTGCTTTAAACTCATGGTTTGTTGCCAATAACCTCCGCCTCAATGCATCCAAAACTTCTTACATATATTTCACTAACAAAACAGTGACATCCCTCCCTCTAAATTCCAATTCAAAATAGCTTCATTGGACCCTCATCTTCTGTCAAATTTCTTGGTGTCCATCTTTGCTATAACTTGAAATGGAAAATTCATATTGACAATCTAGTGCCTCGTCTAGACTCTTCTCTATTTGCAATCAAATCACTTAGAAGTTAGAAGTCGTCTTGGAGAATATTTCGCTCGAACTACTTATTTCTCGTACTTTCACTCGCTTATGAGCTATATTATCGGGTTTTGAGATTTATCGTCACTTTCAAAAGAGGTCTTTATTCTTCAAAAAAGAGCTCTCCTTGCTGTATATGGTCTTGGTGATGTTGAATCGTGTCGCCTGATTCACAAGTATAAAACGCACTAATTAACATGATGCAACACTAGAAATGTTCATTCTTTAGTCACTTCCACTCTTTGGGCAATCTTTTCTAGAGAGGGGTATCCGAATTTACAAAATTATTAATCCTTCCGTGAGAGAGAGTAATTTTAAGGAGTTCTAAGGAAATACGATCTTTTAGAATCTGTCCCTTACAGCATAGAAGAGATTCTATGACTAAGAGAATTTTTGAGAATGTTTGAGAATTTTTTTTATATTTATTATTATTGATTCTTTATTTTTCAGGATATATTATCCTTTCTTTTTTATATTTTATTTTATTTGTTGTTTTCGAGGTAATGTTTGATTAGATTCATTGCAAAGTGTTGCAACCAACTTTGTTGCAGTACACAATAAATAATAATAATATATACTCGAGCACTTACCATTCGCCTTCTAGAAGCAAATTTTCAATTTACCTCTTTCCCTTTTTCATTTTTAATTTTTCTTCTCTTTCCAGCAATCTGCAGAAAACAGTGGATCGTCCACTACAAGTAGCAGCAGTGGTGGAGGAAGTAATTACGGTACTCTGGGCCGTGGAAATACGGGTATGGCTTCTATGATGGACGAAATGGCAAAAACATTAGCTCGAAGAAGAGCCGCTGTCGAGAAAAAAGAGACGCCAGAAACGAATGCACAAGTGAGTTAAAGTGTTTTCTTCACAAAAATAGTTCTTCATTCTGTTAAAACGAAATTTTGTGGGAAGTTTTTTTTTCTTTTGGAATTTAAAGTTTTGGACTGATTAAGCCAATCGCCATATTGAATCATTTTGAGGTTTTGGTATTCGATATAATCAGAGAAGAAATCGATTTTCTCCCACCTAGAATTTATCTATCCAAATATAAAAATAAATTTACTGACGTAATTATATTGCACTGATTGACATGGGTCTGGAGGCCCATGTAAACTATTAGCCAACCTGGTAGGTATACGATAGAATCAGCTTAAAAATCGATTTTTTCAATTGGAATTACGCCTATCGAAATCGTTACAATAATTGATAATAATATGTTCAAAATTATCGAAATCAACATATTGAACGAAGAAACCTCGTACTTTGTCTTTTTGTGTTTTGTTTTCATTGATCAATTCACGTATAATAATAATAGACTAAAGGAGCATCCACATTACACAGTGAAAGTGTCAGTGCTCTGACAGTGATTTTAATAACACCCGTCAGTATTTTCTCCGTGATCAGACAATGGAGATATTTTCATGTCAAATCACTGTGAAGATCACGGTACGTCGTCGGAGAGCATTAACACTGACAATTTCACTGTGTAGTGTGAATGATCCTTTATTATACTGCCTTACTAAGTCTCTTAAGGGTCTTGTTCTGCCTGCAGTACGCCCAATACGTATTATTATGTGGTCAAAATCTCATAATATCAGATAGAGGATAACATATCATGTCCCGACTGTGTGGCTGTGTTTTTTTATTCCTTAACGTATTTTATTCTCCCTGTCAGGATAATGACGCTAGCTCAACAGAAAGACGTGCCGGCAGTGTAGGAAGTGTTAACTGGAACAATAAACCTGCTGCAAATGGATGGGAAAGTCCAAAAACATCTAGAAAAAATTTAGCAGCATCTTCAGAAGAACTCGTAGGCAAAGTAAATGGTGAAAGCGGTGGCCATAACTTGACAGCAGACTTGGAAACATTCAAGCAAGAGATTCTACGAGAAATGAAGAAAGAATTTGTCAAAATGAAACAAGAAATACTAGATGGTGAGTAGGGGGGCTATTTTACAATGTTTCAGGAACTCATTTCATTTCAGCAACACAAATAATGCCTCATTGAGCTTCACCCCCCAAGGTTTGGAACACCTCAGCCTCATGGGTTTTTTGTGTATTGGGGTTAAGAATATTAATAGAGTTTGTGCAGTCTTCTTACCTGATTGTTGTGACGAGTTCCTCTCTGGGGTTTAGTGGCCCGATGATACTCACTCTCCTATTGAGTAGGGCACTGCAATCAAAGATCACATGAGAGGCTGTGTCCTCTTCCTCCCCACATAGTGTTCACAATGGGGGTTCCTGAAGAATCCCATATTGTGTAGGTGTTTTCCAAGACCACAATGTCCCGTTATTAGTCCAGTGACCAGTCTAATTTGTTTCCGATTTAAGCGAAGGAAATCAGAAGTTAGAGATGTTGATGGTTCAGCCATCGTTTGTTTGCTGTGTCGTAGTTTTAGTTCAGCGACACCCATGACATTCCCTCATCCATTGTATCACCAAACAGCGCGCTTCAGTTTTGCTGATACCAATTGCCGGTTCGGGACAAATGAAGGGAGCTTCTGACCACTTCCTTACCAGCTGATCAGCGTGTTCATTTCCTGCAATCCCCTAATGTCCCGGTACCCACGGCAGATATATCTTGTTGAGTTTGCCCAGTTCCGATAGGGTTTGCAGACACTCCCTTGTTAGCTTTGATCTAGTTTGAAAGCCAACTTTAGCCTTTATAGATGCTTGGCTATCAGATAATGCTTTAAAATAATAAAATAATCGTCATCATTTTATAAGGTATGTTTTACCTTGTCCCTTTAAATTTCATGTTATTCTTGTAAAGGTGTCCCCCTTAAAATTAACGGTTCTCCACATTTTTACTTACCTTATCTATAAAAAAAGAGAGTATTGTAATGGGCTGAAATTTTTGATGTGGAGTTTCCAATTGTAAAACACGTTTTGGGGTCCCCAGAGCCTAAATCCCGAGATTCAGCCGTTGGTCCGTGTGTGTCCGTCCGTGAACAAGAAAGTGCTAGAGACTTGAAATTTGGTATGAACTTTTGGTGGAAATCGAATATACCATCGGCGGTTTTATGCCGCTTTTAAGCGGTTTTCGCATATCCTGCTTAAAATGGGAACTGTAATAGCTAGAACTTTAAACTTAGTGCCCATTCATATCAATTTCATACAAGAAATTGATAAATACAACTTAGGTTAAAGTGTAATATATCAAGGACTGTAATATATAATTGTATTTCCACTCTGGGGACTTCAAAACGTGTTTTGGCATTAAAACTCGACATCGTAAATGTCAGCCCATTACAATACTTTTTTCTTTTTGTATAGATAAGGAAAGTCGTGTGATGTTCACACCAGATTTTCTAATTTAGGTTCAAGAAAAATTGATTGAGGTTACCGAAAAGGTTTTAATAGCTCATTTTGGCTGGAACTGTAATGTGTCTTCTTAGTAGAATCATCCATCGTGAAAATAATAGAATCAGGATCATAACTTTAAAACTACATTTTTGTTTCAGCCATCAAAATTGAACTTAACAAAAGATAATCAATGGATTTCAGCCCAAACATTACTTTTACAAAAATTTTGCTCTTTTAATTCAAGATGGCCAAAAAAACTTCTGAGAATTTCAGACTGCTGTGTGATTTATGTATAATTTCAACATACATAGCATACCAATCGATTAGTAATTTTTATTCGTGCATAATGTTGCGCGTTGAAAAGGTTAAGGAGCATTCACACTACTCAGTGAAATTGTCAGTGACTGTGATCTCACAGTGATTTAATCACTGTGAAATCACTTTATAACACGCTACACTTTCACTGTGTAGTTTGAATGCTCCTTTACAGTTTTTATTGAACGGTTAGATCTAGAATAAGTGGATTATTTTGTTTGACTGAATGTGGAGCTCGTCAGATAATACGGATAGTGAAACTTTTAGAGTAAAATGTGTGATACTGAAAGGAAAAGAAACGAATGTGGAGGAAACGACCCCGGGAAGAAACAAAAGTAATTTCCTTTTTGTGTCGAGATCTTTAGATTGACGATTCTCAATGTTTTTCCAACGCGGTCTACTTACGATTTCGTTCGAGAAGTGGTCTCATTGAAGCATTTTGAAATAAGGCATCATAATCTTTACACATCCTCGGTCGGTAAACGTACGCACAAGTAGACTCATCAAATCATTCAAGACATCTTAGGACATATCATGGAACTTGGCAACCCCTCTATATCTGACCCCCTCTAAAGGTTATCGGTACACGGACTAATCTATAATCACATCTGCTTGTAGGTTTGGCACTTACCTTGCTGGAACAAATTAGGATTGAAAATGAACAAATATAATATTCATGTGATGTACTGAAAAGAATAATTTGCTTTGGTAGCATTACATTCCTTATTTTATAATACTGCAATGTGGCTCACTTGATGTGATCTGACCCCCTCTAAAGGTTATCGATATTATTTGAGATAGAAGAAAAGTTCATGTGGATTGCGCATGCTTGCTAAAATATTTTATGTAAATTTATGCAAAAAGTAAATGCGGTTTATATTTATTTTTTGTTTTTACATATTCCAACGGGAAATAACTAATATTACATATTTTTTTGTTTAAATTTAAAAATATAACAAATTTGACAATAATAAAACAAAGCAAGGAAAATTGTCACCTGCAGAATACCAAATTCAAAGATTCCTGAGCGAGAGAGAAAGAAAGAGCAACCGTTGTTTGGTGGACTTAATGGATGGATTCCTAGGGTCTAAATTGTGTGGAGCGTTGCTCATTACGTTGCACAATGCCATACACCTGTTTATAGGACAGGTTTGTCTTAAAAGTTTTCAGAGAGAGAGAGAGAGAGGAAAAAACACTTTTGTTCTATCCCCAGTACCTAATACAAGATAACCGAAGAGGGCGGGGTCACGTTAAGTGGTCCACTCTGTATACCTAATGAAAATGCATTTATTATTACTATCAATCAGATGCATTTATTTTTGCCGTCAACATATCTTGCTAGAATTATCTGTGGTGTATTTTTTTTTGTAGAGCAACGTCGGACGAGGAGGTAAATAATATTGTTGTTTTGCCACTCTTTAAGTCTGATAAAATTTCGCAAGATATTCGACGCAGCACTTTATATGTATTTTTTTTTTTATTATATACCAATTTCTCATGACAGACTTATCAATTTTATTCTTGAAGACAGTTTATATAATTATATACTTCATACTTCTTTTTACATCTTTTGTTATGTATATAATATTAAATATATTATTTATGTGTAAAGAAATGGCCGACCGAAAGAAAAAAACAGGTATTTTAGATAACGAATATACATTCACCATGTTAAATTATTGAATTTAAATACTTGTGTCCTGATTAAAAAACAAATTTTTGTATTTTTTGCACGAACAGTTCATTCTTCTATAACTGAATTTATTTTACTTCTAAAAAATCGGCCCAACCCAGGCTGGGTGAGGTCATTGAGGGTAGCTGGTTTGCAATTTTCCAGCGAATGGAGAGTAAAACCCCCGTCTCGAATGACCAATAGACGTTAAAATATGCTTTTTTTTTAAAAAAAAAAAGACATTATTGTGTTGTTTTTACTTTCTTTTCCTATAGAAGATGAAGTATTGTAATCGTGCAAAAATTTTGGACATTTTTATTATTTACAATGAGCTTATGTAAAAGAATTGAATACCTTTTGCTTGAGAAGATGGAGAAATGCGAACTATCCCAAGATACTTGAAAATCCTAAAATAATGCATTAGCTTCTCCTTGCTTTCTGCATGAGTAATAGAAAAGATATTGTTTCTGACCGTGTCATTGGTTGCCTTTTACGACTGGCATGGACTTAAGTCCTTTGGAAGTATTCTTTTTAAGTGCCAAAGTATTGTAATTTTATTTTTGTTTATAAAGAAACTAGCTTCGAATCATTCGATTCATCATCAACATTGGGTCATCCATCCTTTCACTCGACTAGACTGATGATGAATTAATTAATTGATTCGCAACTAGTTTCTTTATGTTCTTGGTAAGTATTTTTTTTTAAAAGTAAATATTTTCAACACTTAAATTAACGTCTTAAATAAAACCTAAACAAAAACTTTACCTGTTTTTTTTTCTCGGTCAACCGAATTGATTTTGTCTTTATATTAAAAAATGAAGATTAATCCATAATGGTAATTACACTTGCTTATTTTTTAATGTTGTCTCTCATAAGAAACCAAAGAATTTTTATAAAGGAGACACAGAGGAATAAATGTTATCTCATTTGGTCAGTTATTCTATATAAATTATCCCTAATTGTTCGATAAGCATTTGTTAACAACCATTTCGGTTGTGCGCTGCAAACATATTTACGCATTGTTCAAGTATTAAACTTTCTGAAAAAAAACAATTGCTAAAGTCTTAACACACCCAATCCTGTCATCATAGGTTAACAGCCATGGGCGTGGTTTGCAACAACTCGCCATGAGTTGTTGATACTTGAAATTCCTAAAATAATGCATTAGCTTCTCCTTGCTTTCTGCATGAGTAATAGAAAAGATATTGTTTCTGACCGTGCCCTTGGTTGCCTTTTACGACTGGCATGGACTTAAGTCCTTTGGAAGTATTCTTTTTAAGTACCCCTATCCACAGAAGACTACCAAATCCTGTAAGAGACAAAAATCATTTCATGTTAAAAAGTTATACGCATTTAACGCAAAAAACAAATTTCGTAAAGGGTGCCCTCTTGTTGAGGCACCCTTTACGAAACTATTATTGATTAACCGGAACGGACCGAGGGGGATCTAAACCATCGTTTGAAACTCGACTCGTAGTTATAAAAGGATTCTGCAAATTGTTTCTCCAAAAAGCGGACGAGAAAAATAAGCAAGTGATTTAGAATAACTAGTAACTTGTAAAATTAAACTTATCTACGTGTGTTAATCTTATATTTGTCCTAGTCTCAATTTACATAAATATTATTAATTTTAAAATTTTATAAATATTTGATTTTTCTTTTCGTCTGAATTGTTGTATATTATTAACAATTGTCTATTTTGTGTTTAAATTTTTTATTGCTATTTTACACCTACTTATTATATTTTTATTTTGAAGATAAAGTAATCATTCCGTTATCAGATATTCTATTGGGATTAAAGTCGAGAAACTTTATGGACGGGTCTATTTTATTTGCACGTTTTTATCACAGTGGAGTAACAGCCTAAGTAGCTCATTTGGTTGAGGCAGTGGATGTGTAACCGGGAGGCTGTTGGTTCGAATGTAACTCCATCACCGTCTCTTTGATATGTCACAATAGATCTACAACCAGGTTAATAATAATAAAAAATAATCACCGTGGAGTAAGACAAGTTTTTCTTGCGTTACTACTAAAAAAACTGGAATCGCCACGAAAAAATGAGTGTGGCATACTCTCATTCATTGAGATTTGAGTAAAAACGAAACTGTTTATTTAACATAATTTAAGTATTCTAAATTATTATTTTTTTCTATAGTTTCAGTCAAAGGCCATAAACATTTTAGGCTCTTGTTTGTCACCGTCGCGTTTGTTTGCCTCTCGATTTGAAAATGATTTTCACGCATAACAATTTCTCTTTCCTATGTCTGCCAACCAAGTCCCCTTTCACACAAGCAATATCATATTTTTGTCAGTTTCTGAAGGAACGTCGGAGCATGTGGCAACATGTTGCTTATCCCTGCTACAAAAATTGACTGTTCCCTTTCTGACGCTTTTTCGAAGTTTCTCTACTTTTACCATCGCTCTTCATGAAGCAAGTAATTTTATAGATCAAATTAAATTTAGGTTTTTTTTTTTAAAAAAAAAAAAAGGCGCTTAATTNAAAAAAAAAAAAAAAGACTTAGAATGATTTTCTGCGATATCATAAGTTTTATTTTAAAATTTAGAAAAGACATATTATAACATTATTCTGTTGTTGGTCAGTGGAAATAATTTAATTTTGAATCCCTCCTCCTAGTATTGTATTGTTTGGAATAAGAAGATAATAGCAAAGCCGATCCCTCGAGGATTTTTTTTTTCTTGTAGGAATCGAACTCACATTCTCTACAAAGACTAAATTTTTTTTTTCACTGAGGTGCGGAGGCTGGCAATCTTTAAGAGTTATTTTTTATCACCTCTGAAAATGTTGCCTGAAACAGATTCTTGTCGCAAACATCTCCCTCCAGTCCCCTTAGGGCGGCCGTTCTTTGGAAGCGACCATAAGCACACGCTGCTACAAACGACTGGTCCAAATGAATGCAGATTAATGGAAGCTCTTCCACTGTAAGCGTATAACATATAACGCTTACAGTGGACGAGGTTCCATTAACTTACATTCATTTGCATTAGTCGCTCGTAGTAGGCTGAGCTTGTAGTCGGACGTAGTTGCTTCCGAAGTACAACCGATGTAACTTGTTTTAAACGGTTACAAATATTATTGTTAGACAGCCTCAGTAGCTCACTTGGTAAGATAGATGGATTCGTAACCAAGAGGCTGTTGGTTCGAATCCAAGCGAAGGTATAGAAAATAGTAATGCATTGTTTCAAAGCGATAGCTTTAACACAAATAATATACTTATTATGATTCAAAATAAAACGATTATTTTAATTAGAATGCGCTACTTCTGGGCGCGAATTTTATCAAATTTTATATTTTCGAGCTTTTTTCATTTGAATATTTTCTTAGCATAATTAATTCCATACGATGTACGATCATAATTTGTTTTTTTAGTTTTTACTTAATTATCAATTTATTTTTTCCTTAAATAAAACTGCCCAATTTGTGCAATGAATTTTAAACAATATGACTGAAATCTGTAACAAGATTAGTATTCGAAGAATTATAGGAAAGGTATGGGGCTTTTAGCTCAACTACTGTTTTTACAGTCTAGACTTTTTTGTCTCCGAGCAGTAATTAATGGTGCTTCACAGTAAATTACAATTTAATTTAACTCGTCTTATACTTATATATATTGTATAATTTCGCTATGCAAAGTAATAGTGTGGTTCTGCTAACTGTCATCACTCATTTAAAATTTAGATTTTTTTTTTCAAAGAAGCGATCTCATTACTATGCCCGGAGACAAACAAAAGTTGATTTGTTATTATGAAATAATATTAATAATTAATTTATGTTAATTATTTCTATTTTTTTATTTCAGAGAAAAAAAAATTACTTTAATTTTCATGTCTTGGTAATTTTTAATTTTATTTTTTAAACGTACGATTTGATTTCTGTTTGTAAATACTTGATCGATAATTTAAAAAAGACATTTTGAATAAAAAAAATAAGCAGACATCCTTGTGCATAAAATGTACACAGTTCATTAACGTAAGTTTTAAGAGCATTCTACATAAAAAATACACAGCTTTCAATTTTGATGATGTTACAGCAAATTAGTCGAGATAGAAAGCATGAATCAATGAAGATCATGAATTTAATATAAATGTAATTGTAAATTTCTTTGTGCTATTATGTCACAATGTTTGTGGGCATCATAGCATTACAAGGTATTCTCAACATTTACTTTAATATCACTAATCCTAAGCTTGAACAATTTTTACCTTATAATACTACCACTTGACGCTATTACCATAGCGACTCAATTGTCCTCAAGAGGCTGAGTTACCTCCAAACACAACCAGACAAAGTAGAAAATTCGAAAAAACGTTTTTCAATGTTTCGACTCGACCTGGATTTGAATTTGATATCTTTACCACTACTGGAGAACTTGAAAGGGGCTGGGGTTATTAACAATCAGCTTTGGTATCCTCAGAGTAGCATAATTTGCCAGCCAACCCTTCCACCGCCATCACTTTCTGTGATGGACACGGAAATTAAATAAAGTTCCATATTGTAAGAGTTGTAATAAGCAATTACAAACTCTTTCTTCTTTAAATTCACCCTTTCCCAATTCTATTTAGGGCTGGCGTTGCTTTCTCTAAATCTACCATGCCACAACCTTTCCTGGATGGTAACCCTAGCTTGCTTCTCACAGTATCAATTGAAACTGAGTGGAGACTCGCTCTTTATTGATGATTCTCATCATTGGTGTGAAGCAGAGTTTTTTAAACGCTGGATACTCTTCCAACACCAAACCTTCTGTATTTACACGGGCTTAGGACCGCCACCTAATGAAGCTGGTTTGCTCCCCCGGCACGCAATAACATTCTCTATAGATACTTAAACACACGACTGTACAGAATTATATTGCATAGGGTGGTTCGTGCGTACCCCTTTTAAAACTATTTCTCTTTTGACCCCATTCAATTATCATTGTGATGATGTATATTATTTTGGAATAGTTCGTGATGAGCGGAGACTATCTTCAAAATTTTAATGATACTATCTTTAAATTTTGTCTGGTGTAATAAAAATTGTGATAAACTTGAGTACGAATTCGAAGAGTACCTCAAAAACGGCTATAGCAATGTGACAAAAAAAAAGAATATAAAATATAATACAACAGTGACTAACCAGTTTTTTTAAAAAATAACAGGGTCGTATTTAGGTGTATTCTTTATTTTCAATAATGAACCTTTGGAATCGTCACGACCCCGCATTTTTTTTTTTTTTTTTTTTTTTTTTAAAAAAAAAAAAANTTTTTTTTTTTTTTTTTTTTTTTTGAAAAAAGAAAAAAATACCTAAGATCAGTAAATGCAATAATTATTTATCAAAAAAGGGAGGCAACTTTGAGGGAAGTATGTGCTGTTGTTGTAGCGGGGCTCCTTTTAAAAACAACCGTTCCCTCCTTTCATAGATTCAGGTTTGGAGAAATCGCTTCATATGAGGTTACCGAAAAAGTTTTGATGGGATCGGAAATATGTACTTATTGTGTTCGTGGCTCACTGTACACAGTTACAGTTGGACATGATGCAATGGTGTCTGCTATAATCCACCTTACTAGTCACATTTTTAATTTTATTTCATTTTATTTTATACTGTATGAAATTAATGTTTTTTTATACCTAATTACAAAGACAATTTATTTTTTAATCATTAATATTAATTTTTGTTATTACTTATTATTTTCGCATTTCCATTTTCTTGAACGACAACAAAAAAATGTTTTTTTCAAGACCCATTCATCGATTTTGACTTATACTAATGAATATCCATACCAAATTCCATCAAAATCAGATAAAACGTTCGAAAGTTATTGGGGTAAAAGAGACTCTCAATGAATGAGAGTCTCTTTAACATCTATTGGTAATTCGAGACAGACGTTTTACCCTCTATTCGCTGGAAACTTAAGAACCAGCTACCCACATTGACCTCACCCAGCCTGGGTCGGGCCGGAAAAATAGCCAGTGTTAGGAAGGCGGGAACCTACGTGGTCACCCAATTAGTAAAACCTCGCTGCACGTTGCTTAACTTCAGTGATCTAAAGGGAACTAATGTATTCAACGAGCCATAGCCGCCGGCAACATCAATACTTTCACTCTCGGAAATGAATCAGATTTCTGTTCACACCCATCTTGACACTAGAACTTTTTTGTCCAAATCTCAAGATGCTTTCATGAAATATTTGAAAACATATCGTACAATATTAACCATCAAATTTTATTTATTACAATAATATATTGGGTTGCTTTAACAATAATCATTTTATATAAAACAAGAAACTATTCATCCTGGCGCAGTCTTCACAATCAAATAAAAAGAAACAAATTGAGATCGAAATCAAAGTGAGCACAACTGATTGTGTTCTCCCTGGGGAAAACGATCATAATTCATCAGTTTTCTTATATGACTATATTTTTGTCGTGACGATTGACAAACGTGTAGTGGGAATATCTCTATTTAATTACACATGCCACTGGATCAGTTCACGATTTTTTTGTCGGGACGATTGACAAACGTGTAGTGGGAATATCTCTATTTAATTACACATGCCACTGGATCAGTTCACGATTTTTTTGTCGGGACGATTGACAAACGTGTAGTGGGAATATCTCTATTTAATTACACATGCCACTGGATCAGTTCACGATTTTTTTGTCGGGACGATTGACAAACGTGTAGTGGGAATATCTCTATTTAATTACACATGCCACTGGATCAGTTCACGATTTTTTTGTCGGGACGATTGACAAACGTGTAGTGGGAATATCTCTATTTAATTACACATGCCACTGGATCAGTTCACGATTTTTTTGTCGGGACGATTGACAAACGTGTAGTGGGAATATCTCTATTTAATTACACATGCCACTGGATCAGTTCACGATTTTTTTGTCGGGACGATTGACAAACGTGTAGTGGGAATATCTCTATTTAATTACACATGCCACTGGATCAGTTCACGATTTTTTTGTCGGGACGATTGACAAACGTGTAGTGGGAATATCTCTATTTAATTACACATGCCACTGGATCA
>CM022877.1:11445323-11455798 GCA_012654025.1 Pachypsylla venusta | reverse complement strand
ACAAGCAGTCGAAACATATTAGACAAAACGAAACTCCAGCGATGAGCAAATAGACGGACCAGGAGAGTTGACATGTACCTGTAACACAAGCAGTCGAAACATATTAGACAAAACGAAACTCCAGCGATGAGCAAATAGACGGACCAGGAGAGTTGACATGTACCTGTAACACAAGCAGTCGAAACATATTAGACAAAACGAAACTCCAGCGATGAGCAAATAGACGGACCAGGAGAGTTGACATATAACTGTAACACAAGCAGTCGAAACATATTAGACAAAACGAAAATGTATAAGATGCACTTTCCGTACAAGCGACTTCACATTTTTTTTTCTTTTCTTTGGCTTAACGTCCGTTTAAGATTTATCGGTCATTCGAGACGTGGATTTTACCCTTCATTCGGTGGAAAAATTTTACATTGAAAATATTGAATAAGTGCGGGGTCCACTCCGCTATAGTGAGAGACGAATTTACCATGTAATTTTTTGGTCAGAAGTCAGAACATTTTTTAAAATACAAATCAGACACTCAAGTAGGCAACGAGCATACCACGTTTAATACACCAGTTCCCGTCAGATCACTGAATTTAAGCAACGTCGGGCGTGGTCAGTACTTGGATGGGTGACTGCTTGGGAACACCACGTATCGTTTGCTCTTTTTTCCGGCGAACCCAGGCTGGGTGAGGTCAATGTGGGTAGCTGGTTTGCAAGTTTCCAGCGAATGGAGGGTGAAACCCCCGTCTTGAATGACCAATAGATGTTAAAGAGACATTAAGCCAAATTAAAAAAAAAAAGACACTCAAGTAGCCAGGGTCTATGGCACGTTGAAAACACCAGTTCCCGTTAGATCATTGAAGTTAAGGAACGTCCAGCGAGGTTGTACCATGTGGGTGTTCACGTAGGTTTGCTCCCTCGTGATGCTGGCCCAACTCAGGCTGCTAGGTGAGGTCATTGTGGGTAGCTGGTTTGCAAGTTTCCAGCGAATGGAGGGTGAAACCCCCGTCTTGAATGACCAATAGATGTTAAAGAGACATTAAGCCAAATTAAAAAAAAAAAGACACTCAAGTAGCCAGGGTCTATGGCACGTTGAAAACACCAGTTTCCGTTAGATCATTGAAGTTAAGGAACGTCCAGCGAGGTTGTACCATGTGGGTTTTCACGTGGGTTCGCGCCCTCGTGATGACGGCCCAACCCGGGCTGCTGGGTGAGGTCAATGTGGGTAGCTGGTTTGCAAGTTTCCAGCGAATGGAGGCTGAAACCACCGTCTTGAATGATTAATAGATGTTAAAGCGACGATAAGCCAAACCAAATTAAAAAAAAAGAGAAAAAAAAGACACCAAGCACTCAAGTGGAGTGTTAGAATATGGCCCTTAATGAGTCATATTTAAAAAAAAATCTCTGATAAAACGAATTATTATTTTACATTCACATTTCTAAACGTTTGTCATTTATAAATGAACTGTTTAAATTAATTCCAGCCCGACAGGAAGGCGACTGAGGGGAGACGAGAGGCAAAGGAAAAATTAATGGAAAAAACCAAAAGGAAGCTACCTAATACCTATGAATTTGGATTTCAGGGTAAGGAAAATAGCAATTCGAAAAATGTTTTAAGGTTAGAGTTGAGGTAACGTTACAAGATGGGAGGGGATTCCACGTACGGGAGAGAGATTATGGGCGTTAAAATGTAATTTATCATTTAATCCTTTTGTGTTTGAAATTTGAAAATTATCAGGCCCAGTCTCAATTTATAGCCTGTGAGGTACACAAATTTGTTATTATATGTTCTTAATGATGATTTTATTAAATGTAGCCATTAAGAAAACCAACTTCATTACGTGAGGGTCCTAAGCCCGTGCAAATACACAAGGTTTGGTGTTAGCAAGAGGAGCAAGCCAGTTTCATTAGGTAAGGGTCCTAAGCCCGTGTAAATACAGAATGTTTGGTGTTTAGGAAGGATATCCAGCCTATAAAACCCCTGGTTAAATCCAAAGATGAAAAGTCATTAGCAAAAAGCTAGTTTCTACGGAGTTTCTATTGCTACTGTGAGGAGCTAGCTAGGGAGTAGGCATAGAATAAAGGTTGTGGCATGGTAGAATTAAAGAAGTCAGCGCCGACCACAAATAGGTAAATGGTGGAAGTTAAAGAAGATGATGGGGAATGATGATTTTATTAGTAATTCTGTAAACTGTGGACCTCACTCAATTAAAATGGCCACCATGAGCCAGCAGACCCAAAAGGGTTCTAGTTTTATCAGCGAAATCCATGATCATATTAAGTGTCCATACAGTTTCATTAAAATCGGACAAGTCATTAGAGAGCTATCATAGAACAAATAGATGTTTAACGAAAAATCAGGGTGTTAAATCTAGTCCTCACTTCACTCGATCATTTAGGACAACCTCATTTTTAAAAAACACCGAAACAACATATGCATACTTTTTCTCGGTTATAATATTGACTGTATTGCCGAACCTCAAGGACCTAGATCTAGTTTCTACGTACCCTGAAATTTAAACTATCAATTTTGGAGAAAGGGTATGAGGACCTTTGGGTCCAACATAGGGAATAAAAGAACCCCTGAAATATAAGTTATTTTGGAGTATTCAGCCCACGATTTACGTACAATACACCTGTTCCCGCCAAATAACAGGAATAAATCTTCGTTGGACGATTTTCTTACTCGAGTGGGAGCCCGCTTGGGTGCACTAGACATCATTGTTTATCTCCATATCGGGATGCACTCAATCTAGTGAGGACAACGAATTAGATGTTGTTGAATTACAGCAAAAAAGAAGTTGTTAAAAGAAGTGTTTTCCCACAGCTGCTTTAAAATAAAATCTAGTATATAGCCATAGTGAATATACAGACCACTAATGACCGTTTGGTAATTTGAATGGGCATAACTCCCGATATTAAATCGATCCTGCTCTTGTCTGATATCATTTTCTAATCCAGCTCACATTTTGCCCTTACAGTTGCTCCCTCTATCCTCCCATTCCCAATTTGAAAAACAGAAACAATGAGAAAAACAGTGAAACATTTTTCAGTGATGACATTAACAGGCTTCGTCTGTGATGGGGGGGGGGGGGTGTAACATGAAGCACACTATACTCCACATGCCGTCAATTAAATGTTGTTTTTAGCGAGCGTCTATTGCACGTTGAATACAACAGTTTCCGTAGATCACTAAAGTTAAGCAACGTCCAGCGAGGTATTCCTTGGTGGGTGACAGATAAAAATGACGTGCGAAAGAAAATATCCATTGATTTTAAGGTGAAAATGGATGATGACCTTGAAATTTTTCTTAAGGGTTTTCGCTTTCAACGTATTTTTTTTTTAATCGCTATGGCTTTCGTATTACTTCAGGGCACTATTCTTCTTACAGCCATACCATTCCAAAACGAAAACATTCGGACAGAAAATTGTCTTCCTTGGCGAGATGTGAACCCACAACCTCCGGACCACGAATCAATGGTCTTAACATCGGCAGATATCTATTACTAAACTTGCACATCTTTCTGTCACTTGGCAATGTTTCCTTAATGTGGAATAAATGTATATCATGTTTTTAGTTTTAACTTCATACGATATCGTATCGTTTGCGATAAATTAATAATGAGATGGTTAAATTGGGATACTATGTCAAATAAAACCATAATGAAGGTTAAATATTACTATATCATCAAAAAGATCTTAAAGAGCTAACTAGTTTCGTCCTCTCCTGAGACTAGCTCCGATGATGTTCTCAGCAGAGGACGAAACTAGTTAGCTCTTTAACATCTTTAATATTTTAGTCAAATGAAGATATAGTAATTTTAAACCTTCATTAATAATGAGATATTATATCAAGCAGTGGACTTTCGCTTCTTACGCATTCTGTATCTTATCTCAAAACATTGAAAAGGGATTCAAGTTAGACCGTTCATGTTTTCCGTCCACGTGTGAACTTATGGCCATACGTAAAGGCCTAAATCCTAGATTATGTCCAACAGAATTTGTCTCCCTTTTCTAAAATCCTGATCATCTCAGATTGCAAGAGTGCCCCGCAATCAATTAACACTATCGGTTTAAAACAACAAGCTGTTCTCATGATTAAAGAAAAAATCATTTCACTAAATCTCCACAATATTTTGGTGCAATTCATTTGGTGTCCCTGAAATGGCTGGAAATGAGGAAGCAGATTCTCATGCCCAATCAACCTTTCAGATCCTCAATCCACTTTATTGCTACAAATAAGTACAAAAACAAAAAAAATGTACAAAAACGACTTTTGGGTCTATTCTAAGATAGATGGCGGGAGCGCTTTCTTTATCCTCTATGATAATATCCGTTTGTTGTTACATACTGATAGATTGAGCGATCGGGGAGATCTTATTGCAGCTAATTTTGTTTTCAATGCCATTCATAATCATGTTGAGGCACCATCGCTTTTCATCATTTCCCTCATTCAATCTGCTCCATCTATCTTGCTCTGACCAGTATCTGTATTGTCTGTCTAGGGTTAACTGTCTTTCAGCCCAATGAGTTGATTCCTTCAATTGCTGGGAGAAAGGTTTGGATCTGAGAAAGAAAACTACGTGCAAATTAAATTTGGACATTTAATTTTTGTAAGATGTCCAATGTCCATGTGAACTGATGACCTTTTGTAAACTGATAGCACTAGTAGGTCCAATTTGTCAGAGATTAAAATTAATTATACCTTTATAAATAAATAAGTGACATATAAATATCCATATTAATAATCAAATTGGGAGGAAACGGTGTCACAGGAGTGGCAACAAATATTGGGAGAAGCAAATAAAATAATGAAATTCCTTTGAGTCACAAAACTCCTTAAAAATATTTAATCCCCCAAAATGAGAACTAAAACACAAAATGACCCTCCCAGTGTTGTTGCTATTTTTTGTTCTATTTTATTTGCTCTATATAATAATAAAGTGGGCTTTGCGTTTTAAAAGTCTAGATATTGTATAATTCTTTTAAATGAACATTTAAACTTCAGACAAATGCATGGACAACATGAGGGAGTGGGGGCCTATACAATCTCTATGTAGCTATGTGCACACACAGGCGTTATGTGTGTGTGGAGGCCTCCAGTTTCCAATTCCCATTTATCATTCGCCTCCATTTCGTTTCCTTATACAATGTTATGTTCTTTTTCTTTATTTCAAATCCTATTTCATCTTCCCGTTTTTATATCCTTTCCATTTATTCCTCTTCGTCAGTTCTTTTTCTCGTTGTGGGTTTCATCAAATCTTGTTCTCCAGTTAAGCCAACAACCTTAGAATCTGGAAATATTTGTTCGCCACTTCATTTTCAGGCCCTCCTACGCACATGATTTCATTGAGTATAACTATTCAAACGTATTTAATTATCACTGGACAGTATATAATTCCATTACTTATGCAGAAAGCAAGAGAAGCTACTGCATTATATATTATATCCTACCTATGTCCCCTATGGATAGGGGAACTTAAAAAGAATACTTCCGAGGCACCCAAAGTCATGCCAGTCGTGAAAGTCGACTAAAGCAAGAGTCGGAAACTATATCTTTTCCATTACCCATACAGAAAGCAAGGAGAAGCTACTGCATTATCCGCGAGCATTCTCAAGTATCAACAAATCATGGCGAGTTGTTGAAAATCAGCCTCATTGCTGTTAACCTATGATGATGGCGAGTACATAATTATCACTGGACAGTATTTAATTTTATCACTGTCCAGTGATAATTAAATACTTCCGTATTTACTTATCACTGGACAGTATTTAATTTTATCACTGTCCAGTGATAATTAAATACTTCCGTATTTACTTATCACTGGACAGTATTTAATTTTATCACTGTCCAGTGATAATTAAATACTTCCGTATTTACTTATCACTGGACAGTATTTAATTTTATCACTGTCCAGTGATAATTAAATACTTCCGTATTTACTTATCACTGGACAGTATTTAATTTTATCACTGTCCAGTGATAATTAAATACTTCCGTATTTACTTATCACTGGACAGTATTTAATTTTATCACTGTCTAGTGATAATTAAATACTTCCGTATTTACTTATCACTGGACAGTATTTAATTTTATCACTGTCTAGTNTTTTTTTTTTTTAAAAATAAAAAATTGTTTTTACCCCTAAATAAAATTTTCATTAGAAGTACAACAACAATATGAAATGGTCCAATATGCATTTTTTTCAAAAAGCTTCACAAAATTAAATTCTAATGAAAACGCTTTCCCACCATATTCATGTAGTTACCTTTTTTATATAAAAAAAAAGCCACACAATTTCAAGCAAAATGATTACTACAGTAAAAGAAAATTGTGGGAGAAAAACCTTTGGTTTTTGCACATTTAATGTTTTCACATTTTCCTCTGTTATTGTCTACTTTATATTTATTTTAAAATGTCATAGGTTAGGTCAATTGTTAGTTTTTGTGGGGTTGGGCCGCATGTTTTATTCACAAGAGCTGCAGTATTTCTTAATTTTTTTTATAAATCTATCTTGCACACCTACATGTTCGTGAAAACCTCGTTTAACAATACATTAGCATTAAAATAACACAGATGTCTTGTTTATATGTTTCACAAGTGGCCTTAGAGGATGGACCTTATTGGTGGTTAGAATTGTCTAAATATTATTTGACCTGAGACCGATTTTGAACTTGTAACTCTGGAATAGCCGGTCATAATTTTGCTAAAATAATCATTAAACGCTCACCTAACCTTTTCACGCTTTGATGTTATCTTGCCAAAATTTAAGATATCGGACAATAAATAGACGAATATGGTCAGTAAATTTGACTGTAACTCGAATACGGTTTGAAAGACGGGAGGTAGAGAGTGGGGCATTGCCATACATTTTTCGCTTATCGTTTGGGCTGTGGTATTGGAACAGAAAACCCCTAGCACAAACATATTACATGGAATCGAAAAATATATCATTTTTGCGCTGAATCATGTATTTCTGTCATTCAAGGTTGACCGAAAGTCCTGATATTCGGTATGAAGAGTCTTGAGGCGTTTCGTACTAGAGAAATAATAAAACCATGCATGAAATTGGCAATGTTTTTTTCCCTAAATAATTGAGCGAAAAAATTAAGCGTCTCAAAAAAAGTTCACCCTTTAGAATAAAAAAAATCGTGTTGAGCGTTTTTCAAAATACGAATTTGTTCTTAAGATATTGCGCTGCAGTCCACAGCCTGAGACACCCTGTATATTTATGTATATCAATCACATGCAGTCTAAACTTATTTTCAAATCCGTAGAGAGAATGCAAGCCCATTTTTTTGGAAACACTTCAATAAGGAAAATATGTTTTTCCCCGAATCTCACAGTATTACAATTAGAATTGATTGATCGCCTCCATAGTAAGAAGCACAAGAAAAAGCGATGCTCAAAGAATTATGAAGGCTCGGGCCTTCACATACTGTATTTGCAAATAAATTCAATTTGATGAAAATAAAAAATAGAATGAGAATGTATTTATAATTTACTCGAAATCTAAGTGGCACTAAAATACAGCCAAGATCTGGACCTAATGTCGAGTGGCCAATCAATTTTGGCACGCTCGCACACAACACCTCCTTCCTAGGGGAAATCGGTTAATCTCTGGGGAGGGCGCAGGTTCCTTTTTCCCTTCCTCAAGGCAATTGGAAGATCCTGAGATCTTGGAGATGAAGTCCTGGTGAGTGTTGTTGGGGATTGATTATTATTGGAAGTAGAGTTTTGATCAAGAGCAGGCGAAAAGTAGTCTGAGGAGAAAATTGATTACTTGTGTTTTGATCTGAAGCTTCTCGCGTGGAACTCTGAGGAGTAGATTGGTATTTTGATCTGTAACAGATGCCTGCCTCTTGTGATAAAAACTGCGTGACACTTGTTTATCGTTTAGTTCAAAACCCACTTTTCTGATTTGATCAATATGGCGTCTCTATTTTTGTCCGTCCAGTGTAACATTCCATCTTGGCTAATAATGGTCCCAAAACATTTATGTCACATTTCCTTGTATTATTATGTTCATAGCATTACAAGACAATTTTAGTGGACTGCGTTAGTAACACAGCCACGAAAATGAATATGTAACTGTCAGTAACCGCCATACGAAATTTGAACGTAAATTTTTTTTGTTTTCAATTTTGTGTTGCGAACGACATTTCTTGTAAAGATGTATGATCATGAGAGCTGGGGATCTACTGGAACCAATCCAAGAGGTGAGTGTCTTCTAAATTATTTAATTTCGGAAGGTTTATTTGTGTTAAATCAAGGAGCTGAGCCTACCTTTTTAACCAAAAACAGGAGGGAGGTTCTGGACATAACTGTCGNAATATACGAATATACGAATGTAAAGATGTATCCAAGTGAGACAATAATAATTCATAAGTGGTATGTGCAATTCAGAGAGGCTAGAGAAACTTGTCCCGCTCTGGTCGATTACTTAAGAGAGAAATTAACACGAAAACTGAAAGTCAAATCGAAAATTAAAATAACAAATAAGATTTCTTTTTTAATAAAAAAAAATCAAAATTACAATGAAAATTAGACAAAAAGTTCAACTTGAAGGTAATATTTGAGAAAAATTTCAAGGTCACCAGAATATTTCCCCTAAAAATCAATGAATATTTGTTTTTTATAAAATGACCCGTTTTCTAGAAAATCCACCTTATTACTTATATTGACTCATCCGCACCACTATCACAACACAATTCCCGGCACATTTATGGCAGAGTGCACGTTAATTGATATAACATAGTTTTGTAATTACCTAATTTATACAAATTTGAAATGTTGCCACAAGACTCTCTCACTTCTCGATTGTCCCATCCCATTGGGTACACCGCTCCCCCACCAGATACCAGAAGAGCTGAAACAGCCAAAACAAAAAAATAGATTAGTCTAATATTGTGAAGGTAGAGGAACATTTGTACAAAAATGTAAATCCCTCAGAGCCTCGTAACATGATTATGAGGGTACCCCGGTACCTGTCTACGGTAACACCATACCTACCTCATACATCTCTTTCATGAATGAAATACGGGGTGTGTCAAATATTGGGTTTCAAATGTTTATGAACAAAATAATGGATGCACGGTGGGTAGAAACAAAAAATTGCAAAGTGTTTCCAATCCACACAACTTTCTCGTCAATTTTTTCTGTATCGGTTCAATCTAATGTAAATACATCTGTCATAATACCAAAAGGGATCACATGATTGGAAGACAAAAGACCGAAACATCTTACCAATCCGAATACCGTGTTTGTAAAAGCTGGACGGTTTTTTTCTCGTTTTTTTACTTTCCTTATCCTATAATGACGAAAGTATTGTATTTGGCTGAAAATTTCGATGCCGTTTTCAATGCCAAAACACGTTTTGGAGTCCCATCTTGAGTTTCAGCCATTGGTCCGTGTGTGTGTGTGTGTGTGTGTGTGTTTGAGTCTGTCTGTCCGTTCGTCTCTCTGTATACAGGATATCTCAAGAACGGTAAGTGTAGAGACTTTAAATTTTATATGTACGTCAAGATTATGCCCGGAACGAACCACCACGAAACTTTTGGTTGAAATCGAAGTTACTGTTGGCATTTTTTGGTAGCTGCAGCCTGATCTACCTTTGGCGGTTTTTGGCCGCTCTTTGGCGGTTCTTACCTTAAAAGAGAACGGTAAGTTCTATAACTTAAAATTGGGTGCCTATTTATATCAATTTTATTCATGAAATGCAAAATGACACTTTTAATTGAAATCGAATCTACTCTTGGCGGTTTTTAAGTCTGGCATAAAGAGAAAACAGTGAGAGCTAGAGACTTGATTTTTTTTACCATTTCAATTATATGTATTGTACACCTCCTAATATTTTATAGATAAAGAAATTCGTGTGATGTTTTCATAGATTTATTTTTCATCCATCCTGTATACCTTCATATCATTATGTGACATCCGCCATGATATTTAGCATAATTAGTACCTGTATGGAATTTACGAAAATTCAAAGAAAACTTTAGGGAATTTTCGTAAAGTTTTCTTTTTGATTTGATCAAGTCACCTAATTGATATTACGTCTAACTTGTGTATGTATTTACTTGAAATGTAACAGTTTAGATTTTCAAAATATATGCTCCTCACACTTCTGCATGTGGGTTTCTATTCTTTGAACTGACATTAATTTTCACTTTAACTTTATCTGTCGTAATTTGAAGACGATTAGGTTATGTCATTACTGTCATTAATCCATTATAAACTAGTTTATCATTTGGGTACGAAATACAGAAACAGCAACAAAAATAAACTTTTATCATAAATAATATTTTACTAAGGTACTCTGCAAAATTTTGTATACAAAGAAAGAAAAAATATTTTCCTGTATACTAACAGGGTGTTTACCTTCCAGCTGCACCGCAGGAATTGACATGGGATTTTTTTTATTATTATTTTTTGTGGTGTTTACCTTCCAGCTGCCCCGCAGGAATTGACATGGGATTTT
>CM022877.1:11411139-11429581 GCA_012654025.1 Pachypsylla venusta | reverse complement strand
GACTGTAGAGATTTATATTGAAATGGATGCCTGCGTCTTTAAGAATACATTAGAAGTGCATGATCTATTTTGAAATGGATGCCTGCGTCTTTAAGAATACATTAGAAATGCATGAAATCATCAATGTTGGCTCTTTACATCTCCACAATTGGATCTCTACTGTATTAACTTTGTTCCAAATTCAGTCAAATAGATCAAAGTCTATAATGATCCCCCAATGCAATAAACAAATTAAAGACAGTATATAGAAACAAATAAAAGTGGCTCTCTGAAGAAGGGAGCTCTGTAGCGAAAACTGTACTCAATTCTGATCATACCATTGGACGCGCCTTGATATTTTACATTATATGGGACAAAAAACCCGATTTTGAAAAAATTCGTGTTAGACACCTTCTGAAATAAGGTGATGAGATTTTTTGATTAAATTAATTAATAGAAAACTAAATCATCCAACTTCAATCCAATACAAGAAAAATTGAGCACTGTATATTGGTTACCGTGGGAAACCGCAAAATGCTGCTCCGCGTGATCTTTCCTGATATTCAAAGGTACATCGAAACTTATGCTTCTATAATGTTATGTGAAGCAAACATATTCATGTTGCCATGCATAATGCTCATGCTGCACATATTATCTCACATGAAATTTCATAAGACTCTCATATTTTACAAAAGCTACATTTTGTACGTTTTTCAACAAAAAACTTTACGTTTCTATACATAGCAAAGTTTATTGTTTTTCAAAACTTTGTTTTAAAGTTCTTCTAGAAATTGTTAAACTTAAGTACAGGGTAGTTAACAGTAACCGAAAGTGTCAATTTTATTAATTTCTGTCAGAAATGTGCAACTTTTAGCACAAGAAACACGTAACCCAAGTGACGTGTACGGTTGTAACATTTCAGTATTCTTGGTTTAGAAATTATGTTGACAATTAAAAAAAAAATCTAGAATACCTGAAAAGAAATCCAGAAAAATACTCAACTTTTTTAACTAAGTTCTTAAATTTTGTGTTATTTTTTACTTTCTTTATCCTATTTAAAAAGGAAAGTATTGTAATGGGCTGAAATTTTCGATGTCGAGTTTTTAATGCCAAAACACGTTTTGGGGTCCCCAGAGCCCAACTCTCGAGTTTCAGCCACTGGTCCGTGTATGTGTGTTGGTGGAAATCGAATACACTCTTGGCGGTTTTATGCCGCTTTTTAGCGGTTTTAGTCCTGCTTAAAATGAGAACGGTAATAGCTAGAAGATTAAACTTGGTGCCTATTCTCTTAATTTCATACAAGAAATTGAAGAATCGAACTCAGTATGTAGTGTAATATATTGTGGGCCGCTAATTAGCGGTTGAAGCCCGCTTTTTGGTGGCTCCGCTTGAAATTTGAAATTTGGTGACAATTCATATCAATTTCATATAAGAAATTGTAAAATAAAACTTTGGTTGAAGTGTAATATATCAAGAAGTGTAATATATAATTTTATTTCCGCTCTGGGGACTTCAAAATGTGTTTTGGCATTGAAAACTCGAGATCGAAAATTTCAGCCCATACAATACTTTCTTCTTTTTTATAGATAAGGAAAGTCGTGTGATGTTCACACCAGATTTTTTTTAAATAACACAAAATTTTAAATCCATTTTGAAGATATATTTAGGTAAAAATATTTTTATTTTACAAACAAACAAAAAATAAGTTTGACCATTTTTATTCGGCTTAACTTATTTTTTATTTATTGTAAGTGAAGTAGAAATTATCATCAAAAAACTATCAACACAAAAAACAGCAAAAAAAAAATATGCATTCTAGAGTGCAACTCTTTTTTGCCAAATAATGCTTTCTTTTGGAGCAAATCGGACTTAGAACCAAATGGAATGGCTTTTTATTCAGTGCGGCAGCGTTCCTACTCTGAATTGTTAAACTGACTTTTTGCTTTAAGTATGATTTGGTGTTCTTGCCAAACTCAAATCAATCGAACTCGGGATGCATGCTATTGCGGTTGTTATGGATTAATGGTTCAAAAGTTAAGGAGTGTTCACGGTCATTGTGGGACATACTGTAAATCAAGTGCATAAAGCAGCGTGGCTGACATTACAAACTGTAAGGAATTTCATTATCTTAGGAAACTGTTTCAAGTAAACGAAAATATATTATAATATTTTGGTCTGGACGAAGGTACATTGGGTATCTAAAATATAAGAGATAGCTATTATACGTATAGATAATCACCGAACAAATTTGGATTCTTTCAATAAGTCCTCAAAGATAAAAAATAATAAATTTTTCAACATTAACATCATTTAGTGTGAATACAATTTTTTCCCTCAGTTTTGGAGACTTAAAAATCTGGGAAGTTCCTTTGCTGGCATCGTTTCCCATTTTTCAAGATTACTCACTGCTCTGCTGTATTTTGCAAGTTTGGGAATAATAATAGGTCTTTGAATGGGTCTTATTTTGCTGTATTTTGCAAGTTTGGGAATAATAATAGGTCTTTGAATGGGTTTCATTTTGCTGTATTTTGCAAGTTTGGGAATAATAATAGGTCTTTGAATGGGTCAAATTTTGCTGTATTTTCCAAGTTTGTGAATAATAATAGGTCTTTGAATGGGTCTTATTTTGTTGTATTTTGCAAGTTTGATAATAATAATAGGTATCTGAATGAGTTTTATTTCGCTGTATTTGCAAGTTTGGGAATATAATAATAGGTCTTTGTATGGGTCTTATTTCGCATAATTGCTCAGACTGATAGAAAATCTTCCTCAATCCCCGATTTTTCCAATTGTTGGGTGACGCATATTTGGTTTATACTCGTATTGAATGATACATTATTTGAAAGTTTATTTTAAAAGAACACAATAAGCGAAAACAATAAATCTTTATCACTTTCACGAAAAAAATAAAGATGGTTAGTTTTCGCTAAGGAAAACTTATTCAAAAAAGATGTTTTTAATAAAAAAAATTCAAATTTGGGTCATCTTATTTAAGATTTTAGTTGGGAGAGGGGCGCGCCCCCATTGAAGTGTCCCTGCATTTCAGCATATTATTAAATTAGACCTTAAGCTTGAATTTATGGACATAAACAAAATTTCCAATTTCCAGGTTGAGGCGTTCAAACAGTGAAGAGACTTTATGAATGTTTTGCTGAAATTCTATCCCTAAAAACAAATCATCAACAGCCACTGGCGTAGATTTTCCTGACCACTGATTTTATAGCAACACTATATCAATGCAACCACGTTGAAAAGTTTCTTTGACAAGTTCATGATTTCATTAGGTATAAGAAATACATTACGACTTCTAGTTCACATTTCCACACAAAGTATCTTTTTATAATAAAAAGTAGTATTTTCGCCGAGTGCATGCTCATATTCCATATCCATCAGCATCTCCCATGACTTGGGAGCTCTTCGCATATTCCCACGGGTAATAAAACATAAGAGCTTCATATATTTTTTTACTCTTCTTTGGCAGTCTGGCATGAATATTATGTACATATGTATTAAGTTTACAAATATCGCACACTTACTTATAAGTTACATAGTCAGTTTATAGGATACGCAAAAGCATCATAAATTAATTCTAAAGTAGAAAAAGTTCTAGTAAGACCTAGCCATGTTCTAAATCACTTATCACAAAGAACCGACGCGCCCCAATGAGTAATATGTCTCCTCATGATGGCCGGTTCTACGCATCAGGACGTCAAAAACATTTCGGTAACCTCATATTAACCTATTTCTACTATTTTACCGAATCTGAATAAAAAAAAGGGAAGAACCGCTGATTTTAACAGGAGCACCGCTACAACAACAACAACATGAGTTGTATGGATAAAAAGAAGCAAATACTTTCATTATGGCATCTTCTATTGCAAATGTTGTAAAGCATTAGTAAGACCTATGATTTAAAAAAGCATAAAAAATAAATAAATGTGTTTACTTACGCAGATGCTGAGGACACAATATCAGCAATATCAGAAGACACTACGACCAAATTAGCAATATCAGAAGAGGACACTAGGAACAAATTAGCAATATCAGATGAGGACACTAGGAACAAATTAGCAATATCAGAAGAAATAACTAGGAACAAATTAGCAATATCAGAAGAGGACACTAGGAACAAATTAGCAATATCAGATGAGGACACTAGGAACAAATTAGCAATATCAGAAGAAGACACTAGGAACAAATTAGCAATATAAGAAGAGGACACTAGGAACAAATAAGCAATATTAGAAGAAGACACTAGGAATAAATTAGCAATATCGGAAGAGGACACTGGGAACAAATTAGCAATGTCAGAAGAAGACACTAGGAACAAATTAGCAATATCTTCCAAAGATTTTTAATAGTATGATGCCTGAGAGACACGTTTAACAAAATATAGAATCATCGTATTTGGGGGAAGCATCATCTATTACCTTGCCACACCTATCTAAATATATAAATCAGAAATTTATATGTGGGGTTGTCTGCTCCAATATCGTAGCCCAAATGATAGCAGATAGCGATAAATGGAAGGGAATGTCCCCTCCCCCCCAAAAAAATCATGGTCTACGACTCCAGGAAATATATCAGAACTAAAATATGTCAAGTCGTTTTCGAGTTATTCACCAAACTCAGACAGTCACGGTCGGATATCTTGAAATTAGTCGCGAAAAAATATTATTAACTTAAAGCGAAAAAGTTTTAGGTGACCGTTTAGTCCTTATTTTGGGACATTTTATTCCAGAGTTACGAGTTCGAAACTGGGTACGGGCAAAATAAAATTTAGAAAATACAAAAAAGTCAGAACGGCCGTGTCTCTAAGGCCCCTTAAGAAAGGTTTAAATATTGATTTTTTAAAGGTTGCAATATACAGAATGGACACAAACCCATACTCACCCCAAATTCCAATGTCCTTGAAAAACAAAAAAGCAATATAATAAGAATCGTAGCGAAGCACCGGCGAAACAGCGAAATGAGAATATAATTTCTTTTCTTTTTCCAAAAAGTCATATGAAAAAGGCAAAAAATGTGGGTCTTCATACCTACAAACTATCTTTCGTGTTAATATAGTCGGCAGTTACTTATACTCTTGACGTGCGTGCATCTACCGATACGCTTGATTGCAAATACAATCTTTATAAAAACACAAGAAGGGGTGCTTTCGGGGCGTTAGCCCAACATACTTTGTATTTTCAGCATCCATGCCTCCTCATCTTAAAATTTTAAATCTATTGTTAACATTTTTGAGAACATATAGACAATTTCATTCCAATTGTATACGAAATTTTATTACTATACCAAAGTTCTGTCGCTCAAAGTTATATACAGTTAAAGTATGAGGAAAATATCATAATATGTCATTGAGACAGGATAATCGCTTAAACAATACACAACATTCGAAATTTATAGAAAACTTTCAATCCCCACCACCTTTGTTTTAACTAACTTAGAGAAATGTATAAAGATAACTCCTCTCCCCCCCCACACACATCACACACATCTTTGTTTGAAACTTTCTCCTCCCCCTCACCTTATGAATCTTATTTTACATACAAGGTCAAAAGCAAGATACAAAAATAGAGTACGTTAACTTTATAAGTGGTCCATACTATTTACTATGGGGTTTTCGTTTTATGGCCCCAAAGATTTTATAGTACAGATAATGGCGCTTGTTCAAGCTGATTTGAAATGAAAAGTCTGTTTTGATTTAATGTTTTGACAAGATTGAATTCATTTATAGAGAATTTAATTTTGTTAGATGATATAATGGACAATCTGTATTTTGTATAACCAAATTATACAAATTACAAGTATAAGACTAGTAATATTCACTAGTAGTTTATTATGATATGTGAGTCCAAGGGATCTCGCTGTGATACATTCCAACCAAACTCAGCCAAATCAGTTTTTTCACATAGCCCAACACCCTGTATATATACGTAATATTTATCAATAGCTTTAAAACTAAGAATATTTCATTTGAATTAAAAGTTAAGAAGTAATGTGAAATGCACTCTATATTGTACAGCTCTTTAAAACTCTACCGATGGCATCTTTTGGAGGAAATTTAAAGGCGGTCCGAATTAGGATACCATGCAATTGTCTTCTTCCTTAACTTCACCCTTTCCCAATTCTATTCGGGATTGGCACTGTTTTCCTTAATTCTACCACGCCACAACCTTTTGTTTGGAGGATGTTTACACGATAACCCTAGCTTGCTTCTCACAGTATAAATTGAAAGTGCGTAGAAACTCGCTTTTTGCTGATGATCTCTCATCGTTCGTTTGAAGCAGAGTATTTTAATGGCTGGATGCCCTTCCTAACACCAAACACCTTTCTGTATTTACACGGGCTTAGGACCGACATCTAATGAAACTGGTTTGCTCCCCTCGGTGGCTACATTCTAAAACTTATAATGAATCCATAATCCAATTTGTTGTATAATTTTATACCCTGAAGTTGAAACTAAATGATCGAGTGTCGTGAGTAATAGGAAATTATAATAAAACAAAAGAAAGAAAGGGGAAAACTTTCTTGTGGAGTTTTCAGCTTTTCCAAGTCTTTTGTCATATTTCGGTTTTTATACTTCCCGGGTGATATAAATATTATAAAACTTTGCTTAAATATTTTATAATATGTGGAGATTTTATATGACACGGGTATAAAAACTTGTCCCCGAAGATGTATCATGACTGCTCAGGGAGAATACATTGCAAAAGAAAAGCATAAGTCATAGGTTTTCAGTATTTATAAGATAACTTGTTAAATCTTCTTGGAGATAGTTTGCAAAAACTTTATTTTGAGAAAACGCTGATCAAAAATTTTTATTTTGATCATCTCAGAGCGTGGAGACTTTGTACTTTATAAGGAAAAACGGACTGTGCAAGTCAAAGTATTTAATGTTGCAAATGATGTGTTCTATTCAATTTTTTGAATAGAACACATCAGGGTCACTCATTATATGAAGATACAAATTGGATGAGTCACCCATTATATGAAGATACAATTCGGATGGGTCACCTATTATATGAAGATACAATTCGGATGGGTCACCTATTATATGAAGATACAATTCGGATGGGTCACCTATTATATGAAGATGCAATTCGGATGGGCCACCCATTATATGAAGATACAATTCGGATGGGCCACCCATTATATGAAAATACAATGCGGATGGTTCACTTATTACAATATGAAGATAGAATTCGAATGGTTCACCCATTATATGAGGATACAATTCGGAAACCCTTTCTTTCGTTGAGCCCCAGTTCAAGGACTGAAACTGAAGAAGCAAATACTCGTGATATGAAATTAATTGAAATACTGTTCGTTTCCATTCCACTCAAAAGATCAACATAATATTTCAAAATATTCGATTTTCTTTTCAAAATAAACATATACAGGGTGTTTTCTAGGAAAAAAAACGTCCACACGAAACCCCTTCTTCTATTGATTTAATCGGTCTTTTCCTAGAAAACACCCTGTATATGTTTATTTTGGACACTCCTCCCAAAGATATGATTTCTTTTTGATAGTTGCAACCATTTCTGAAAGGCTTTACATTTAAATGAAAGTTGTTCCACCTGATAACCTCTTTTTTTCTCTTACCGTCTCTTTAACATCTATTGGTCATTCGAGACGCAGGTTTTACCCTCCATTTGCTGGAAACATACGAACCAGCTACCCACATTAACTTCAATCAGCCTTGGGTTGGGCCGGAAAAATAGCCAGTATCAAGCGGCGCGAAACCACTTGGGCACCCACGTGGTTAACTTCAGTGAACTAATGGGAACTGGTGTATTCAACGTGCCATAGAAAATGGCTACTAATAACCTGTACTGGTTACAATAACTTGAGTTTGAGAAGTTTGGATCCTTCCAGAATTATCAAAAGCGGAGATCATGTGTTAACCACGAGTTAAAGTCATCTTAATAACTTAGGTTTATGAAACCTCGCAAACAAAAATTATAACTGTTCATAATTTCGTGGTTTTATCTTGAAAAAATCTCTAGTCAAAACATGTCTGGAAAATTAATGAAAACGCAAGAAATTTAAGATTCAAAAACTTCAACTATTATCGCGAGAGGGAGAGAGAGAGAGAGAGAAGGAGAGAGAGAAAGAGGGAGGGAGAAAACAGATACGGATCCTTAGGGTACCTACAGACAGCCTCATACTTACTTATCTTATGGCAGACATCGAGAAATCTGTGGACTCCCATATGAACATGTATGTTTGTTTTTCATTGCATATACTCGTATGTGCATTTGTGTGCTATGCAATATGCAATAACATAAGTAAAAAACTAAATATGCGTATCTCTGCGAATAAGAGTTGGGCACAATGTATTGAAATCTCTGAAGCAATAGATTCTCATTTCGATTTTGGCTAATATGGATCTAGTCTGATTTAAAGTGACGGCACCTACTATTACCTTATTTATTGTAACCAAAGGGGGTGGTAAAAATTTCATCTGAATTAGCTGTGCGAATGACATCTATAATAATAAAATTTAATGTAACGAAGGATGTTTACCCAAACCAGTAAGAGATAACGAAAAATTGATATGAATCAATTTTTGAAAAAAAAAAAAAAAAAAAAAAAAAAAAAACGAAAACAATACGCTGAAACCCCAGAAAAATCAAAATACAAATATGTTGAACCTCTTTTGAGTTACGGCTGATTTTTCAATTTTGACCAAATTCAGCTGGTCACGGTCCGATATCTTAAATTTTGTCGCGACAACAGATCAATACAAAGTGAGAAAGTTTTAGGTGGCCTTTTAAACCATAATTTAGGACATAGTTTGCAAAACACTGCCCAACCGTTTTCGAGTTACGGCCGTTTCATGGAATATTTTTAGCACGGGAACGGCCATGCCTTTAGGGCAATACGCTAGAGGCCCTAGCAAAGCACGTTCAAACAGCTATTTTCTAATAAAATCGTAACTTTGAGAGGTGTAGTTTCCAAGAAAAAAACACTCACACCCTCTATAAATTGTGACAAAAGCTTTTGGTATGCAAAAGCAAACACAAAATTTTAAAAAGGTTTTTAAATATTTTATAGCAAACAGCATTGTGAAGATATATTGTTAACGGAGCACTGCTTGCAATTGTAACAGAAATATCCAGAGCGCCGAGCGACCCACATAAACCTGGAGGGAGGCTAAAAAAATAAAGCTTAATAATAAAAAAAATCAGCTTTTTTCAAATATAATTGAGCCTTTATGCATAAATATTTGACTAAATTTAATTTTAATATATTGTACGGTCTAAGCAAAAGTACCTGCACCTACTGTTCCATGCATTCAAAGGTCGTAATGATTTTATTTTTAAGAATACACAAAAGTAACTTTTCTTTTTTTTTTTAAAAAAAAGGGTAGAAAAATTAAAAGCTATAAATCACAGTGTAAAGTTAAGTGTAAAAGGAAAAAAGTAACTTTCTCATTAAAGAAAAAAAAACTACTTTCTTAACACTTTTTTCAAGTTCCTTGTTCCAAAAAAATCTTTGTTGGTAGATAAGGACTTTTTTTGTGTTTGAATGCACTTGGTTGTGCTATCATTTGGTTTCTAATCTTTATTATTAGATATGGACCTTGTATGTTTATGTTTGAATGCGCCACCTTTTCATAAATCATTAATGTCTTCAGGCAAGACATTATCGTTGAAAGCATTCATTCATATACTTCATAGTTTATGTTTGAATGCGCCACCTTTTCATAAATCATCAATGTCTTCAGGCAAAACCTTATCGTTGAAAGCATTCATTTCCATACTTCATGGTTTATGTTTGAATGCGCTATCTTTTTATAAATCATCAATGTCTTCAGGCAAAACCTTATCGATGAAAGCATTCATTTCCATACTTCATAGTTTATGTTTGAATGCGCTACCTTTTTATAAATCATCAATGTCTTCAGGCAAAACCTTATCGTTGAAAGCATTCATTCCTATTCTTCATAGTTTATGTTTGAATGCGCTACCTTTTTATAAATCATCAATGTCTTCAAGGAAGACCTTATCGTTGAAAGCATTAATTCCTATCCTTCAATAGTTTATGTTTGAATGCGCTATCTTTTTATAAATCATCAATGTCTTCAGGCGAGACCTTATCGTTGAAAGCATTAATTTCCATACTTCATAGTTTATGTTTGAATACGCTATACCTTTTTATAAATCATCAATGTCTTCAGGCAAGACCTTATCGTTGAAAGCATTCATTCCTATCCTTCAATAGTTTATGTTTGAATGCGCTATCTTTTCATAAATCATCAATGTCTTCAGGCAAGACCTTATCGTTTAGAGAAAAAGACAGTCCTACCCTTCATATAAAAACAATGAAGACTTCATAGAATTCTGAATTATTTCAAAATATTTTTTTCCCGGTCTTTTTCTCTAAAAGTTGACCCCTCTGCCAGATCCCTTTGAAAATAAGTATACACTCCGTGTATATATCTTTCCGGACTCTAAATTCAAAGTACCACGATTTTGTAATAAAAAATAGGAAATTTCATTCAAAATTGTGATACTCTGTCAAGTAAATCCATAAAATATATATATATATATATCTTCATTTGACTAAAAATGTTGAATCTAGCAACTATTTTTATACTATTCCGAGTAGCTCTGATGATGTACTCAAAGGAGAAAATGAAGCTCTCTATAACATCTTGGATAAATTTTGTCTAATTAGAAAAGTAAATTGGCTGCCACAGATTTCTTAAGAGCCCTCATTTATTAATAATCTCTTTAATCTTCTACCAATCCAGATCGTTTAACTCAGGTACGGCCGCCAAAGGTCACTACTCACATTTAAGTAGCTATTCAATTGTCCTAGCTGAGTGCAACCTGAAATCACAAGGACTAAGTCGAAAATTTCACGACCCCACCGTGAACTAATACCACTGTGATACCCACAACAGTGCACTCTTATTGGAAAAGTACTTTGTGCTTAAAAAGATTTGTAGGTATTAATAAGATTAAAATATATTTATGAAAAAAAAACTCTTCGTGGATCTTTTAAAGATCCTCAAAGGACCTCAGGCTCTTTGAGCACTCTTTCAAAATTGTATTTTCATATCCATCAAACACCCTGTAAATTTCAGTTTTTTAAAAAGTTCTTAAGATTTTGAATGGTTTTCATACTTTTGTAAGACCCTGTAGGAATATTAAGGAACCACTTTGGAGTGACTTTATCGTCGTAATATCTCAACTCCAAACTGAGATGACCAAATATTTGTTTTCACACGATGTGCCCTATTTATTATATTATGAAGTACAAAATGTTCTAAACTAAATTATAAATTTAGAACAGAGGGGTACAAACGAGAGTAATATATATTTTGATAAAATAAACGACTTAACAAACTTTTGAAAAGAAAAAAGTCCGGGTACGTGGCGGAAAGCTGAAAGTCCTGAGAAACCTCATCCCTCTTAAAAAAAAAAGAATTTCCAAAATAAACTTTATCATCACGGTGTTTCAGTAAATGTACGGGGTGGTTCCCAATTTGTTTTTATTAATTTTTACGTACCTATTGGACCAATAATGAAAATTTGGAAAAAAATAAATCAAAACTCACAAGATACCACCTAGAGAGAAAGATGTGAAAAAAGCCCTTTCCTGTTTTAATTACGCAAAGTGAGTGCACAAAAAATTAGTAAAATTTATTTATTTTTAATATTATAAGTTAGAATAATATTGTTCATTATATTTAAGTGTATAGATTGCAATAATAATAAAATACAAGAAATTTGTAGAACATAAAGTCAAGTGTTTTTAATCATTTTCATTTCTTGTATTTGATAGTTCTACCAAGTGTTCTAAAGGTTTTTCTTTCTTTAATAATAAAATGCCTTCATCGGGTATTTTTATCTTTAAAAAAATATTGATAGTGCAATCGTATGTCGACAAAAAAACCTAGAATGCTAAGATTTTTTTTTAAAAAAAAATATTTCAGCTATCAGTTTGCGTTTCCGAAATGTATGAGAATGCAGCTCTAGAGATATTACTGTTCATAATTCCAGATATATGATATGATATGATATGTATCTCGTGTTCGATATTTTCGTTAATAATAGGCATGGGTCCCCGGAAACATATCAAGCATTTTGAAATTAAATATATGATTAGAAAGGTTTAGAATTCATGGTATTGAAACATATCAAGCATTTTGAAATTAAATATATGGTTAGAAAGCATTTTGAAATTAAATATATGAATTATAACATGGTATTGAAACATATCAAGCATTTTGAAATTAAATATATGGTTAGAAAGGTTTAGAATTTATGGTATTTACTATCTTATTGTATTGAAATTTCCTCATTCCATGAATAATTCTATTGGACATGGCCCCTTCTCTATCTTCACACCTTTCCAAAATTCAAAAATTTCAGGCCGTTCCAAATAAGGTTATACGTATATTAAAAAGATGGAGCTATGAAATAATTCAAGAACAGTTTAAGTCTGGAAGATTTTTTTTTCAAGAAAAATCTAAGAAAAAAACATTCAAAATATTATTCTGATGTCCCGTCGTTTGCGAACCATCCGGTATACGTTTTAGGCTTTTTTACATCTTCATTCTTTATTAAGATTTAAGTTTAATTTATTTTCATATTTTGTATATTATTATTTTGAATAAAAATTAAGTTAAAATATTCAAAAAATTAAATTAAAATTGTGAGGAAAAATATTTGTTTATTTTTTATTAGTCATTCTGCAACAAAGGAAATTGGTTTCAATTTTTACGAACGAAATGATGGCACGATTTCTGATTTAGATTTATTTCTTTTCAGGATGGGAGAGAGGTTATACTATTTGACGCCATACCACTTTACAAAGGAAATATATATTTCTGTTATAATGTCACAATTTTCAGTTGGAATTACAATCGAAATGATGGAACGATTTCTGATTTAGATTTAGTTCTTTTCAGGATGGGAGAGAGGTTATACTATTTGACGCCATACCACTTTATAAAGGAAATGTATATTGTTGTAATAATAATAATTTAGCACATTTATAAACTTTGATATAATATTAAATATTTTTGTAAAACTTATGAAAAAGAAAACATTGCACTTTTGATCAGAAAACTTTTTTCAATTTGTCAGTTGTTGATTTCTGAACGAATTCTGCNGATTTCTGATTTAGATTTATTTCTTTTCAGGATGGGAGAGAGGTTATACTATTTGACGTCATACAACTTTATAAAGGAAATGTATATTTTTTTTATAATGTCACAATTTTCAGTTGGAATTACAATTGAAATGATGGCACGATTTCTGATTTAGATTTATTTCTTTTCATGGCGGTGGTTAAGTTTTTTCATGATGGGAGAGAGGTTATACTATTTGACGTCATACCACTTTACAAAGAAAATGTATATTTCTGTTATAATGTCACAATTTTCAGTTGGAATTACAATTGAAATGATGGAACGATTTCTGATTTAGATTTATTTCCTTTCATGATGGAAGAGAGGTTATACTATTTGACGCCATACCACTTTACAAAGGAAATGTATATTTCTGTTATAATGTCACAATTTTCAGTTGGAGTTACAATCGAAATGATGGAACGATTTCTGATTTAGATTTATTTTTCTCAGGCCGGGAGAGAGGTTATACTATTTGACGCCATACCACTTTACAAAGGAAATGTAATTTCTGTGATTTAAAGCAGAATTTTTTAAAGGCGTGCAGCCAAACAGCAAACCCAAACCTTCTGTATTTACACAGGCTTAGGTCCGTCGTCATCTAATGAAGCTGATTGGTTCCCGATTCGGTGGCTACATTTATCTTCTAATATATAAAATTCTCGTGTCATGGTGTTTGTTACATTACTCCCCCAAAACAGCTTAACTGATTTTAACGAATTTTTGTATGTACATTCGGTAGGTCTGCGAATAAGTTTTTATCTATAATTTAATAGAATTGAACACCAAGTTTGATGGGTAGGACGTGTTGGGAGTAGTATTCAGATCCAGCCTAACGGAATATTACTCCCAACACGTTCTACACAAGTTGATAAACCCGTTATTACTCCCCATGTTCTCTCATCTTCTCGAAACGAAGTTCAGGTACTCAGCTAGTTTTACTATACAATAATATAAACCACAATCACAACATTAAACCGTCAGCATTTACTAATAGGCGGTGGTTAATTTATTTCCAAGTTCATAAATTAACGCAAGTTTTCCTTCGCTAAATGACTCTGAAAAGTTTATTCCTGCGGGGACTTCTTGATAACAGGTTTCGTTAACACGTTAAAGTTTAAACTTTCATAATAAATTGCTGTAGCTTTCGCTTTTTGTATCTGTTAAAAAAAAGAGTTTGGCATAACGACCTTTATGCAAATATGCATAAATAGTTTAACAGATTATAATTCTTTTGATTAAACGAAATTTTTGACTTGGTTTATACGATTGCAAAATCGCGAAGATATATTATCTTTTCAGTGAGAATTTAAGCCAATGAGTTGTGGGTTTCTACGAGTGAGAAATACGAACGCACACATCAGGCGACAAGTGTATCCACAAGGCTAATCAAGCTCGCTGAAGTTTTAGCCTTGGCAAAGTAAATATAAAAGCTACTTTCCTAACACAGTGGAGTCTGAAGGTAGTAACACATCACTATTTGTCATGATTACAAAATTTTGGCACTATTTATTTGATGAATATTTGACACACTATTTGATGAGACTTTCACATAAAATAATTTTCTGTGGAATAATAATTATGTCACTGACTGTGTATCGTAAGCTTGTAACCGTCACCTGATAGAAGTTTGCCTGAGAAGAAATAATATTTGAAAGTTCAAATTGCAATGTGAAAAACCTGAATTAGAATATTACGTGAAGGTCATTTGAATAATAATTATGTCACTGATTGTGTATCGTAAGCTTGTAACAACCGTCACCTGATAGAAGTTTGCCTGAGAAGAAATAATATTTGAAAGTTCAAATTGCAATGTGAAAAACCTGAATTAGAATATTACGTGAAGGTCATTTGAATAAGTTTACTCTTAAACTTTTAACTTAGGAAAATGAATTAGTTTTTTGAAATATTAACTTTTTATTTCTTCTGAGTTCAATTTAACTTTAGACACTTAAACTTAGCACATTTCTTCACTTCCTTGTTTTGCTCACGAACAGGGAAGCGTTGCATGCAGAGGGTTGATTTTTTTCCCGTCTCTTTAACATCTATTTGTCATTCAAGACGGGTGTTTCTCCCTCCATTAGCTGGAAACTTGCAAACCAGCTACCCACATCGACCTCACCCAGCCTGGCTTGGCCGCAAAAATAGCCAATATCACCAGGACGAGAACCCACGTGGACACCCACACGGTACAACCTCGCTGGATGTTGCTTAACTTCAGTGATCTATTGGGAATCTAGATTGGATTTATATTGGCTTTTAATTAATCTATATGAATTTCTCTATTTTGTTTTGTAAATGTATTTTGTGTTATTATGTGACAATTTTTGTGGGCACCATAGCATAACAAGATCTTTTTAACAATCACTCCAATATCACTAAGTCTAAGATAGACTTAACAATTCGCTATTAATACAGACTACTCAATTTTACCCAGGGGGTTTGATTTACACCCATACACAACCAGACAAAATTAAAAAAAAATACTTTTCTGAACCGACCAGGAATCGAATTCGTTACGTGCTTTATGCAAGCCGAGGGTGATGTATACACCGCCAAGGAGAAATCCTTAAATTTTATTCCTTTATTAAAAATTAAAGTACAGTATCAGTTCATTATTTGATTTTCAGAAATTCTTTCTACATAAATGAACTCGAAAATATTTTATATTTCAAAAGATTATAACTGCCTTGACTGATATAATGAGGTGTTGACTCCCTCTTTGTCACTTGATTNGATGTATACACCGCCAAGGAGAAATCCTTAAATTTTATTCCTTTATTAAAAATTAAAGTGCAGTATCTGTTCATTATTTGATTTTCAGAAATTCTTTCTACATAAATGAACTCGAAAATATTTTATATTTCAAAAGATTATAACTGCCTTGACTGATATAATGAGGTGTTGACTCCCTCTTTGTCACTTGATTTTAAAACAGCAGTTAAAGCGCCTAATTAAAAAAAAATGTCAAGAAAAACGCATATACACGGACGGAAGTATTGATTCAGATGAATATAATAAAATTAATATAGGATCATATTCGACATTCGACCAATAGAGGACCTATCAGTACCCTGAAAATCAATAGCGGATTTAAACTTTCGCCGCCCCTGGGCAATTTAGAATCTATAAACATTAATGAAAAAAACAATGCTCGAAATCTCATTTATTTTATTTCAATTATTGTTATTATTTCTTTTTAATTTTTTATTTCAATAAAGTTTGCTATAATGAAAGCAAAAAATCTTTCTGATTTTCAAACGTGTAAAAAGTGAGAAAAATTTAAAAACATAGACACTGTTTTCATTGCAGCTAAATGCAAAAAAAAAAATATATATTTTTTCATATTTAAGTTGCAATGTGAAAAATATTTTCATATTTTGCCGCCCCAGGCCTATGTTGCTTATACGGTAAATCCGCGACCACTGAAAATCATAAACAATTCAATTAAAATTTGATGAGCGGAGAGTTGCGATGCGGAAGCTAAACTGACCAACATGAGAGACATTTTTGAAACGACCTGATTCGTTATGACTTTTTAATTGAAAAAAGTGTAGGGCCTTTTATATAAAACGAATTGAAAGCTGTCCCACGTTCCATGGTTTTCAATTGAAATAGACTGGAAACGGGCAAAATAATACCTTTCAACTTTTAACCATATTCCCCTTCCGAAGTCTAGACGCGGAAAAATATTATCTTTTCATACTTTGTCATCTTGTCATAACAAACTTGGCTTTCTTCGCATTACATTTCAACGATTCTTTTCTATTTACTTGCATTTGCAGTTCATGCGGTAGGAAGGGGCACTTCTTAACATTAATACCTGGCGAACAAATTCATTTCGAAATACAACTTAACAGATAACGTAAACAGCATAGTGTGAGACATCTTTAGAGCTTATATGTATGGCGAGTGTATCTAAAAGAATTTTCAAGATCTGTGACTCGTCTTAGTGCGCCGGAGACTGAGGACCGACGTGCAGAGGACGTTATATATGAAGTTTTATTTGGAAGGAAATTAGTTGCACTACCCCTTATCAAAGTCGAGATATCGCGTTGTGATTGTTATTTAGTTTACAGATTGCTATGATAACAAATCTAGTAATCACACTCAATCAATAATTGCAATGCAGCCAGCATTTTGACAGCAATATATGTGATTATCGTTTGGACAATTAAGTCCATATTTTCGATGTACGACCGCTGAGTCACAGCGCTTACAAACTTCGATATTCTTTTTGAAATTACAAGGTGCATTTAACACCTTTGGATTATATTCTGTGGGGATATGTAAAGTTACTAGTCGACGCTGATAAACCCCAAACTTTGGAGCACATGGAGAGCAACTTTCCTCGTCTTATTACGATTGCCTTTCCATAATAACCTCAATAATGTGTCTTTTATTTTATCCTGAAAAAAAATACAACCTTTTTAACAAGTTGCATAACAGTCGTGTGAACCGGACACCGTCCAGCATACACCAGATTTTGTTAAAGTGACCTAGATTAATGCCAGACATATTTCATTCAATGGTAGCTAACTCTCGGGAGAAATTTATTAATAAATTTTATTTGCTTTGTGTAGGTATGTGCTCGTTGGGTTTCGTTTATTTTACAATGTTTGATTTGCTACAATGCCAAGTACTCGTCAAACACGTGTTTTCTATTCAAATTGTAACTTTAAATAATTAATTCCTATTATGAAACACAAGTCGACAAATAATCATATTTCTTTCACAAAAACATATAATTTTAATAAAACTTTGAAGCATATACAGAGGGCAACAAATGTATTACTGATGGTAGTTCTTTGAGCTGTAGATCGCAATCAGTTATAAAAAACCTAATAAATGTTCCTGTGAATAGGGGAATTTAAAAAGAATACATCCAAATTCAAGCCCATGCTGGTCGTAAAAGGCGACTAAAGGCAAGCATCGGAAACGATATCCTTTCCATTACCCATGCAGAAAGCAAGGAGAAGCTACTGCATCATATGCATCCTATGTCCCCTGTGGATAGGGGGAATTAAAAAGAATACTTCCAAGGCACCCAAGTACATGCCAGTGGTAAAAGGCGACTAATAACAGGGTCGGAAACGATTTCCTTTCCATTACCCATGCAAAAAGTTATAACAAACCAATCCCACGGCTGTTAACCTGTTATGATAAATAAATGTTCCATAGCGTGTTTCATCATAATCGGGCCAAGCGTTCGCGAGTTATCGTGGTACAAAAAAACTGGTTGTGTGTACTTCTGTACGCGCGTGAGAAGTTATACTTCTGTTTAAAAATAAATTTAAAAATATTTTTAAA
>CM022877.1:11371187-11407128 GCA_012654025.1 Pachypsylla venusta | reverse complement strand
TATCCATCATTGTCTAATTAACATAGAGAACACTGAACAGAAAGTAGAATAGGAGATCTACAGTGCACCGAATATCCATCATTGTCTAATTAACATAGAGAACACTGAACAGAAAGTAGAATAGGAGATCTACAGTGCACCGAATATCCATCATTGTCTAATTAACATAGAGAACACTGAACAGAAAGTAGAATAGGAGATCTACAGTGCACCGAATATCCATCATTGTCTAATTAACATAGAGAACACTGAACAGAGAGTAGAATAGGAGATCTACAGTGCATCGAATATCCATCATTGTCTAATTAACATAGAGAACACTGAACGGAAAGTAGAATAGGACATCTACAGTGCAACGAATATCCATCATTGTCTAATTAACATAAAGAACACTGAACAGAAAGTAGGATAGGAGATCTACAGTGCACCGAATATCCATCATTGTCTAATTAACATAGAGAACACTGAACAGAAAGTAGAATATCCATCATTGTCTAATTATTAATATGACTTATGCGATTTAGCGAGAAATTAAACTGAATTTTCTGGGTATAATTACATCCCTAATGGGACCTACATACCAAATTACATGAAGATCGGTCAACTCTAAATAGCAAAAGTGGCGCCCAGAGCGTAAAGTGGCGGTTGACGCTTTGACTTTTTGGAGTCTCCTTACCTTGAAACATGTTTTTTTTTGTGTGTGGGTGTGTGGAGGGGGGGGGGGGGGGTAGCAAGTACAATTTTAAACCATGTGTCACATTGTTTTATGTTCTATCCTTTGTGTCTGGTGCAGATCATCAGAACACCCGAAGTATAATGAAAGCTTTTTGGTTTAGATTGATACCAAGTTTAAAAACATAGTGCAGGCATCGCTTATCAAACATCCCTCAGCTCTATCTTTTGTAAGTTCTCCCTTATTGTTCTAATTTGATGTTAAATAGATCTCTTATTTGATGTTAAATAGATCTCTTATTTGATGTTAAATAGATCTCTTATTTGATGTTAAATAGATCTCTAACTATAGTGGATCAAGATGATCAGGTGTTCCCGTTAGCGTTGCAGTCATTATTAGAAAAAAATATCTTAAACAAATTTAAAGAAATCATTTTCAAAGAACAAATTATTGGGCCCCCTTGGACCCCAAAAAGGACCCTGGGACCCGAAAGCCTTTAACACCGGCCATAACATATCAAAATTTTACGTTTCTACAATAAACCGCTAAAAAGATAAAAATCATTTTTAAACACACAATATTTTTGTCAAAATCAGATGAAAATTGTGGCTTGTATCGCGTAACAAACAAACACATACTCGTACACATACACACATATACGTACACACATACAAGTGCATTCCGAGACGAATAATGGGGTCAAAAGTGGAGTTCACTAACGTTTATAACTAATACTCTGAATATCAAAATCGGACACAGTAAAATGAATGATTGATGAAAGAGAAGCATGTAACTTAAAACACGCTTCAGTTGACCTTAATGAAGTCAATTGAAATATTTGCAATCACTATCTTCAGCAGTGATGTTGTTAACGTGCTTCAATTTTTTTTACTACGTTTCAACCACAAAAAAGACACACTCCGGTCATTGTTACAATTTTTGTCGTCACATCTGGGAAGTCCCCAGTATATTATTTTTAAACACAAATCAAGTCTGAACAAATGTTTTGAATATTCAAAAAAAAACTTTTTCTCCAAAAAGGAGGCAAAGGCTTTTATTTTAATGTTGTGAACACGTTTTATGTACGTACTCTCTTGAGGATCAAAGTTTTACTTTTTTTTATTTGGGGGGAAAATGGGCAGATGTTACTTTTTCCAGGCTTTTTTAAAACACAAAACAATAGCCTGTAGCTTCCAAACTCAGCTTTGCATATAAATTGCGCATGCGCAGAGTATGGCTAAAGAATGGTATCATATCAGTGCTATGAAAGCAAAACAGATACGTCGTTACTCGTGTTAGAGTGCTCACAGTTCACAGTCGCATACTTACTTCTACTAAAAAGTTTCAGTTCAATAAAAACATGAAGTGGAAGCAATTATAAACAACTGAGTGAAAATTACGGCTCCATCTGAGTGGAAAACACAAGAAGGTGAATGTTTCAGATCCCTCCCATCATCAGTGAACAATGTGAACATCGCAGCAATGCAGAAACTTCCATACAAACTTTTTGTAATTACGAAGTCTATTATGACAATGATACCTTCAATCTGATCCTGCTATCAGTGAACATGGTATAGCAATGCAGAAACTTTCATACAAACTTTTTGTAATTATGAAGTCTATTATTACAATGATACCTTCAATCTAATCCTGCTATCAGTGAATATCGTATAGCAATGCAGAAACTGTCATACAAACTTTTTGTAATTACGAAGTCTATTATTACAATGATAACTTCAATCTGATCCTGCTATCAGTGAACATCGTATAGCAATGCAGAAAACTTTCATACAAACTTTTTGTAATTACGAAGTCTATTATTACAATATTTACAATGATACCTTCAATCTGATCCTGCTATCAGTGAACATCGTAGCAATGCAGAAACTTTCATACAAACTTTTTGTAATTACGAAGTCTATTATTACAATGATACCTACAATCAGATCGCAATGCATTCACAATTCTTGATTTTACAACTAGTGCACAGTAAAAAGAAACTTTTCTTTTTCAAAAAAGTCGAACGACGAAAATTAAAATAATTAAAAAAAAAAATTCTTTCAAGAGAGAAAAAAATATAAAGCTGTAACTTTTGATTGTACAGTAGGGTGAGTCGAAAAATAAAAAAGTTTTTTTTCTAAGACTTTACAGATAAAAAAAATCAAAAAAAAAAATCGGACCATAACGTCTTCAATTCGCATCGACCTTAAAATCTGAATTGTCGGGAAAAAGGCAATTTTTTGGAAAAATCAATGGGTACCATGCAATTGCTTTTGATATACTTAATCAAATTTCATGTCTCGCACCTACCGTTCTGAAGATATCTTGTTCACACACCGGGAGACTATACTTCAAATGTGAAATATACCTTTCACATTTGAAGCATGCGTATAAATAACTCGGCCAATGTGACACATGGGTTTATTATTTTACTAGTTAAAAAAATCATCTTGACTCATCTATTATAGTGGGTATTAATTTAGTTCCCGGCGGTGTCGCAAAACTTTCTACTTAGAGCTTGTGAGTACAACCGACTAGCCTACTCCGATATGAGTAGTGACCACAGAGGTATACATTGACTCACCTATCATCATACTGTCAACTCTCCAATCAATATTGAATAACCCTGTTCAACTAGCCTACTCCAATATGAGTAGTGACCACAGAGTTATACATTGACTCACCTATCATCATACTGTCAACTCTTCAATCAATATTGAATAACCCTGTTCCATTTTTTACAAAAACTATTTCAGTTTGTCCATTTCTCATTGGTATTATTATTGGAAGAGATACAATTTCCCTCATCTCCTTTTCTCTCTCCTTTCTTCACCTTTATTATTTCCTTTTTCTGGTTATATTTTCTTTTCAATATGTCATCTGACAACTTGTTCTTTTCACAAACACAAAAATTGTGTCATGTATTTGATCATATAATATACACGAAGTTTACGTGTTTGGAATTACAGAAAATCAGTTTTTCTTCACTCCTTTTATTCTAGGATGAACACTTTTTTTGAAAATAAAGATAAAAGATAGATATATATATAATATAATATAATAATTTTTTATTGTATATAGATACAAAAAGTATGTTTACAATATTAATATTAATAGTAGTACCTATCTAAGTAGCTTAAATTTAAACACCTAATAATATGATCAGGTATCAGGTCTGAATGAGGAGCATGATTGAATGGAAATGAATCAACAATGATGTGAATTCAGTTATTTGAATGAAGTCAATTATTAAGATGGAATTGAATAATTAATGATTAGAATAAAATGTATTATTGGAATCGAAAGGAATCAGAAGTTTAGTGGAGTGGGATTAATGGTTATAAATGAATGAATTAATCGAATGAAAGAATGGAATGAATTATTTGGAATAGGATGATGATAGTGAAATGGAATCATGCCTAAAATTGGGGAATCTATGAAGTCCATGATCTCCGTACAGACCCCTTGAAGTCCTCAATACTATAAGGAACAGTTTCCAGAAGAATGCTCTTTAAGGAAATGCGGAACTCATGATTCGAATTGCATTTGGAACCCCTGGATTAAATTTAAATGAAAATAAGTATTGTTTGGAGAATACAAAGAAGTGTATTGTTTCAACTGTGCATACATATACTAACGCACACAACTTATTCTATTATTCAGTTTCACTAACAAATTAAATTCGCCCGCTTTGAACGCGAAGACTGACATTGTTCATATAACCACTCTGTGTTGTCGAAAGAAATGAGTTTTAGGGTCTAATGGAACTTATTTCATGAAAACCACCCTGTAAATATCTGTTGTGAATATCACATGACTTTCCTGATCTATTAAAATAGAAGAAAGTATTGTAATGGTTTGAAATTTTCGATGTCGAGTTTTCAATGTCAAACACATTTTGAGGTCCCCAGAGCCCAATCCCCCCTAGTTGCATAATTGATTTTCCGATTTTAAACGTGATCGTATACATCAACAAATGATGAGCCTCGTCCGAGAGGTCCTGTGGCTTCCAGAGAAATCATATACAAATTTCAGAATATGGTGCTGATTGATCGACGAGTAAAAATCCACGAAATAGTTGAGGCTACAGGCATATAACAGTGTTTCCATTTGTGCAGCATAATTGGGAAATTTTCGATGTCGAGTTTTCAATGCCAAAACAACCACAAATTCGATTTCAATCTAAGGTTCAACTTCGTAGTACGTTCCTGGCATAAAATAGACATATGTATGAAATTGAGCATTTACCGTTTTTGAGATATCTTTTTTCAGACAGACACACACGGTCTGTGTGTGTGTCTGCCTGGCTCTAACTCGAGATTTGAAAACCCGACATCGAAAATTTCAACCTATTACAACATTCTCCTTTTCAGGAGAGAGCTACAACAGGTTGTCCGATCTGAATAAGGCGCAGACGCTAAAATCAGCAGTGAAGGTGATGGCTAACACACTTATTTACTTACAAAAGGAACAGAACAAAGAAGGAGCGTTTGATCCATGAAATCAAAACGTCCTCATTTGGCCATACCTTCCATGAAAAATTTGGTGGAGTGGAGCACTATCCCACAATATAACCCGACTGAATTGAAAAAAATCCACAAAAACAAAAATTTCCATATTAAGTTTCATTAATATCAGACATGGCGTTAGAAACGTTTTAAGAAAAACCACGGATTACGAAAAGAATGAGATCTAGTATCTCATTCTTTTCGAAAAAGAACACAAACCTTCGATCTCGTGGCATGACATTAATCTAAATTTAATAAACTGTACTCTTATAGAAATTTTGCAAAAAAGAAAAGCAATTATACTCGTATCTCTTATATGAGTCGAACAAACTTTCCGTCGGATCCTAATGTCTAACACAGAATGCGCATACCCACATTTAAAATGTTACCGAAGGGACTTTCATTTCAGAAACAAAAAAAACTCCAAGTGTACAACGAGTAGCTTACATTGTTCTGAATTTTATTTTTCTCATCTCATCATAGGAAATGTTCTTTGTCTCAGAAAGAGCTTTCTGTTTTCAAATGTCCAACATGTTCGTAAAATTTAAATTTTAAATTAAATTAAACTTTTTAATGGTACGAGTATAAACATGTCAGATGAAAGCAGCAACAAGCTTGACATATGTTTGAATAATATGTTGTCATATAGTGAAAGTAGATTGTCCCATTGTTAAACATGTCAGATGAAAGCAGCAACAACCTTGGCATATGTTTGAATAACATGTTGTCATATTGTGAAAGTAGATTGTTTTCATTTTATACCACAAGAGGGGGAAAGTGGTCACATATTGGGCTGATGTGTTGCTTTATGTTTTCATTATCATATCGCCTCGTTTTCTAAATAATTAAAATTAATGTTTCTTCTCATCCTACAACATGGAATCTGAAACGTTTTATAAGGATAGTCCCTTAATTCTTTTATAAACCCCTGAATGAATTGGTCCAGAGAGAAAGGGCCCCCAGTCCTAAAATCAAAACTTTTAGGAAATCAAGGAAAACTGTTTTACGCTGTAAGTTGTCATGTTTTAAAAAAATAATTAAAATATTTTATAGCTCTTTACCTATATTATAGCTAAATGTAAAAGAATACTTATTATTAGACAATAAACCACTAAATATTTCGATTTTATGTGTAATACAGCACAAAGTATTAAATTTTAACTGATTTTTCCCTTTCAACTGATTCAAATAATTCCTAAAAATTATTGGAACTTGGACGACTCTCCGCGTTCAATGTTATTAAATTATTCATATAAATTTCATTATGTAAAAACAAAAACATGACTTAGAGTAGACTAGAAATCCGTATGCAGAATACTCAGATGCAGGCGTTGCTGACGAATATAAAGAATCGTTTATTGATCTGACGAGTGACAGCACCGTGAAAGATATGTTCAACAGTAGTAGTATTTTAGTTGATTTTTGGATGAAAATCAACAAGATCAAATATTCAAGTCTCCACAAGAAAGCACAAAAAGCTACTAAACACATATGTGCGAATTGGATTTTCTCAAATGTTGTACTTGGTATAAGAGTAAATTAGATGTGTCCACATGACATTCGCGTAAAAATAGTAATATTTAGCCTGATATTGAAGCAATATTGTTTCTGATAAGAGGTAGTGCGGAACAGGAGGAAGTGGGTTCAAACCCCCACCTTTCTACTCACTCTGCCACTCTGTTTTACATCTTATCAGGTACCTTTGCATGATTATTTTTTAACTTCAGCTTCTTTGTGGAATTATGTTCTCATATGTTATTATTATTTTTTTCCTTTATACAAACCCTTCCCCCAGGGTGGTGGTACTCCAAAAATTCGAAAAAATACCAAGTGGTACTTCGTATTGTGAAGGTTGAGAACCCCTGATCTAGGGGAACTTTGGAATTCTCCAAAATTGAACTCGTATTTGCATTTTACTTCTAATAGTATCAATATTTTGAAAACGTCCACAATATTCGGTCAATTTGCATGCATTTGACCATGCCTTCACACTCTTTCGAAAATACATATTTTATCAAAAACGATTTTTACTTTGTATTCATGATCCGACCTAAGAAAGGTATTTATTTCATAAAAAGACGAAAACATCCCCATTCGGTGTAAGTGCCTTCCCTAATCTACCATCCTACCGTGCATAGCATGCTCCGATCTTTTGTCTACATCTAGAATGCCACACATAGCTTGATTTTGTCAACTTCCTTGATCCCATCTTAGTTACATCTGTGCCCTGCCCACTCCCCCATTTTCTTATATCTTCCTTATTTACTCGTAATTGCTATTCAAAGTAATACTTCAAAATGAATTACTGCGTGCTATTGGCCCATGTTAATATGTCTCTAGTGTTTTAGAAAGGCCAATACTCTATAATGTGAACACCATGCATACATAGGAAAGGTGTATGTGTTACTCAGACATTTCCATCACGTATCCCATTCATTCCAGAGAGTGAACAAGGATTTGACAGAAAATGTAATAACTTTGCATCCTATTTTCTTTTTTACCTTTGAAGGTAAGAATATCCTTTCTCAATTCCCAAGGAATAAGTTCATACATTATTTTGCAGACGTGTGTCAAAATAGAGTGCCATCTGATACTGGACCCAAGTAACTCATCCTCTTGAAAATTTAATGCTAGTTTAGAATAACTTATTCCATGTATTTGTTATTTGTCCTTTTTATAGTCACGGTTGCATTGCATCATGCAACGACACTGGAAATGACTAAAGGTGGGTGGAAGGAAATGACACATACGACAGACGAACTCTGTTTTTTTAATCTCGATATTTGCACTCTTCATAGGTATTTGCACTCTACCTATAATTCGTAGACATCTGCTAAGAAACATAAAACACATCGTAGGTGTCTTGAAACGTAACATACCACTACAACAGCGTCAGAGCAAATTTCATTGGGTAAAGGTGAGTTGAAAAAGTGCCACATTCGACATTTTTAACTCTTCGTAAGAAATGGTTTTAATTATCAACCGAAATATACTGCTGGAATGATTGAGCTAATTGAGATTTGACTTAGCCCCTACTTTCGTCTATAAATCAAATACTTTGGCAGGCCAAAATAAAAGATATAACAATAGAAAATAAAAAAAAGGCTGAACAAAGTGAATTTTCAATGACATAGGAACCTTTATTATCAATGGAAATCGTCGGACAAACAATAAAGTGGAAGAAAACAGTCGGGATTTTGTTCAGAGGAAGTTGTTGAAAAGAACGCATAGAATTATAAATCAGGCACGTAAGAGAGTAGGAAAAAAACCATTGATAAACACCATCGGACATAGTTCACAAGAATTCATAGGCCATTATCCTAGGCATGGCTGAAACCTATAGATAGGGCCTGCATTGTTTACAGAAAACCGGGACGCTTAAGCCAAATTCTACTAAAAGGCCGCCAAATACAGCATTCTTTGGTGAAGCGTAAGACTGCCAAACAACCTCAGCAGCTCATTACGTTCAGGCGTTGGATTCGTAACTGGCAGGCTGTTGGTTCTAATCTAACTCCATCCCCGCGCCTACTGGTCACAATAGATCTAATGGCAGTCTTTGCAACCAGTACAAAAATAATAAAGACTGCCAATAGAGATATCCGAACAAGTATGCTTTTCGTCAGCTAGGTTTCTGTTGTGATTCATTAGCTAGGTTGATAGGTGCTAAAACCAATCAAAAGAATGTAAATAAAGTGTAATATACGGAATATGGGATATATCCTCACGTAAATAATATGACACTACATGATAACATGTTAACTCGTGCTTCTGCAGAGCACAACACAAAATTGCTATCTACTTTTATAAATCTCGTATACCTTTGTCTGCCCTAATAATTTCTTCATCGCTGCACACTAACAATAATCGCGTTCTATCTCCGCAAGTGTCGAAGTCATCATTTATCATGTTCATCATTTTACATATTCATAATGCCATCACATTCTCGCATTTCTTCTGTTGTTATAGGTTTGTAATGGAAAATTCAATTGATTTCGAGATAAGAGTAAATTGAAGGAAGAGGTAAAGGCTGTAGCGGTGTAGCCTAGTTGAGACTAGTGCTTCAAAAAGATTATTTGAATTATTAAATTTGGAATCCCTGAGTCGTTGAGCACCATGATTTGAATTAAATGAATGGAAAAATTTGGCAATTATTTGCTCGTTTATCATAATATTATTTCAATTTACTCCCACTGTGTTCGTACCTATCTATTTAATAAAAATATTATTTCTAAAATCAAATTTACTTGAGGCCACTTTTGAATAGCTTAAAATTCGAAAATATCAAGTCAAATTTTGAAATTTAAAAAAAAAACTTAAAAAAGGATCAATATTTAGCTTTTCCTTTTGGAAAAAAAGTCATTTAATACATTTTTACACACGAAGTTCATATTTAATTTGAAGTTTTTCATATTATAATTATTATTTAAGAAAGAAAGAAGAGAGTTATTTTTCAGAAAAAAAAAACGAAACAACTTCAACAATAAGTTAAATTTAGCTTAGGAGGTTTAGTATTATAATAATTGTTATTAATAAAGTTATTTGTCAAATAAATAAATAATTGCTGATGTGGTTCTTTCTTCATAATATCAATGTAAATCCCGAAATTTGTCTTCCCTTCTATTTTTAATTTTTGGGGACCCTAATACCGTGCCCGAACATCAAAATTTTGAATATTTGGTGGAAAATCCAATATTTTATTCAAGGATGTATATTTTGTACTGCGGAACAACTTCGTTTTGAATTTCAGCATTCCTGCTGATGTACTCCATAATTGTGGTGGTACCTACGCCTGGAGTGAGATCGGGACTTATACAGAAAAATCAATATTTTACTCAAGGATATTATTTTTCAAAAAGGTTCCTGGGATACACACTCCTGGGCAACTTAAGTAAAATTGTAAGGAAAGGAGCATAAGTTTATTTATTTGCCTCCTTTTTTTCAATGAGATTCCCGTGTAACTTTTGAAATTGTATTTTAAACTTTAATACAGCATTCATGACATATATTTATTTTTGACAAGAGCTGAAAAGAAGAAAGTTGAATTGTCAATTTAAGTGTAAGATGTCAAAGGTGTGACACGCTTAGTATAAAGGGTGATGCTGTCTTCGCAAAACAATGAAAGGATACCTAAAAATATATTGTAATGATAAAAAATGATTGGTGAATAAATAAAAATAAATATTTATTAAAAAACTTATCTAATCAGTACTCTGTTGCTCCATATTAATTAAGTTTCCCCTAATAAATTCCCTATGAATGTTTATGAATCAGGCAACACATGTCCAACACCAGTTGTTGTTTAATATTCTAATTATGTATTCTGTTCCTGTCAGATCAATATGATTTTCATCTCGAGCCACCAAAGTCATCATCATTTAGAGAACATTGTTGTGTAATATCTATAGTAATTAGTTCGACAACCTGTTGGTGAACTGGGATGTGGCTTGATGCATATCTCTCTAGTCCTCAACATGACGCAATGTGGGACATACAGTGTTGCCAGGTCAAAAAAAAATAATTACAGTACCAAGCAGTAAAAAATACGGTTCATCGAGTGAAAATTACCGTACTTTTTGAAATATCAGTATTATTCTACTTTGGAAGCTAAAATATAAAGTAAAGTGAAAATAGGATGTTTTTTTTTTACATTTCATGCACTTACATCTTCTCCTCCACATCCACCACCATGAATTAATCATCATGGAAGAAGATGTCTTCTTCCATATCCACTTCTTCCACATACAATGATGCAATCTCTGATGTTGAAGGCTCCTGAGGTTGATGTTCTTTAGGGTACAAAGTGGAGGTAGTCAGTCATCTTAGACAGCATGTTTGGAGTGGGTTTGAATTTCGTACAGTCGCCCTGAGCTCTAATTCCTTCACTTGATAGGAGGACTCTTAGAATTTTCGTATCAATTCAATGTCGTGAACATAGCAAACTTACTTAAAGCTAGATTTATTTCCCTTCTCCCCCTTTTTATGGTATAAGTATTTTCTCCCATTTTGTAAAATTTTACCCCGAACCATTTTTTGATTATGCATTTTTTCTAAATTTATATGTAAAGAAATAAAATAAAGTGGCAAGAGCTTTGATTTTCGAGTAAAATAAAAATTAAAACCAAGTTGGTTATATTTCTAAAATTACGGTATTTTCAGTGTACGGTAGTAGGTAACTATTGTTACGGTACGGGCACATTGAAATACGGTATAAATACCGTAATTACGGTACACCTGTTAACACTGTGGACATAGCACGAGGAACCCTTTACTTTACTCCAAACCATTGCAGTATATATTTATAATAGACACCTGATTTCCCTGATAGCCCTGTATCATTCTGAATGATAAAAAAGACAGCAATATTTTCAAATCAGTTGAATATTTCCCCACTTGTCCCAATATACCTACGAGTACAGCAAAACTTTTATTTTTCTGCTGAAACTCCAATTTTTTTCTCTCTCTCTTTCTCGTTTCTGATTTAACTCTAAAAGTAAAAGTACTGAATTTCATGACAATGACTTTTGTTAGCAAAAAATGTTTGATAAAAAAGTGGATTGTACAATGAGGATATTGTTAGACAAGAGGCAAACATTAACTGTGCCTCGAGTTATATCAAAATATTTTTACTGTTTCAGGTGAAATATGGGTTAACTGACTATAATTGAACACTATGTCTGTATCATACGATTTATCTTTAAATGTCTGTTTTGGATCCGCTGGTTCTGCGATAACTCTCAAACACCCAAGTTTCATTAAAAGGGGGGCACCCTTTTAATGAAACTTGGCATGAACTATGTTTATAGAATTTTCTGATTTTACTATAGTTATGAGAACACTCCGAAGTGATATTTTTTTAGTAATATAAGATTTTTTTCTCCGGCTCTTCTTTTAAGAACAGGTGAACTATACAAGATCCGCCTGAGCTGGTGGTGTTGAATATAATGTAAGTCCCCTTTAAATTATTTCCACTTTTCATTTGCAGAAGAGGAATGAAAGATATTAATATCAGAGAAAATAGGGAAGGCAACAGGAAACCATCCTATACATCAATTCATTCCCGAGACAAAGTAGATGGAGAACTACTGCAAACCAGTTGATTAACTGTTTATGATGATAACACAACCTGGGGAGAACTGAGAAACCCCCAACTCCCAATAGAACTATTGCATTACTATCATAAACGGAGTAAGTTTCATTCGGGTTTTCTTGAAAATAATTTAGAATAGTTTAGCCCTAGTCCAATCAGCTCTGTATGAGTAGTATTATTTTATTTGGCATGTCGGTTCCAGGTATAAAAGGTGTCCCAATTGAGCGCCGCAACATTGATCAGTAAAAATCGAAAAGTATTCGATTCTTACTGATCAATGTAGATTTGTTTTATTCCTAAAAACACCCATAGAGTTCGAAGTTCAAAAAGGTCGAAACTATCAATAAACATTGTTCCCAAAACATGATCATTCTAAATCATTGGGAACATATGTGGGAAATTTCCGCCCCTGATAATTTGCCGCCTTGGGAGAATGCCCACTTTGCCCATTTATAAAGGTGGCCCTGGGTTCCGTACACCACTTATTCTCTTAAACTTGCAGTAAGTAAAAAGGAAAAAATGAGACAAGAACGACCTCTCATGATCCAGGAAAAAGGGAATCAACAATTTCTTGTCCGTTTTAAATTTTTCAAGAGAAATACCACAGATTAGACCTAATATTCTCTGAAAATATTCTGAGCACAACGCACAACATATTTTTGTTAAACTCACAACAATTATACCTAATTTAAATGAAAATAAAAAGAACTTCTTGTGCTGTGCTATCGTTGTTCATTTGAATTATATGATTAAATGTTTTTTTATTAATTTTTGAGGAGAATAAGCTTCAACATGGAATTGATTTGCATTTCAAGCGGGCGGACGAGAATTTCGTCATTATTATTTTTATTAATTTGTTTTTCTTTATAAGAAACTTTAGGGAAACTTTTTAATGTATCTTTTTAAAAATTCAAGTTCCTCATTTTACTTAGTTAAAATAAAATAAGACAAAAAAAAAGATTGAAAAGCTATTTTCTAAATCTGAAGAAAACAGAGAGAACTTTTGCCGAGAGAAGTTTTATTTACATCAAATAATAATAAAACAAAATTGAATTAAACTTTAACAGCTTCTTGCTGAAAACTGTTCAAACAAAATATTGCAAATAATATTGTTCATGAAGAAGAAGAGTATGCCAATTTATATTTCCGCAAACTTTCTTGTTGTGGTGTTGAAGGTAGTATATTTCTTCAGAGCTAGAAATTGTTTACAAAAAAAAAAAAAAAAAAACAGCTTTTAAAACTGTAAAAATACCAAAAAAAAACCTTTGCAAGTGGGGAACAGAGTTCCCCCACTTCCGTCCTGACCAGTCAGTCTAAAATACGGAAAATACCTCGTTAGACCACCTCTGGTTTAAGTACTTTTTACACTGGTCCGGTAGCCTCCGACACGATATTTTTTTCAATCAATTAGATTCGATTATTTTCTCCTTTTACCGATATTTTTCTCCATTCTACCGATACAATGTGTATCGTTGCCAAAACGATACTTTTTATCGTGTCCGGTCGGAGGCTATCGCACTAGTGTAAATAGTATTTTGGTTTGTTATTTTCAATAATGAACCTTTGGAATCGTCACGAANAAAAAAAAAAAAAAAAAAAAAAAAAAAAAAATACACCCCCAAAATTTGATATTATACGTTCCAAGGTAAGTAGAATCCAAAAAACGAATAAAAAAATCCGTTTGTCCGCCGTAATGGGCACTTTTGCAACGTAGCGTTGACCAATTTTTTTTTGCCAGAAAAATAATAAACCCATGTGCCAACATTGACAGAGTTTTTTGGTGTACGTTCGATTGTTATAAGTGTATTTGTATATGTATATTTATATTCGCCGGATTAATTTTTTCGATAAAATGAGAATCGATCGTATTATATTGCCTTAGATGGGATTGGATTTTTATGAAATTTGAACATTTCGATTTTTCGATTTTTTTCTCTTAATTGTAGAAGATGATATCGCGTTGATCAACACCACGAGAGCGGACGGCGCAATTTGCTCATTTTCTATATGTAAAAAGGCGAAAATCGAGTCATCGGCTCAGGGCCGTAGGTAGAAAATCCGGACCGGAAAAATTTACGGGCTCCTCTATTATTTTCTCCTCTAAAATCATCGTATGGGCAGTAATAAAAGTAGAAGTAGGCAATTCACGTAGTTGATGTGAAAAGGCGTGTACGCTTCTTCTTGGCAACAACTAATTCGATTATCAGATGTTAATGTTTACGAAATATACCAATATTTATGATTGCTGTACATGCCGAAAGGCCGCATTATATTTCAAAATCAGTGTCCTGCAATAGCCATTGTCCCTTATTAGGCCACTATCGCTAAAATTCTGATTTTGTGTGTTTGGAATTTTTTCAGAACTTTTAATTTGATTTATTTATTATTCAGGAAATTTTCATTATGATAATTTTCTCAACGGACCTCTTGGGGGGCCTGGGGGAATTGCCCCTATTTCCCCACTCTCGTCGGGCCTGCATGGGCTCTCGTAGTGACCTGTGTGGGTGCATCATCTTCCACAACAGTATAACATAGGTCGGGTGAGGTGTGAATATACGAGTATTTTAAATCAAAAATTTAAAATATTGAATCCTACAACACCAAGTTCACGGAAAGTCAAAATGTTCGATAATGACTTCTATCGCCGCTTCTGTTCGTCGGTAAATTGTGGAAAAAGGAGCCACATACACTTTGGTACTTTGTCAAACTGTAAAACATAAAGCTAAATTTGTTATCAAAATCTGAAATCTGATTCAACATAACAATAAGGTAGTGACGGCCGAACTTAAAAAATGTACGATATAATTATTATAGAACACTTAAACTGGAAGGAACAGATCTTAGCCATTTGTAAAAGAGACGTTATAAGCAAATAAATATAAGATGTAAATTGTAATCCCCTTGGAGGCTTCATCTGATTACCTCACTCTTCGAGGTAATCAGCTTACCCTGTCAGGACATCAAGTCACCATCTCAGGCTACCACCGCTGCTGCTGAGGTGTATTTCAACCATAAAGTAATATTTCATTGTAATCTCCAAGGTAAGTGTTGGATGTGGCAATTATTATTCTTTTCTAAACGTTGGTGAAGAATAGCGCAACATTTGTTTTAAAAATTACCGTTATGATTGCAAAAGCTTATGTAAATTGTTTCTTTCATAAATTTCTTTTCAAATTTATTACTATAACAATGAAGCACCAGCCAACACTTTCTATTTATTTTATGCTACACTTGTTTTACATGTTAAGCAAATTGAAACAGCTAATGTACCGAGTGTAACCAAATCAATGAATTACTTGTAGGATAAGCGTTTGTGGCACGTTAAATACACCAGTTCCCGTTAGATCACTGAATTTTACAATGTGGGTGTACAACTGGGTTCGCGCCCTGGTGATGCTGGCTATTTTCCGGCTCTACTTTGGCTGGATGAGGACAATATGGGTAACTAGTTCGTAAGTTTCCAGCCAATGGAGGGTAAAGCCCTCGTCTCGAATGACCAATAGATGCTAAAGAGATGTTAAGCAAAATAAAAAAGTATTGGCTTATTATTTTCAATTAATATTTCAATATTCCTCGCTGAAGTTCTTAGGTGATATCAAAAACGCATTGCTCCTAATAGAAGCTGAAAATAATGAGTTTTTGATTTTTATTTTCTGCTTAAAAAAATATTTCAACTTGACCTCAAAATTATAAATATATTATAAACCCCGCAAAATTTATGAATTAAAAGGTGTCAGCAAAAAATGTGAAATATAACAAAAACATTTTTGTTATTTTTCAGCATTGTGAAAAATATCAAATGAAGTGAAATAACACAATTTTGCTTTGGTTTGTCTTTTTGTACCTGGATAACTCTCGAACGCCTTCACCGATTTTGATGATATTTGGTATGTTCTTCTTCTTGATGTGCCTATTCGCTCCAGATGTCGGCTATTGGTATCTTGTTCAACACGCAGTAGTAGATTGGTTAAACCAAGTTCTAAGGTTTTTTAACCACATGATATGGGTCTTCTTCTTACTCTCCTGGCACCATAAACTTTTCCTTGAAGAATTTTCTGGAGAAGGAAGTATCGGCTCTCATTCCTCATTATATGCCCTAGGTATTGCAGTTTTCGGGACTTTTCTGTATATATAATCTCCTTCTCTTTACCCATCCTCCTAAGTAATTTTTCCGTCAATTCTTCTATAAAGCAACATTTCAAATGCTTCCAGATTTACTGAAGAGGCTTCTATAAGCGTCCAGGACTCGACTCCATAGAATAGAATGGAAAACACATAACACCGCAACAGACGCATGTAGCGGGCTTGATGTACCGCACACTGTATATTAACGGTAGGGCTATTAGTTTTCAGTGAATGCCCGCCGTTCATATTCAGTCAAATCACTAAGAATCTTGTTAGGAATACAATTGGGGGAAAATAAATGATCTATGCAGTGGCAATGGTAATGATGGCCATAAAGGCTTATTAGGGAAGGGCTGCCAAAACTCATCCTTCTCCCTCAGTCACGATGATATTTTCCTTTATTATTTTCAATAAAGAACTTTGGAGTTTTTTCTTATAACGATATCTGTTCTTGCATATTATGGAAGATATAACGTTATAGACATATGTTTTTATGAATACTTGCGAAATCTAAAAATCAAAGAAAATCTGGAAAGTTTATAATTGATAACATTTTTCTCTGTGATAGCTGATTTGATAATTCTCGGTTATTTTCAGATTTAATTTCCTTTGAAAATTCATCATGACTCACACCGGAACAAAGTTTAGAAATTGCTCATTTGCGTTCTCTCGCACATAAAGAGTTGCACTTATTGCGTGAAGCTGTCTTAAAGCTGAACACGTGTTAGTGTTGCAATGGTAAGACGTTCCGCATCGTAAACAGTAGTGCGAGGGTTTATGCCCACTTGAGATATTTACCACTATTGAAGGACATGGGCAGTGATCCAGCCCGGCGTTCTCAGATTAGTATAATATACTACCCAAACCTTCACCACACCATCACTTTTTACGATGGACATATTAATATCTAAATTGTTCATACTGATTAATAAGATTATAAATAATATTATTTTAATATTAATATATGACTCACTCCAAACGTACAATTTCAAGTCCGTTGGTATTCTATTTTTAGGTTAGAGACATTGTAATGCTGTTAGGTGTTAATAGCATTCACCATATTTTAGGCTGCTACTTTGACAATTTGAAATTATACCTAATTTATAACGGATATGCTTTTAACTAAAATCAAACACAAACGGCGTGGCTTACAAAAGAATATTACAAAAGAAAATGTTATTATTTTTAATAATGAACCTTTGGAACTGTCATGAAAAATAAATACCAAAAATACTGGACCTGAAAAGTAGTTTTCAAATGTTTTTCTAGCTAAAAGGCTAAAACAAACAAACAAAAAAGTTCTCATTTTGCATGGGAGAGTTCCACTCAGGGCAACTTTTGGAATGGAAAAAAATTGCCGCGGAAAGGCAGACCAGGGATTAGGACCGTCACCTAATGAAGCTGGTTCGCTCCCCTAGGTGGCTACATTCTGAGTAGGAACAAAAGCCATTGGGATGATTACGCAAACAGAAATATTAAACACTTCAAGAAAATTGGAAAATATAGGTACCTTCGTACCTACATTGTGAATAAATTATTCAGGGCGTTTGATACGAGCCACTCGAAAAACGCTGAAACACATAATACTTTATCCCAAAAGGGAAAAACTTATTCAAGTGGTTCTCAAAACTGTTCCACTTCCAGGGCGGAGCTTTTTGGCAAAAATGAATAGTTTTGTGTTTTGAAGGTATACCCAACTTCAACTTGCAATACCTGCGCTCTGAGAACAAATCTCAAATAAATCTCAAAATATCCACCTGGCACCTCTCCTGATTGTATACTTTGTTTTTTTTTTTTTAAAAAAAAGAAGTACTTGTTTTAATGTTTTCCGAAATTCCAAGTCGTTCACTAGATATTTCGTGTAGTTCATTTTTTTTAAACACCCTGGATGTGTCTGCATTATCACTTATTTGATATTTCGTGTAGCTCTTTTTTTGTAAACTCCCTGTATGTGTCTGTATTATCACTCACTTATTTGATATTTCGTGTAGCTCACTTTTTCAAACACCCTGTATGTGTCTGTATTATCACTCACTTATTTGATATTTCGAGTAGCTCATTTTTTCAAACACCCTGTATGTGTCTGCATTATCACTCACTTATTTGATATTTCGAGTAGCTCATTTTTTCAAACACCCTGTATGTGTCTGCATTATCACTCACTTATTTGATATTTCGAGTAGCTCATTTTTTCAAACACCCTGTATGTGTCTGCATTATCACTCACTTATTTGATATTTCGAGTAGCTCATTTTTTCAAACACCCTGTATGTGTCTGCATTATCACTCACTTATTTGATATTTCGAGTAGCTCATTTTTTCAAACACCCTGTATGTGTCTGCATTATCACTCACTTATTTGATATTTCGAGTAGCTCATTTTTTCAAACACCCTGTATGTGTCTGCATTATCACTCACTTATTTGATATTTCGAGTAGCTCATTTTTTCAAACACCCTGTATGTGTCTGCATTATCACTCACTTATTTGATATTTCGAGTAGCTCATTTTTTCAAACACCCTGTATGTGTCTGCATTATCACTCACTTATTTGATATTTCGAGTAGCTCGTTTTTTTAAACACCCTGTATGTGTCTGCATTATCACTCACTTATTTGATATTTCGAGTAGCTCGTTTTTTTAAACACCCTGTATGTGTCTGCATTATCACTCACTTATTTGATATTTCGAGTAGCTCGTTTTTTTAAACACCCTGCATGTGTCTGCATTATCACTCACTTATTTGATATTTCGAGTAGCTCGTTTTTTTAAACACCCTGTATGTGTCCGCATTATCATTCACTTATTTGACAATCAGAGAGTACGCAAAGCTTAGTAATAAAATTTTGAAATTGTCATCTATCGGATTATAGTATCCTCAAAGCTCAAAAGGATTGATCAATTCGTTGTCTCTAATCTCTCCACATCTAGATATAGCTACTCTTTCAATTATTATGTGCTTAGGCGTAGGCATATGCAATTATGCATTACTAATACACATCAATGCACAGGGGGATGTTTAGTTAAAATGTGCCACTGTTTTCAAAACTCATCTCGTTTAAACTTTCCCAATTCTATTTAGGGTTGGCGTTGCCTTTCCTTAATTCTAACATGCCATAACCTTTTGTTCGCTCCCTGCACTGTCTTCAGCTGTAACCCCTTCCAGGAATGGTCACCTTATCTTGCTTCTCACAGTATGAATTGAACTGTGTAGATCGCTGATGATCTATCATCATTTGTTTGAAGCAGAGTTTTTTAAAAATGACTTTCCTAACAGCAAACCTTCTGTATAAACACGGCCTTAGGACGGTCACCTAAAAAAGCTGGTTTGCTCTTTTTTGTTTGTGTGTCGAATTTCAAATTTATTCCGAAAAAAGTAAAATTTAAATTTACTGAATAATAATAATTTATTAAATATGACAGTGAATTTGTTTGCTGTTGCAATCTCACAACTTACTCCTGTGGACATCGCATTACAAGGGCCACTACAATTAAATATTACAGTGTATTTATTTGCTGTTGCAATGTCACAACTTATTCTTGTGGATATCGCATTACAAGGGCCACTATAATTAAATATGACAGTATATTTGTTTGCTGTTGCAATGTCACAACTTACTCCTGTGGATATCGCATTACAAGGGCCACTACAATTAAATATTACAGTGTATTTATTTGCTGTTGCAATGGCACAACTTACTCTTGTGGATATCGCATTACAACGGCCACTACAATTAAATATGACAGTATATTTGTTCGCTGTTGCAATGTCCATAGTCGCTACACACTGTTTAAGTAGCTATACTTAACACGGGCCACCCGCGTGCAAAGCAAGTGACAAAGGATGGTGCCCATCATTCACACAGTAAACTATGAAAATGTCAACTCAGATCAAGGATGAATCTGTTTAAGTAGCTACTTAACACGGGCCTCCCACGTGCAAAGCAAGTGACAAAGGATGGTGCCCATCATTCACACAGTAAACTATGAAAATGTCAACTCAGATCAAGGATGACACTGTTTAAGTAGCTACTTAACACGGGCCTCCCACGTGCAAAGCAAGTGACAAAGGAAGCTGCCCATCATTCACACAGTAAACTATGAAAATGTCAACTCAGATCAAGGATGAAACATAAAATGACTGCCAGTTATGTTTTAAAGGCGCCGAGTAAAACATAAAATGCTAATCCTAGTGTTTGCAAACTCGCTCCATTGATGAGAATTTACTATTTTATTCATTCTTCTATTTATGAATAAAAGAATGAATAATCTTTTTTTTTTTTTTTTTTTTNTTTTTTTTTTTTTTTTTTTTTTTTTTTTTTTTTTTTTTTTGAATCTTCGCGAAAAAAATACCCACCCACCCTCTCAAAATTTTATATTTTACGTTTCAAGACATACATGTAGAATCCAAAAATCGAATAAAAAAATACGTTCGTACGCCATGAAGGGAATTTTTGCCATTTAGCTCTGACCGATTTTAACAAAATTGGGTATACCCCACACATGAGAAATGAGTTAAAAAATAAAGAAAAATGTTTGTCAAAATACTTTTGAGCACTAAAGTACGCTGATTATGGGTTAGTGCGTTGATCATGGTTTAGTGTGTCAGAATACAACTGGCCATTGCATTTGGAGAGTACAGGGTGGTCCAATTTCATTTACGAAGTCTCTCTCTCTCTATATATATATGATTTATAGGTAATTAGCCTCTCAATAGACCATCATGTACAATTCTGTAAAAAAAAATCTCCTGAGTACATTAACAGTTAATAGTTACATTCAATTAACTATTTATAAAATAAGTAGTTAATGGAATGTAATTTGACAGAAAATTCGATTATGCAAAAAAAAAAAATTAATTCTATTAAGAAAAAAAGGTTGATCTTGAAGGACATTATGCAAAAAAATAATTAATTCCATTAAGAAAAAAAGGTTGATCTTGAAGGAGATTATGCAAAAAAATAATTAATTCTATTAAAAAAAAAAAGTTGACCTTGAAGGACATTATGCAAAAAAATAATTAATACGATTAAGAAAAAAAGGTCGATCTTGAAGGACATTATGCAAAAAAAATAATTAATACAATTAAGAAAAAAAAAGTTGACCTTGAAGGACATTATGCAAAAAAATAATTAATACAATTAAGAAAAAAAAAGTTGACCTTGAAGGACATTATGCAAAAAAAATAATTAATTCTATTAAGAAAAAAAGGTTGATCTTGAAGGACATTATGCAAAAAAATAATTAATTCCATTAAGAAAAAAAGGTTGATCTTGAAGGAGATTATGCAAAAAAATAATTAATTCTATTAAAAAAAAAAAGTTGACCTTGAAGGACATTATGCAAAAAAATAATTAATACGATTAAGAAAAAAAGGTCGATCTTGAAGGACATTATGCAAAAAAAATAATTAATACAATTAAGAAAAAAAAAGTTGACCTTGAAGGACATTATGCAAAAAAATAATTAATACAATTAAGAAAAAAAAAGTTGACCTTGAAAGACATTATGCAAAAAAATAATTAATACAATTAAGAAAAAAAAGGTTGATCTTGAAGGACATTATGCGAAGAAATAATTAATTCTATTAAGAAAAAAAAAGTTGACCTTGAAGGACATTATGCAAAAAAATAATTAATACAATTAAGAAAAAAAAGGTTGATCTTGAAGGACATTATGCAAAAAAATAATTAATTCTATTAAGAAAAAAAAAGTTGACCTTGAAGGACATTATGCAAAAAAAAATAATTAATTCTATTAAGAAAAAAAAGTTGACCTTGAAGGACATTATGCAAAAAAATAATTAATACAATTAAGAAAAAAAAGGTTGATCTTGAAGGACATTATGCAAAAAAATAATTAATTCTATTAAGAAAACAAAGTTGACCTTGAAGGACAACCTTGAGAAAGATCTACAAAATACAGGCAATTAATACTTACGCAATGCCAATACTTCTCTATTCCTTTGGAATTTTAAAATGGACAAAAAGAGATATTGATGATAAATTTGTCCTGCATATCCTGATTTTTTGGTCAGTATACATTTTATGTATTCTCAATCTGCTTCAAAGATATTCAAATGCTCCACCCTGTGGATGAAGATACTTTTTCATTTTTTTGTTTATTTGTCATCTCGTGCTAACAGGACAAACTTATCATCATAAAAATTCTCATCATCTTCGAAGATATTCAAATGCACCACCCTGTAGATAAAGATAATTTTTCAATTTTTTTTGTTTATTTGTAATCTCTCAATTTTTTGTTTATTTGTCATCTCGTGCTAACAGGACAAACTTATCATCATACAAATTCTCATCAGCTTCGAAGATATTCAAATGCACCACCCTGGAGATAAAGATAATTTTTCATTTTTTTGTTTATTTGTCATCTCGTGCTAACAGGACAAACTTATCATCATAAAACTTCTCATCAGCTTCGAAGATATACAAATGGACCACCCTGTAGATAAAGATAATTTTTCAATTTTTTGTTTATTTGTCATCTCTCAATTTTTTGTTTATTTGTCATCTCGTGCTAGCAGGACAAACTTATCATCATACAAATTCTCATCAGCTTCGAAGATATTCAAATGCACCACCCTGTAGATAAAGATAATTTTTCATTTTTTTGTTTATTTGTCATCTCGTACTAACAGGACAAACTTATCATCATAAAAATTCTCATCAGCTTCGAAGCTATTCAAATGCACCACCCTGGAGATAAAGATAATTTTTCATTTTTTTGTTTATTTGTCATCTCGTGCTAACAGGGCAAACTTATCATCATAAAACTTCTCATCAGCTTCGAAGATATTCAAATGGACCACCCTGTAGATAAAGATAATTTTTCAATTTTTTGTTTATTTGTCATCTCTCAATTTTATGTTTATTTGTCATCTCGTGCTTAGAGGACAAACTTATCATCATAAAAATTCTCATCAGCTTCGAAGATATTCAAATGCACCACCCTGGAGATAAAGATAATTTTTCATTTTTTTGTTTATTTGTCATCTCGTGCTAACAGGGCAAACTTATCATCATAAAACTTCTCATCAGCTTCGAAGATATTCAAATGGACCACCCTGTAAATAAAGATACTTTTTCAATTATTTGTTTGTCATCTCGTGCTAACATCAGGACAAACTTATCATCATAAAAATTCTCATCAGCTTCGAAGATATTCAAATGGACCACCCTGTAGATAAAGATACTTTTTCAATTTTTTGTTTATTTGTCAAACTTCTCATCATTAGCACACAATTAACCTACATTTTGAAAGTCATCACAAGCTAGAACCTAGAATTTATTAATTATCAGAAAACTCGTTTATGTTTCATTAGTGTAATTTAATTTTCTCAAAATGTTGTTAACAAACTTTTGCTGAAAACACTTTTCCTCTACTAGATACATCAAAGAAAACTTTCATTATATAACAAATCTCCTTAAAATTAGAAATAGAAAAAAATCTAGGGACTTACAGATAGACTGTCGATGCAACCTGAATGATTAAACCCCACTTCAATTAGAATTCGTCTTTATTTTTACATTTTAAAATTTTAAACAAAAACAAACTATATCAAATTAAACTAATCATAATAAAATGTAAAAAATCAATAATACATATTGAGGCCTCCCCATCATTATTTTATTTCACTATCTTTCATACCCATTTTCCAACCATTCCTCCCTATAAATTTTTCCCATTCTCCTCCATTCATTCCTGTCATCCATGTTGCTGCTCAACACACTAGTTACATCAGCTTATCCCATTTATCTCCCGGTCTCACTCTCCCTCTTTTTCACTTCAATATGATGCAATAATAATGCAAAGAATAAAATAAAGCTCTTTGGTAGACAGTTTGAAGTTCAGTAGGTAAGTTAGGTCCTTGTTGGATCAAGTCGTGTTTTTGTCTTGGTGGTTAGTTACCACCAAGACAAAAAAAGATTTTGAAATACTGAATTGAATTCAAAATATGTTCAGTAATTTGGTGCGAATTTGAAAGGAGTATAATAAAAAATGCTCTGTTTGGTCTATTGCGTTATTAGAACAAACATGATTTGACCCTACAAGAATCTGATTATGACTGAACTCCAAACAGTCTTCTGTCGGTCTCAAAGACCGTACGGTTTATGTAATGTTAACTACTTGGTCTGATCGAGCTGGTAGCAATTCTATCAGGACGTCTAGTACGCTCTCACAACATCTAATTTATTTGGTTATTTTTTGCATTAAAATAGGAACACATATGAGTGGGGTGTAATCATTCAGGGTGCATCAAAAGTGTGTCAATTTTTTATATTTCCGATATTATATAATTATACCTACGAGTACCAACAGTAAAACTTCCGCACCAGTTCTCTTCTGAAATTACCTCGCACAGCCGCATAGTATTTTTCTATATTTTTTGGCTTAACGTCTCTTTAACATTTAATGATCATTCGAAACGGCGGTTTTACAGGTTTTACTCTCCATTCGCCGAAAACTTGCTAACCAGATCTACCTAAAAGAAACTAGTGTATTCAACGTTCCATTGGCGCTGGCTCAGAGTATTTTTCCAGTACCTACACGAAATTACTGAAAATAAATGTATGACATTTAATGAATGTTGACATCTGTTCGATGGTAGCAAGATGTACGGGAATGAAGCTCTAAATAATTTCTTGTAAGCAGTGTAATAATCATACACCAAAACTTGCAGGCTAATAATTGATATGGGCCACCAGAACCATGTCTTTGTAGTTTTATACCATCTGCCAAAATGGACTTAGAGCTCCTGTCACCCTCAAGTAACAATCTCAAGGATAGCTAATTTTCCACAATGGAAGTTAGTAGGTTATGATTTTGGATTGGAAGTAATTTGTTTCTAACAGTTAGTCGACTGACTAATTCGAGACCTACACATAAAATCAAGAGTGTGGACTGGAGAACTAAATTATGAATTATATTAAATTAATATGGATTTATAAAAAAACTTATGTGGACTAGAGCACGACTACTGTAGATAATTTGATAAAATTCATCTGGATAACTACCCTAACATGCAAACCGTAAAAGAGTTTAAACCGAGAAAGCAATGCCGATCTAATTGGTAGCAGATGATTTTCTTGGAAAAATCAGTGATTCTATTATTCCCAAGAAAATGTTTCTAACCATTAATTCTCCAAGTCTGCGTATGGATTTTAGGTATTTTTTAATACCTTTAAATGTAACTTAGGGGACTAGCTAGATCAGGGGACTAGCTAGATCCCTAAGGAGACCTACATACCGAATTTCATTAAGATTTCTGATTTCGATAAGTGCAAAAGTGACACTTACATCTTACCGCGGACAAAAGATATTTTTTTTTCAATTGTAAAAAAATGACGAATGAACAATAGATGCTAAAGAGACGTAAAAAAAAAATTGAAATGGTCAATTTTAAAAATTACCAGAAAATCGAGAGTTTCTCGAGTATGGAGGATTGTCTGATGGCGAACTGTCATGGTAAAGTCTCCTCCTGGATGAAATACTCCATCTAATGTTTTAGTATACTTTCTTAAAGCCACATTGACTGACACTGAGCCCCTTTTTCTTAATATGAACACATGTGGCACATCTTAAAACGAGATATGAGAAGCAATTGCAGGCATTTCACAAAAGACAATTAAATTTCTCAAGTTTTTAATTTAGGCATTGTGGCATTAGACTGAATAACTAATCCATCTTCAGCGATTACATCATTATGAGTATTCATAATGTTTCGCTGTAATTCTTTCCCTTCTGCGCCTTCATAAAGACTTAATAAATTTCCATTTTACAATTCCGCAAAAAACAGCAGTAAAAGAAACCGTAAAAAACAGTAAAAGTAAGATAATAAACCCATAAGCTAAATTGGCAATTTATTATTAACATTTTGGATTCTGCGTAGCTTAATAAATTCCAATTTTGAAGGGGAGAGAGGTAATTTTTCCGTGGTCCAACAACCATACCAAATACTCTGTATGCGAATAGTTGCTAGTGGTTGGTATTAGTTGACAATTCAGTGTGGCCCTTTATAATATGGTCATAATTATTGTCTGAAGTTCAAGCCTGTCTATTGTTTTCGTAGTTTTCAGTATAACCACTCTCCCAGATTCTTATATGACCACAGGCTACAGGGTTTTCCTAACGCAATTCCATCTCCCTAAATCTTGGATTTTCTCTCAAAGATCTAGGATTTCTATATTATACTAAATTAATTATTATCGAGGAGACTTGAAAATACAATGTATATCTAACTTTACCCAATGATTTTTATTTTTTGAATATATATATATAGGTAGGTGTATAATTTGAAAATCGAAAAATAGATTACAATGATTCAAATATACTGTGTGACATATTACATATTAAAGCACGTTCATTTTTCCTGCATAATCCGTAGGAGCCTATGACCTGACAATCACAGCTCAATATAGAGTAAGAAATAAGTGTCACAAAAGGGACGTTTTTGAAAATGATAAACTCAAGGGTTAATTAACCCTTGAGTTTATCATTTCCAACAACGTCCCTTCTGTGACATTTATATTATTATAGTTCTGACAGTGTCTTTACATATCTTACACTGTATTATGATAATACGAGGTAAAATTATCCAAATATTTTGATTAGTTCAATTTTCGTGTTCCGAGTATATTTTTACATTGTGTTGGGCTCCTCCATTGACAACACCCCTGTCCACACCACCGTCATTGCAAAGGCTGCTGTTCGTAAGCGTGGCTTCACTAAGATATCTCAGACCCCCCTTCACACCAGACCTGGCCCCTAGCGAGTATTATTTATTTAAAAAAATACAATCTGAGCTGCGTCAGCTGCGTGGAAAAAAATGGGAGTGATGAAGATATCAGGTCGGCTGTTTTAGAGTATTTTGACTGATGTAAGGTTACTAACTGCTTATTGACATCAGGCATAAGAGATGATACCCAAAAGATGTAAAGAGTGTTTTGAAGTCAAGGGAGATTATGTTGAAAAATAATACACAGTGGGTTTGTATTTTCCTTCTCCATGTAGTATGTATTTAAATTACCATTTTACCAGTAGAAATAAATTTAATTTATGGAACCGGACATGGAAATTAAGTAAAGCTAGTACAGGGCATGGGATAGAAAAATTCTATATCCGTTTCATGGACAACAATAAAAAATGGGGTGAGCAATGTGAAACTATCCCTTTCGGTTGATGTTCACCGCACAAAATAATATTGGAATTGCATTTTCATAGCGAAGAAAGAAAATCCTTGGCAATATTAATATTCTCTATAAAGAAGAAAAGCAAAAAACAACATTTAATTAAAATTTATTTTAATTTGCCATCGTAAAAGAAATCCTAAAGAAAATTGTTCCTGGGAAATCTTACGGTCACTTCACCATAACCAATCTAAAGAAAATGAAGTGAAAATCCAAAGCCTATTTTATTATTTTCTTTGGTGAATGTATTCATAAAGAAATGGAGTTTTATCGAAGAATAAGAAGAAAGATTGCGAAGTTGTTAGAAACTTCAATAAACTCTAAAAAAGTGAAACGAACAAGTTTGATTGGAGGCGGCCTATTTTTCCTAATAATTACAATTTAATTAAGGTATAGTCTTCCCTGCCATTTTGATGAACTCTACTCAGATGTCCTGACGTAGATGCAGGGGGATGCAGTTGGTTGATAATTGTAGTGATAAGCCGTTATGGCTGGCAAAATGTAGCCCCTTGGTTCAAATCTAAGCGACTTTGAATTTTATGTTCATAAATTTGAGGCATTTAGTACAAGATATTGGCACCGAATAAAAATCTTCTTTTTCTTATACTTGTCATATTCTTTTGCCGTATGAAGCGTCGGGTTCATTGTTTATTCAGCGGCGATGCTCTTTTTGAAGTCTGGAAAATCTTCCAAACTTGAGGCTTAGGGTTTTCCTCTTCTTCTAGCTATGTCGCTTAGCATATATCTTCATATTAGGATTGTCTCAGTTTTACTCCGTTTATTTTTTTAGCGGTTTGTCAGTATTGTTATCTAAAAGGAGAATGAGTACAATCAAATATACCACTGGCGGTTTTCAATAATCCTGTCTATAAAGAGAATGATAAGAGCCAGAGACTTCTAATTTAGGGTAAAATTACTCCCCTGATTTGGAATTGTGACGGGACGCCCCCTCAACTTTGGGGGGGGGGTATTTTTTGGCCAGAAAAATAATAAACCCATGTGTCACATTGGCAGAGTTTTTTCATCTTTGGCATTCTGATGACTGTCTCAAACCATCTTAACTTTTGTTTTTCCAAATCTTCAATTAATTCTTTTTCCTCCTATCTAACTGTAACGAAACAAAAACTGCCGTTGTAAAAAGATTCTTCTACGCCCCCTAATGTGAGGTACACGATATTTCATACCAACGATCTTAAAAGTTCGGAACCTGATCCTTTTTATACGATGTGCAGAGTTCCGGACTAAATAAGTTGGGGACAAAACAACTCTCTGCCAACGCTCTATTTCTCCTCTTTTTTTCTATCCCTCTTTCTTATCGGGTGCATAGGTCTGAATTGAACAATTCATCTTAAAAATATTCTCTGGTAATTGTACCTATATGGAACTGCATGAAGGAGCCAATCTTCCAGTCCAGCCAGTACATACCGACATAACTAATAACTATAAACCTAGCAACTATGGTAGATCCCCCCAAAAAACCACTTCGCGGTAAAAAGTTCCCGCCAAGTCATTAGTCACAAAAAGCACTGAAATCAAAACAGTGCCCGCCTCAATTGTATATCTTTTTCTCCCTTTGTAAACCTTCCTTTTTACATTAATTTCACTAATTTTAAAAATGTCACAATTCTCGCAAACCTCTCTTTTACGCCCTTTTTTCGCAACTTTTCGCACTTTAGAAACTCACTTTCACACCTTTGGCGGTGTGCCTTCTTTACAACTCCAACTCACTAAATGGGCATATACAAACTTTTCTGCCTTATTTTGGGTAATAATGACATAGCAAGCTTTTTTCATCAAAATTCGTCTTTTAGATGAAAACCTATTCGATTTTTAAATTTTTAATATGTACTCAAACCCAGCTTTTTGAAAAATGGGGGTAGTGGGGGGTATTTTTTTACCATAAAAATATCAANCATGTGGAATACAATCAGAGAAACTTGTCATGGTGTTCCATTATTCTGAGATACTCGTTGGATACATTGAGAATTCTATTGAATTTATTTACGGGACGAGCCCTTCATAAATCATAATAGTTACATGCATGTGGAATACAATCAGAGAAACTTGTCATGGTGTTCCATTATTCTGAGATACTCGTTGGATACATTGAGAATTCTATTGAATTTATTTACGGGACGAGCCCTTCATAAATCATAATAGTTACATGCATGTGGAATACAATCAGAGAAACTTGTCATGGTGTTCCATTATTCTGAGATACTCGTTGGATACATTGAGAATTCTATTGAATTTATTTACGGGACGAGCCCTTCATAAATCATAATAGTTACATGCATGTGGAATACAATCAGAGAAACTTGTCATGGTGTTCCATTATTCTGAGATACTCGTTGGATACATTGAGAATTCTATTGAATTTATTTACGGGACGAGCCCTTCATAAATCATAATAGTTACATGCATGTGGAATACAATCAGAGAAACTTGTCATGGTGTTCCATTATTCTGAGATACTCGTTGGATACATTGAGAATTCTATTGAATTTATTTACGGGACGAGCCCTTCATAAATCATAATAGTTACATGCATGTGGAATACAATCAGAGAAACTTGTCATGGTGTTCCATTATTCTGAGATACTCGTTGGATACATTGAGAATTCTATTGAATTTATTTACGGGACGAGCCCTTCATAAATCATAATAGTTACATGCATGTGGAATACAATCAGAGAAACTTGTCATGGTGTTCCATTATTCTGAGATACTCGTTGGATACATTGAGAATTCTATTGAATTTATTTACGGGACGAGCCCTTCATAAATCATAATAGTTACATGCATGTGGAATACAATCAGAGAAACTTGTCATGGTGTTCCATTATTCTGAGATACTCGTTGGATACATTGAGAATTCTATTGAATTTATTTACGGGACGAGCCCTTCATAAATCATAATAGTTACATGCATGTGGAATACAATCAGAGAAACTTGTCATGGTGTTCCATTATTCTGAGATACTCGTTGGATACATTGAGAATTCTATTGAATTTATTTACGGGACGAGCCCTTCATAAATCATAATAGTTACATGCATGTGGAATACAATCAGAGAAACTTGTCATGGTGTTCCATTATTCTGAGATACTCGTTGGATACATTGAGAATTCTATTGAATTTATTTACGGGACGAGCCCTTCATAAATCATAATAGTTACATGCATGTGGAATACAATCAGAGAAACTTGTCATGGTGTTCCATTATTCTGAGATACTCGTTGGATACATTGAGAATTCTATTGAATTTATTTACGGGACGAGCCCTTCATAAATCATAATAGTTACATGCATGTGGAATACAATCAGAGAAACTTGTCATGGTGTTCCATTATTCTGAGATACTCGTTGGATACATTGAGAATTCTATTGAATTTATTTACGGGACGAGCCCTTCATAAATCATAATAGTTACATGCATGTGGAATACAATCAGAGAAACTTGTCATGGTGTTCCATTATTCTGAGATACTCGTTGGATACATTGAGAATTCTATTGAATTTATTTACGGGACGAGCCCTTCATAAATCATAATAGTTACATGCATGTGGAATACAATCAGAGAAACTTGTCATGGTGTTCCATTATTCTGAGATACTCGTTGGATACATTGAGAATTCTATTGAATTTATTTACGGGACGAGCCCTTCATAAATCATAATAGTTACATGCATGTGGAATACAATCAGAGAAACTTGTCATGGTGTTCCATTATTCTGAGATACTCGTTGGATACATTGAGAATTCTATTGAATTTATTTACGGGACGAGCCCTTCATAAATCATAATAGTTACATGCATGTGGAATACAATCAGAGAAACTTGTCATGGTGTTCCATTATTCTGAGATACTCGTTGGATACATTGAGAATTCTATTGAATTTATTTACGGGACGAGCCCTTCATAAATCATAATAGTTACATGCATGTGGAATACAATCAGAGAAACTTGTCATGGTGTTCCATTATTCTGAGATACTCGTTGGATACATTGAGAATTCTATTGAATTTATTTACGGGACGAGCCCTTCATAAATCATAATAGTTACATGCATGTGGAATACAATCAGAGAAACTTGTCATGGTGTTCCATTATTCTGAGATACTCGTTGGATACATTGAGAATTCTATTGAATTTATTTACGGGACGAGCCCTTCATAAATCATAATAGTTACATGCATGTGGAATACAATCAGAGAAACTTGTCATGGTGTTCCATTATTCTGAGATACTCGTTGGATACATTGAGAATTCTATTGAATTTATTTACGGGACGAGCCCTTCATAAATCATAATAGTTACATGCATGTGGAATACAATCAGAGAAACTTGTCATGGTGTTCCATTATTCTGAGATACTCGTTGGATACATTGAGAATTCTATTGAATTTATTTACGGGACGAGCCCTTCATAAATCATAATAGTTACATGCATGTGGAATACAATCAGAGAAACTTGTCATGGTGTTCCATTATTCTGAGATACTCGTTGGATACATTGAGAATTCTATTGAATTTATTTACGGGACGAGCCCTTCATAAATCATAATAGTTACATGCATGTGGAATACAATCAGAGAAACTTGTCATGGTGTTCCATTATTCTGAGATACTCGTTGGATACATTGAGAATTCTATTGAATTTATTTACGGGACGAGCCCTTCATAAATCATAATAGTTACATGCATGTGGAATACAATCAGAGAAACTTGTCATGGTGTTCCATTATTCTGAGATACTCGTTGGATACATTGAGAATTCTATTGAATTTATTTACGGGACAAGCCCTTCATAAATAATAATAATTATATGCAAGTGGAATATAATCTAAATATACAGGTTCAGTAATTTTAAAGGACATAGTCAAATATCTCGGATACCACTAGGGATGGGAAGAAAATGTTCGATACAAACCCCTCTTATTTTTCTGAGGGAAATTCAATTTAAACATTGAAATTTTTCTCTAAGGTCGCCTTCAAGCTTATTTTCATTTCAACTTTTTTTAATGGCACCCTGTATTTTTGATTGTAGTATTCAATTTTGTATTAAAAAAGAAATATTTTTTGCTTCAAATTTTTTTTCGATTTGGCTTACAGTTTTCGAGATAACCTTGAGTAAGAGATATCTAACATATGAAGTATTTTTTGGCCAGTAAAATGAAAAGAGGCAGCCCTAAATTTTAAAGTCTTATTTACTCGTCATAAAAAAACGAAATAAGAATGTAGGATGAAATGGGGAATTCAGGCGAAAGCCGGTAATTGCCACCTCTCAACCGCCCACGAAGTCTATGGTGGGGGAAAATCCAGTAAAATAATGAACCCATGTGTCACATTGGCAGAGTTTTTTTTATGTTTACTTATTGATCACATGTATTTTTTCCTGTTTTTCAAATTTCAAGTGTTTATTTTTAACAGGGCTTTATGTTTAGAGGCCTTAGGACCTCTAAACTTCAGGAAGGAAGCGAAAATTTCAAATTATATATTTAGCGTTATTTTTTAGTTTTTCCCCCAAAAAATACAAAGAAAATACACTAGAATAATTATTACCGATTTCGTGCCTGAATACCAAACGGAAAATGAGTTTCAAATTTTAAGTTTTTTTGAGTTAATCATCAATGTGTTATATTGATTATTCAGTCAGTATTACGTCTCTATGTATACCAATTGCGGGCTTCGTATTTCATAGGAATCGATAATAAGAGGTATGGCCTAATCGATACACTTATGAGTTCAGGGGGTCCCCCCCACGAAATTTCAATCGTTTTTTTTAATGAAAATAAGCTGCTTTGCACGTGACTTATAATATTAAAACAAAAACAAAAACAACATAAACAAAAACAGTAACAACAGCAGCAACAAAAACAACAACATCAACGACAATAAAAACAACATAACCTTCCATGGTCATCATTTTCAGGTGTTAGTTCTGGCTTGGCTGTCAATGCTTCGCCAAAAAAAAAATCTTGTGTACGGCCCTGAATAGTGACCTCCTATAACTCACAAATGGACCCAGTATGTACTTACCTTTACTTAGCAAAAGTAATATTGAAAACAAACATCAGAAAATTAAATTCAATAATAGAAATATTCATAAGAGTCTGCCACCGTCTTCATCCCATTGATGACTTATGAATAAATTTGTATTGAAACAAGATACAGGAAATCTCTTGGGAACAAATATACTCGTAAAAGAAAAAAAGAAGAAGAAAAAAACACCGCTCACTTGTGTTCCTTGCAAATAAAGAAATTCTGCATACAGTGTTGTTCTTACTCGAAAAAGTTTGAAAGTAATCGTTTGACAATGACAAATACTTTATTCAATCGAGATGGCCTATCGGGAGGGCCAACCACACAAGGTCAATAAAGAATAAGAAAATTGTGCCAAAATGGCCTTCTCCACCGTGTAACTCGGCTTTACTTCATCTGGCTCACAAGCCAATTTTGAAGAATGTGTTCCATTTGATCTCAGATACCCACCAATTTTATTTAAGGGTCACGCCTGACGTTTCTTAACTTCTGTGGTCGAACGTGAACTCGTGTATTCAATGTGGTATGATCATTGACAAACACAGTCTCAGTATCTCAGTTGTTTGAGGCGGTATTAGATTCGTAACCTAGAAGGTCTTGATTCGAATCTATAAGAGTGAACATATGTAATAATAATAAGGGGAAATACTTTGTGACCTCAACACAACTAAATTCATTAACGCTGAATATATTTGTTCGTATCACAAGAGCTCTGCACCCACTAGACTTTTTGTCAAGGATTTTGCAAAGATAACAAAGTAGTGACTATTTCACTTCATATATAATTAGGTCACCTCAACACATATAATTATGAGCAATAACATCAACAACAACATCATCAGCATTTCATCATTAATAACAATAACATCAACAAAAACAACAATTTCTATAATTTATTTGTTCATTTATTATTTTCGGGGGGGGGGGGTTGCAGCCCCACTCAGCCCCCTTTAAATATAACTTTGTCTTCTATTTGCGATATTACTCCAAACAGAAGTTTTAATGAGTAGAAACTAAATGTCTGCGATTGACCTATTTACTAAAATGAAAACAAAAGTTTTCCTATTTTTTATATACTTAAAGACTAAAATCACTTCGAAAATAATTTATCTATTTTTTCCACTCCCCCTCCATCAGAAATGTCCCCCCCACCTTCCTGTTTGACGAGTCTACTTCTCCTTTTAGTGATTGCCTCTCAATTTAATATAAAAACGCCTTTGTCACAAAAAACATTAAATTTTACTTTCTACGAAAAGAAACGAAAGAAAGAAATGAAATACAAAAAATCATAATAAATTGAATATTTTATGCTCTTTCTTGTTAGCAATAAGGACAGTGAGAGTTCTTTTTGAACAATAAAATACACTCCTAAAGGATAAATAATTAAAAATCCATGCAAAAGAGACAATAACTTTCATGAGTAAAATAATAATACTGCCCGAATAGAACTGGAGATTCCCTTGAGAATGGGAGTTTTTTGGGTGCTATTATTATGTGGTAAATATTTAAAATTCATGAGGATAAAATTCCATGGGTTGGCTGGATTTGAATCCATGCCCTACTGTTTACCAGTCAGAACGTCTTATCACCACAACAACCCACTTAATACGTATACTCGTATATTCGCGTGGAACAAATAGAGCTAGTTTACTTGTAATATGTCATTTTACTTATACGGGATTTAAGGGGGGACTGAAGAAAAAATAAATTATAGAAATTATTGTTGTTGATGTTTCGTTTTTTTTTTAAAAAAAACATAGTGCCCATGTTATACGTAAANTGACGATTCAATTTTGGTTTAAAAAAAAAACATAGTGCCCATGTTATACGTAAATAAATTAGTTGGAGGGAGGGGGATATTTTTATTTTGTGATGATTCATAAGTTGTAATATTGAAAATTTTAAACCAATATCTATATAAAAACTAGCTGTTTGCCCGTGCTTCGCCACGGCATCGGCATCTAGTTTGGCGCCTTAAGAGTCATTGCCGTTCCCCTGCTAATAGTTTTTTTTTATATATATTTTTGGCTTAAGCAATCTGACGGTCACTATTGGCCATTCTCTTTATTTGCATAAATCTTTATAACATTATAGCTGTTAGCTCGTGCTTTGCTACGGCCTCTAGCTTGGCGCCTTAGAGGCATGGCCGTTCCCGTTTAGGAATATAAAAAATAGATAAAAACCTATTCGCAGACCTACCGAATGTACATACAAAATTTCATTAAAATCGGTTAAGCCGTTTTGGAGGAGTATGATGACAAACACCATGACATAACAGGAGAATTTTATAGATATA
>CM022877.1:11356448-11371061 GCA_012654025.1 Pachypsylla venusta | reverse complement strand
AACATATATACAGTGTTATTAGAAAACATATATACAGTGTTATTAGAAAACATATATACAGTGTTATTAGAAACATATATACAGTGTTATTAGAAAACATATATACAGTGTTATTAGAAAACATATATACAGTGTTATTAGAAAACTATACAGTGTTATTAGAAATATGCTCCATTCTGAGAGGTGAACTCCTTGGATTTTACTCAAGTGCTGAGTAAAAGAATGTATGTTTAACAGTAAGTAATCGGATAAGTGAGTATAGGACTATCTGAGAGCTCCCTATAAGATGACCTTGATCATGCCTGCACTGACGAAAGCATTTGCTAACTCATAATTTATTTGCTATTTGATAGAAAACTCATTTCAAATGCTGTCACAAGACAGAAATAAGTTCCATTAGATTTCACTTGAAAATTATTATTTATGAGAACTTCTTTGCTTCGAGAGAGACGACATGCGACATTGCAAATGAAATTAAAATTATCTCTTACTCCATGAATAGCCTTGACAGCCATATACAATAATCTTTTTTTAACCCGAACATTAGAAGTCTGAGCTAGGCTCTCGTTGACGTTGTCAATGTTTCCTTTAAATGGAGTCCACATCAATCCGATTTCGACAGCTATAATCAGGGCCGTAGAGAGAAAAGTGGGCCTAGGGGGTAAATATATATACGGGCCCCTAATTAAATCTTCAGCTAAAATCTCTCCCCTTTTCTCGCTCTCGTCAGGATGGCCTATAATTTAAATCTTTAAATAATATATTAATTATAAGTGTTAAAAAATATTTGTTTTAGATTAAATTAAAACACTTACCAGAAACACTATTTATAACGAAACTAGTTTCGAATCATTCCATTCATTATCAGACTAGTCAGGATAGAATATCTTCATCCTTCGACTAGACTCATGATGAATCGAATGATTCCGAACTAGTTTCGTTATATTCATATATAAATATAAATGGTGTTTCTGGTAAGTGTTTTGTTTTAATTTAAAAATTAGCCTATAATTACAGAAAATTTAATGCACCGAACCAAGTGAGGTCTAAAATTAACCACGCGCATTTTCTTTTAAAAAAAATCTTGCGTTCAACAATGAATCTCGAACACATTGCCAGATTCTCTTAAAATTTGGTATGAACAATCATTAAGTTTATAAAATTAGCTAATTATAGTTTTTGGACCCTATTGAACCACCCTTGGCATCATAGCGACCCATTATTAGGGTGAGGTCTACAGTTCACAGAATTACTGGTTAAAATCAGATGACGGAAAAAGATTTCAAACAGACAAACACAGAACTAAAATTTGCGAGTGAAAAATTTCAATACCGAGGCGATTTCGAATTTTAACCTCTGTATGCCGAAAACAACGTTTTTCAACCGTTCGGCAGCAATATTATTGTATCAAAGCTTACAGTTTTTGAAATCTACAAAAAACAGCAAAAAAAGACATCTATCTGAGACAGTTTTTGGTGTACCTACTTCCAAATATTGAAATATAGTTTATATTTGATCTTGGTTGAAGAATAGTACATGTACAGGGTATGACGAATGTGGAGGGGGGCGGAAGGAAAATAAATGTTCCTTCCAGAAGATTAACCACATCAAGGTTTAGGGAAAAAACTTTTTGAAAGGCAAAAAGTTTCATGTTTTCTTTTTTCACCAGGAATGAGATTTTCCCAATAAATTGTATGTTTTCCTTATCATTTTTCAGTTAGTCACCATTTGGTATTAGCAATGACATATAGCGACATTTTTTGCTGCTCATATATTTGAACATCTTATGTGTACCCTTGTCGATGGAACATAGTGAGATCTAGTTTTAAACCCACAATTTTCTTTAAACGTCTCTTCTTTCCGACGATTTAAAGAAAAAGACTAAAAGTCTTCAATTTAGAAGAGAGATGTTCATGTAATGAAATGACTAATCCCAAAATGTAATGCAATGGATAGCAATAATCTTGTAATGGATACATCTGTTGTGATGTGCTGTTCAATGGGGGATGTATTTTTCAATTTGGTCTTCACACTTTTCATTTTCTGGGAGAGATTGAAAGCAATTCATCACCTAAGTGATTTTCTTTTAGTTTGAAAGAAAAAAAAATCGTCAACTCAGAAAAAGGCAATTTTGATGACCATGGATGTGAAAAAAACAAACGTATTCCAATGACTGACAGTGAAAAGGTTCATTTCAGTAGGATGTAAATAGTCGTGTAGGTACAAAGGTACGTACATTATATGTACACTAGAAATATATACAAGGAGAAATATATATATTAATGGGGAAATAATACATAAGAGTATGTATTTCACTTTTATGTTCGTCATTAAATTACACCAGTCTATTAATATAAGACGCGAAGTATAATGACCGACCAAAGGACTGACCGATTGAATGACTAACCGACTTAAAAGTATTAAGGCAACTTTTTCTAAAAAAAAAAAAAATAGACTCTTGAGTTAATAATACCACTGTTCTACCACCTATAACCCTTAGAGCTCTATGTGGCCAAGTACTCAAATTAATGAGGAAAAACTCCTGCCTCTGCTGGGGCTTGAACCCTGTTTACCAGGCGAGGGCTTAACCAATGAGCTACCGAGGAAGGTATACATAAGGCAACATTACGATGGCTAGATGTATAAACTTGAAGATTATGTTTGTATCGCCCTTTTTTGCTTAACATCTAAGGTCATTCGTTGGAAACTTACCAAACAGCTACCCGCATTGACCTGTCTGGTTTGGGCCATGAATAGCCCGGATCACGTGGCTCGAGCCTCTAGGTCACCCACCCTGTAAAAACTGCACAGGACATTGCTTATACCTCAGTACCCATAAGCGATCGGCTGTATTCGACGTGTCAATAAGATTTCTTTCTTTCTATTGTGCATTTTATAACATTTTCCTTAGTTTTCATGACATTCGTGGCCACGATCTGTTCTTAAAGATATTTAACATTTCCTAAATTATAAAAGCCAAGTACTTTCCTTTTCTCGTAAAAGTTCATGAAAGAAGAGAGAGAGGGAGAGAAACTGTCATGCCAGTTGCTAAAGAAAATTGTTCGTTACATTGCCCTGAGACAATGAGGAGAGCTTTTCTCCTTCCATTAAACCAAGTTTTATGTTGAGAAAAATTTTTTTAGTTCTTTTTTTTTTTATCATCTTAAATTTTAATTAATTTCCTTTATTTCAACCCGGAAAGATATTAAATGGGATAAAAAATAAATTCCAGAACATTAATTTGATCGGCTTTGAGAATATTAATTTTTGTATCCTGACGACGCAGAGAACAGACCAGAGACTACAAATAGATGTCATAACTGTAAAAATAGTTCTTTGAACTGTAAGACCCATTCTATTAAAATGGCCCGATGGCCCCGCCCGGTGGCCAATAGGGCCTGAATCAGCTGAATTTATGAATATACTGAAAATCAATATCAAATTTCAATATAAATAGAGCCCAAGAACTAATGAAATGAATCTATGAACATAATAATACTTGATCATACAAAGTTACATCGGACATAGCTTTCAAAAGTTATTGCGTAAAAATCGTGATGTTAAACCTAGAACTCACTTTGTTTAAACTATAACTCATTTTGTTCGTTCAATAAAATACAAATACAACTGTCTAACTCATTCGGCACTATATTTCTGAATCTGGAAAATGTTGTACCATAGATTTGATTTGAACCAACAGTTTCGTGTCGCGGTACATGCGTAATAATTTTAATGTATAGGTTTTTAGGAAATAAACGCGGAAACCGCAAAAAAATCAACAAAAACAGAAGATTTTATGTCAAGAAAGAGTTCCATGGTTCATGCTTGACTTAAAAAGAAAAATACAAAACAAATTTAAAGTTTCTAGCACGTTTACTGTTCTTGAAAAATCTTGATCACAGACAGACACACATACACGAACCAATGACTGAAACTCAAGATTCAGTCTCTGGGGACCTCGAAACGTGTTATGGCATTGAAAAATTGACATCGTACAGCGTCTATGGCGCATTGAATAGACCAGTCGCCGTTAGATTACTGAAGTTAAGCAACGTCCAGTTAGTTTTTACTTTTGGGTGACCACGTGACTATTCCCGGAACAACCCAGGCTGGATGAGGTCAAAGTGGGTAGCTGGTTTTTAAGATTTTAGGGAATGGAGGGTAGATTCCCTCTCTGGTGACCAAAAGATGTTAAAGAGACGATAAAAAAATAAAAATCGTTAACCACTTCCGAAAAATGTACCATTGTCCTACATATTTATCTTAATAAAATGAGCAGATGGAGTGTAGATCCACCGTCCCGAAAGAGCAATAGATGTTAAGAAAAAAAAAGAATGTAAAAATGAAGTGTTGAATGCTGGAATCCATTTCAAAAATGTTCTAAAGCAATTCCAGAGTATTCGAAGAAATACAACTATAATTATTTCGTCAAATGAATTTATTCCAGTGAGGGGAGGGAGAGAGAGAGAAGTATTTGTGAAAATGTTTGACACTTGTTTAATAGAATATAAAATTCCCGAGGCGCAATATTCCAGAGCCTGTGTCACTCCTAAGGGGAAGGAGTTCAATTGAAAATATTTCTCAAATGATTTCTTGCTTAAATACTGAAAAAGAAAATACCTTTTAGCTTTAATAGAAATCTCCCGACATAAAGTTTATCAAAAGAACTTTCGGATGATGTAAATAATTTTAGAAAATTCAAAGTTCAGCAGTATGGGATAGAGCCTGTCAGAATGTTGGCGTATTATTATTTCTTACCCGAACTTTGTCCCGAGAAGATTGAGCGAGAAAAAAATAGTACCCTGCACCAATAAATTGATACGTTTTAAGGTACGTAAAATTCCAAAATCGAAAGAAAAAAAAAACGTCCATCGCTCGATGCACTTTAGCCACTTAACGTTGGCCGATTTGCATGAAATTTGTGTTTTAAGGTGGGAATATATAAATCATGACGATTCAATTTTGGTTCATTATTAAAAATAATAATTCAAAAGCCCTGGATGGGCTACATATGTGCATATGTAATTTGAGAAAAGCAAAATGGGTCGTCACTTTTCCCTCGAACTGATTTTTTTTTTTCAGTAATTCTGCAAACTGAAATTCGACACATAAAATTGACCGTTCATTCGGTGAAGTCTAATTGTGAACGTTAGTGAACTCCACTTTTGACCCGGTATACATTCCGAAAGTGCGTATGTATGCTTGATGGGCGATACAAGCCACAATTTTAATCCGATTTTGACGAACTTTGGTATACATGTGTAGGATATGAAGAAAAATTGCTTTATAGATTTTTGGGGAGATGGGGCCCAATATTTTGTTTTTTGAAAATGATTTTTTTAAATTCATTAAGATATTTTTTTTCTATAAATGACTACAACACTAACGTGAACACCTGATCATCTTGATCCACTAGTTTTAACGCAAAAATCTTTCTTTGTTTATTTTTATGTACCACGATAAATCTCAAACGCTTAATAGTCCCATTGTGAACCTGTCTCTGTAGTCTCACAGTCAGTCAGGTGACTACAGAGTCAAACTCCATGGAAAAGGACGATTTTAATCATACACAAACATATGAAAGGCAAATGTCGTTTCACATAGACACAGTCCTTATAGAACAGATGGGCACAGGTATTTTATTGGTGTATTATATTCAGTAATGGACTTTGGAATCGTCATAAAAAGTTTTAGAAAATTTGCTCAATGTAGGGATATTTGACAAAACTAACTGAAATCTTGTTCAAAATGTAAACATGTTTAATAAATGACCGTTGACTCTTGGAGGAAAACTGCATGATTCAATGGTGCAGTGGTTAAGGTAACTAACCTTAACCACTGCACCATTGAAGTCGGTTTCAATATAAGACTAGTACAGGCATTCTGTGTGCAAGGATTAGCGGATACAAATAGTTTTACCCACAACAGCAAAAAAAAAATCTTTGATTTCAGGGAAATCCCCCAAAATATGTTTAACTCAGTTTCATAAGCTATTGGACAGGGATTCGATTCCCTTTTGTAAAGCAAAAAGCTTACAAGTACCACCTAGTAATTATTATATGAGGCTACAGTAATAAATGTTTGTCCCCAAAATATGCCATAAATAAAGCTAGCGCAGTAACCATTAACTTTCCTATTCCACTTCCGGTGGCACAATGCGGGAGTAGGGATTTATCCACAAAACAGTTGACAACACTGCAGCGAATCCTACTCCGATACTATGAACCGATGGACACAGGTTCACATCTCTGGAGTCACTCCACTCAGTCGATTGTCGAGGAGAACACAATTACAGTCAATTCAGAAACGGTTCCCGATTTACTTGTGTTGTATTTACTGCAAATGCCAGCATTCAGTTTAACAAAGCTTTTGTAAATAGTGAACATCATTGTCTCTCTACAATACAAAAGAATAAAATAGAAAACAAAATCCTGTTGCTATTTTTATTTTCCTCTTTTCAGACTTAATTTCCACAGAGTATAAACCTAGGAATAGATGTACGGGTAGGGGAGGATGAGGAGAAAACCCCGCATCATGCTTTCGGCATAACATACAACATTGCAACTCTTCCCCAGAAAACATTGGATTATGAATGGATTTTGCGAGTGAGGGGATTTCCGTCCATTAGCGGAGAACTTTGTATATTACGATGCAATCTACTTTAACTAATAGGAGTGGTACATTAAAGATAATGTCATCCTGGCGCACCGGGTAAGATCTTCGCACTGCTGATCTTGATATTAAAGATGTTATACAAGTGTTGAGGGATATATCCCGAGATTTGTAAGTTTTTTCTTCAACATTACCGTTCAAATACATATAGTACTCACATCGCATCACGCATAATGATGTTTAGAAAACAGAAAACATAAATTTTAATTGGAGGTCAATGTGGGTCGCTGGTTCGTAAGTTTCCAGGGTAGAACCCCCGTCTCGGATGACCAATAGATTTTATAAAGACGTTAAGACAAAAAAAAAAAAAAAAAAAAAAAAAAAAAAAAAAAANAAATACACCGCATATGAGAAATGCTTGATGCGATATTTCATTAGTAAAACAAGTTGTAGAACACCTGGATCAAATACGCGTATTTGAAAATGGAGTAAAATCCGAAACGCGCGTATGTTTTCAATCATTTTAATTTTCCGTGTTTCCGATATTTCATGTATGATGTTTTCATCCAAATATTTAGACATTTGAATCTCTTATGCATTGCAGATTGCAGCTATTATTTAGATTCTCTGCACTTGACGCCATTCTCGGTCATACTCCCAAACCCCAAACCGGGTCTAGAGAATATTTTAAACATACGTTTTTGCTATTTTAGGAAATATGCTAAAACAATATTTTGAAATCTCATTGAAAAACTCTGACAATGTGACTTATGGGTTTATTATTTTACTGGCTAAAAAATACCACCACCCCGGTATTGAGAGGGAAGGGAATTTGTTTTTTCTCGTGACGATTCCAAATCTGGACGTGATTAGACCCTAAATTTGACATAAATACCAAATTTGGCTCTTTTCAGACAGGATTAATGAAAATCGTTAAAAAGCGGTAAAAACCACCAACGGCCTATATTTAATTGCACCCAAAATGGCTTGAACTTTACTGAGACCCCAAATATGATATACATACCAAATTTCAAGTCTCTTACCACTCAATACTCTCGATCAGTGAAAAAAATTGCACATCGGGGCACAATTAGAGTCCAGATGGGACCTATATCGGTCACTTTGACCGATTTGGATGAAAGTGCCCATCACGGCGTACGGCGGACGAACATTTTTTTCTTTCAATTTTTGGTTTCCACGTACTTTGAAACGTAAAATATCAATTTTGAGGGGGTGTATTTTTTTTTTTCTCGTGACGATTTAAAAGGTTCATTTTTGAAAATAATAAACCAAAAAAATCTCTATATCTCACACAAGTTTCTTTTTCTAAGAGAACACTCCTGATGTTATTTGACAAGGAATACAACAACAACTGTATTTTACCCAAAATGCCCTTTTCAATGCTTTCCTCATGCATTCTTATCCATCGTTGTTCATATTTGTTTCAAATCCCTCGTACATCATTCAACGCTCCTGCTCGAACCTTGTTACCAAGACTAAAGAAAACTTTTCCCATATATTTGAGATTAAGAAGTTTGAATTTGAAACAATCTGTTTGATTTCTAGGTGTAACAAATCTCCAGGAATTTAAGATCTTCTTTTGTTGGTTAAGTAGATAAGATTTGAATGGTAATTTATTCAACAACTTTATTATTTGTATTTTAAATAAGTACACTCGATAACCCGACATTGGAATACTGCTAATTCACATATGATTTATGCCAGGATATCGAGTGAACTTTGAACCTGTGAATCCTGCTCAGGAGTTGTTAATTTTATGGAGCAAATCCTGGGTACGAGAGGAATTTTACGCAAAAAGGACGACTTTTTATTCATTAAAATGAAACCTAGCCAATAGCTGTGAATACTATTAAGTTGAAATGTAGAATTCGCAGTCCAGGTAGATATCATACTCCCATTGTACTTGGGGGACCCGGGTTCTATTTCCGATGGGGTCTTATAAAATGTTCGACACTAAGGCTTTAGATTTCGGGGTGCACCTAAACCTGGTGAGGACGATTGTACAGCAACCAGTAGCGGCATTACCAGAGTAAAAAAAAATACCGTGAGGCCTTACTGAAAAAAAATTATGCATTTCAATTTACTTAAAACTTGGATTGTTTTCAATTAAAATTTACTCAAAATATACCAAAATTTTTTTTTATATCTCAATTAGGAAGCATTTACGGGCAAATGCTTAGGGAGAAAATATAATCTCATTTTGATCTACTGGAACTATGTACCCTGAATACAGTAAGACCTAATGTTACAACATGCCGTCAAAATATCAAACTTTAAGCTCAACTTAAATATAATATGTTCCACTTCATTACACAAATAGAACAGAATGTCAAAACATGACAGAGAAAATTAAGAAAATCCCTGCCCGTCCAGCAAATCTTCAAATACACTGACATGACAGGGCTTCCACTGTCTAGAATGTAACCCACACACCCTGTAGATCAAATATCAGTGAAAAAATAATAATACAAACTTGTAAAAATAATGAGCTTACAAATGACTTACAAATTTCATGTTGAAACATTTTGAACTTCTCTTACCTGGAAACAAATAAAGAAATGAAATTAGATTCTAGAAAACAGCATTGCATGTTTGTGTTAGGCAATTAGATTTCACATGCACATGTTACGAAAATAATGAAAAATTTAAATTTCAGAGACCAAACAAAAGCTCATTACTTTCTATATAGTCAAACTATGAGGATCCTAAATGACATAATTTACTAAAAACATCCAATAATATTGTAAACTATTAGAGTACATTCAGTTTCAAATATAAAAGTCGAAGACAAAAATTAAAAAGAAAAGTGTTTTTTAATTAAGCCCCGAGTTGCACAATGAGACCTATTGAGCAGCCAATGCATTTATCAAAATTGGAAAAGGCGTTACAGAACCCTCAAAATATACAGATAGAGTAAACGTAAAATAAATTTGAAGATATACAGTTTTCCCATTTCCTAACAAGGCGTATTGTTCAATTAATTACATATTGGGTGATAGTAAATAGTGCAGAAAGTTAAGCCCTTTTCTGAATAATTATTAGAAAATTTGAAACACAAAAGGGCTTGTTTGAAATCCTCAATTTTCAAGTGACACTCAATAAGAATTGATGTTGGCATGAAAGTCATGCAACGAGGCTTCCATAAATTTAAATTTTACTGTCGAGAACTTTTCCCACTGATCCTTAACAGAGCACATTGTGATGACAAGAAAATTGTGATAACAGAGCACATTATTTTTGTAAAATTTGTTCAGTGATTTCTCTTCATCAACACATTTCTTGCTGTAACGCCTGTGACAAAGAATTTAATTTGAGGAAAGTTCCAGAAAACTTTTATTGTGTGTTGGAAATTTTTCACAGAGAACTTTATTTTTATCCTCACAATACAAGGGAGCTTACACCAACCCCAGTGTGAGGTATGTACACATTGAATGCGAAATATTTTCAAAAAAATCACACGAATGGCTTTATTTTTTGGAGCAGTTTCATTGAGAGGTTTAGAAAAACTTGGGTGGTTTTATTATTATTGTTTCATTTGATTTAAATTGCATTAATTGTGTATAATTAAATCGTACAAATATATTATTACATTACATGAAATATGTTTTAAAAAGTATTTCATGTTTTGTTTTCTGGGTTAACATTTTTTAAAAATGGATCCAACAACAATAATAAATTTTAAAATATTCCTGGGTTCTCTGCCTATATCTTTGAAGATGTCCATTACCCTTAATTAATTTGGTTTGTTGTCGCAACCTGGGAAAATATTGCATTGTAATTTCCCGTTGCCATGGGCAATATAGACATATCTAATAATGGATGGGAGACAGTTTTGAACCTATGACATGTCCTAGGGATCCTTGTCTTGGGCGTATATAATCATATTCAAATACCAGCGAATCCTAGAGAATCTACATTGACGCAATTGGTTTGATTTTGAGCACAGATAAAATTTATGAATGGGTTATCACACACAGAAAGGCCATGCCTAAAAGACAAATGTTGAAGCAGGGAGAGCCTGTTATTGTTGACATAAAGTATCACACAAAAACAACAAACAATACATAAAATTTTAAACCATTTTTTACAGCAGCGGAACGGGAAAGTATAGAGCCCTCCGTGCCGTTTCGTTGTAAACAATAACAGCTGATAAAGCCAACGATACGCACCCCAGGATATCTCCCATCCGAGTATGGACCTAGCGTGACGTTGCTTAACTTTTGTGATCTGACTAGAACTAGTGATTTCAATTATTTTCCTTATAATTTATTCATCATTATATCATATGCATTGACACGAACTACGGCATTAGAAATAATTATAAAGCTAAGTCCAGTGATTGGACTGTTGGGTTTATGTTTTATTTTTGGCTTCTCAAAAAATACCCCAATTTAGCCTCTTCGTAATTAGTTTTCTGCGTGACGATGTGGAAATAGATAAGAATTTTGTTTTCATTTAAACTTGATAGAGCGGCCGGCAGAGATTATTCTTTCGGGACAACTAAATAATTGGGTAAGGACTTATGTCCAGGAAAATGGATTACACCATATACAGAGCGTTCAGTAATATTGAGAATTATCTTTTGCACGGCTCAAGCTAGAAATTTGAAATGATTACGGTCACAACTTAACGTCTACTTTTTATCATATAGGTATATTAAAATGCCTGGGCACCTTCTTATTAACCTACATGAAATATTTTTGTGGTAAAGTAGACACAGTATTCATATACTCAAAGCTCCTTTTAAGCTTTAATTTTGGTTGAACAAATAAACAAAAAAATAATAATGTCTTAAATTGAATAGAAAAGCTGTAAGAATGAAAAAAAATAGCGCTTTTAATTTTGAATTGCATATTAAACTAGAAGATATACAAGCACAAAACATATACATATACTTTTCCTTTACTTTACATGAGTTGTTTTCTCTTAAACTCGAAAACTATACATTTGCCCCAAAGTTTTATTTTACTTTATATAGGCGAACACAAGATGCTATCTGACAGGGCCATAGGCAGAATAGGCAGTTGCCTTAGGCCCCCGATTTTAGGGGGCCCCCGAAAAATGAAAAAATCTTTGAATATTTTCTTACAAACATAAAATTCCAAAGAAGTAAATGAAAATATAATCACAACTGAAAATAATTGAAAAAATACAAAATAATCAAACAAACAAAGTGAAATCACAAACAAAAAAACTTAGTGACTCCCTCCTTAACAAAATTACTGAAGGAAAAATAGAAGGAAGACGAGATAAGGAAGAAAACGAAGAATTTGGATGAATGGCGGGAATTATGACGTACGTAGAAGTGAGGAGACAGAAAGAAGACCGATTATGAGTATAGTGGAGAAATATTGTTAAAAATCTATAACGAACTTCTGAACAGAAAACGTTCATGTATTTCCTTGTGCAGAATGGCGCCCATCACCCATGCATGTCTCCCAAGCATACGTCATCGCGGTCATCGAAGACAAAATTGTCGTCTCCTATAATTTTTTCTTGTCCACTATTTTCATCCTAGATTTAATACACAGCAACAAATTTTTGGTCAGGGCCGACTAGTCTTTGGATACCAACATCACGCCAACAAAAAAAGCCAACATCACGAGTGCGCGAACCTACGTACATCCTCGCTGAACGTTGCTTAACTTCAGTGATCGAACGGGAACTGGTGTATTCAACGTGCCATAGACGCTGGCGATAGACGTTCCAATTTCCTTTTTTCTATTTTCTATAATGCAGTTTCTCTCTTTTCCATACAAAACAAATTTAAATATATTTCTACTTTTAACTTCGTATTGTTTTGAAAACAAAACTTTCTTTTGGCAATGAATTTTTCATTAATTTAAATTAAATAGCTTAAAGTTGTGTCCGGAAATATTAATTAAACTCAAGAGAAAAGATAAAACTTTGATCTAAAACTAGGTAATTATTTTGAAAGAAGGTATTGAATTTTCAACTACATAGTAAACTTATACTTCTTAATTAGGATACTGGATTTTACATTCTTCAGTTTCTTGTACAATATTTTCCGGTTAAGTTTTCCTGGAAAAATATGGTGACCTAGTAAACAATTAAAAAGGTGCATGATATCCCCAATACTCTTTAACATTTTTGAACAAAAAATAATAGCAAAATCTTTAGAAAATTATAATGAAAGAAGGGGATTTAGAAAACAATGAGAAAACACACTCAAAATAAATTAAAATGTCTCCTCAATAATCTAATCCAAGATTGCGATAAATGGAATGTCAATAAAAATCAAGGAAAAGAAGATCATGTGTGTTTAAAAAGGAGAAGAGAGAAACAGATTATGTAACATAGAAATAGAAATATATAGGTGTAAACCAGAAATTATCAAACAAGCTGTCTATCGCCAAAAGAGCTTTCTGAAACGACAAACATTTGATGTGAAGTAATATATAAACACACAAAAAAATGCTAAAAACACCAATTTTCTCAATTTTTCCATAAGAATGTGAGACATGGACTGTCCGCCATTGAAAAAAGGATGCTTTAGAAATATGGTCCTAGAAATGTAGGATAATGAAAATCTGTAGGAAAGATAACGTCACAATTGTGGAAATTCGGAGCAGAGTTAAAAATCAAACATAAAAAATATTAATTATGATCAAAAAAATGAAAAATATAGTTTTGCGGTCACAAACTAAGAGGATAAAGTAGCCCTCTATATAATAAATTTATATAAGGAAAAATAGAAGGCAAACGAGATAAAGGAAAACAACTTGGATGTATTATATAGGTGTTTCAAAAGGTTATGCATAAAAATAAACCACATATAGTAGAGCTCAAATAAAGGCAACTTTGCATTATTAAAAATCGAATTATTTTGCGATTGACTTTATTTTTTGCATGACGTCTCCGATTTTTATCATGCTTCTTTGGTGAGTATTTGGCACTTTTCCCCCGATCAGGGGCGGAGTTATGGGGGTTTGGTGTTTTAAGGTATGACATGTCTTCTAAAACTTGTTTTCCTACAAAAAAAAGACCGGAATAGCTCTTGTCTAAAACCAACCGCTGACCTTTTAAAATCACCTCCAGAAGCATCCCCTCCCCAAGTGCTGCACCGCCCCCCCTAAGATATAGCCTTAAATCCGCCCTTGGCCCTAGCTTGGGGTCCATTTCCGTATAGGGGTTTATTAAGCAAAGTGGCCTTTATTTGAGCTCTACTATACTTGGTTTCTTTTTTTTGCATAACCTTCTAAAACACCCCGTATATAGTCGTATACGTTGAATCAGTTATACCAACTTGGCTTTGCGTTTTATAAGTATTCATAGATAATATACAAACCTAAAGGTGGTATCACACTATTTTCATGATGCTAAATTTTATCATTTTTTCTAATTCAAACAGTACCAAACAGTGTGATCCGCAAATATATTTGAGTAAATACGCTATTTCATTGCTTTGATGTCAAACACAAAAGTGACTAAAATTTGTCTGAATAGTCTGATATACGGTTAAGACGCATGACAAACACGTTGGTCATATTTGATCGTTTCTGAAAACTATTTCATTCATGTTACCTTTAACAAATATTTCTGAGGAGTCTGTCGCCACTCAAGTCCTCAATTCAGTCAACGATCATACCACGTTGAATACACCAGTTCCCGTCAGATCACTGAAGTTAAGCAACGTCGGGCGTGGTCAGTACTGCCTGGGAACAGGAGCCGTGTTCACTCTGGGGGTCGGTTCCACCAAAAATCTAAATAATACGCAACAAAATTTGAAAGCACACATTTTTGATAAAAGTCTCGTCAAATAGTGAAATAGGGGCACAAATATATACCTAACACACAAATTCAACAAATATACAAAATATTGGAATCATGAATCATGACAAATAATAATGTAATACCACCGTACGAAAATGCTTGCTTGTGTTGCATCTCCCTGTCTGAACCCACCCTGTATACTTATAAATACAAGAGAGATACTCTTGGAAGCGGCCTTTTAGCAGA
>CM022877.1:11334304-11350322 GCA_012654025.1 Pachypsylla venusta | reverse complement strand
TCTTCTCCTCGCAAATTACTAATCTAAAGGCTTGGGGTTTGGTATTAGGCAGCCAAAGTGAGCATTTCATTTCATAGAGCTTCTTCATGTTTATCTTCACCTTGCATATTACTAATCTAAAGGCTTGGGATGGTACTAGGCAGCCAAAGTGAGCATTTCATTTCATAGAGCTTCTTCATGTTTATCTTCTCGTCGCATATTATTAATCTAAAGGCTTTGGATTTGGTAATAGGCAGCCAAAGTGAGCATTTCATTTCATAGAGCTTCTTCATGTTTATCTTCCCCTCGCATATTACTAATCCAAAGGCTTGGGATGGTACTAGGCAGCCAAAGTGAGCATTTAATTTCATAGAGCTTCTTCATGTTTATCTTCACCTCGCATATTACTAATCTAAAGGCTTGGGATTTGGTACTATGCAGCCAAAGTGAGCATTTCATTTCATAGAGCTTCTTCATGTTTATCTTCTCTTCGCATTTTACTAATCTAAAGGCTTGGGGTTTGGTATTGGGCAGCCAAAGTGAACACTATCCCACACTCAACTTATTTCCAATGAAATGAAGAGTACACCTTATTTTTTGCGTTGTTATTTTGAACCCAAAATAATAACAAACCATATTTATATCATTAATAGTTAAGTGAGGAAATTGAAACTCAGGCGGACGACATACAGATTTTTTTTTTTCAATTTCTTGGATTTTGTTATATCATACAATCGACTTTTCACTTTATTACTTCCTCTTTCTATAGAAGAAAAGTATTGTAATCGTGCAAAAAATTTGGACATTTTTTGGCCCAAAAATTTGTCTGACCGGAACCCAAAATAAAGATCAAATCTGTCATTTCCTAATGCTTTTAGGCCATATTTTCACTATTAAAGGTCATTTTTTTCATATCAAACTAGTTTGAAACGCCACGAAAAACAAAACGAGCGTGCTATACATATATTGAAAATATATTATGAACGCGTAATTACTTCCAATCCATTTATGACTTCCTAATTTTCCTTGAAGAAAAGTAAACCATACTTTAGATTGTCAGAAGATACTTGAGTATGACATGCTCACGGGCCGAGTCAACCGAAACTGATTGTCTAAATTGTAAAATAACAAGGAAAGCAACTCTGCAATGGGAGGGTTGCTTTCTGTGTTTTATTGTAGTGCTTGGCAATCTTGGCATGGAAGAATGTATGAAGTTTAATGATTGCTACAATCCTTAGCAGTAGGATAAACAATTATTTGAAGCTTTGACAATCTGCATAACACGATGAAAAGGAAAGAGTAGGTATTTATTTTTCCTCAAATCTCAAAGCATGAAAGTAAATCAAAATTGAAGCAACGCTCCATTTTCTTGTATCAAATTAAATCACATGTCAATTTGAGATCCAAAACCATCATACATGATTGCTAGTTCCTCTTCATCTAAGATTTCTTTCTCTTTTCTGATAAAAATAAATCTGGTGTATTGATCACATGTGAACATGTGCTAGAATTATTAAAGTCTATTTATTTAGAAATCCCTGAATGCAAGGAAATTCAAAACTAAAATTAAAAAAAAAAAAACATTTTTTCTTCCAATTTTTTGTGTAGATAAGATAAAACGGAATTTTTAAATTAGATATAAAAATGAAAAGGTCGAACCGAGGAAATGTTCAGAGAGATAAACTAATTAGAGCTTATTCAAAATGTATTTTTTTAATAATTACAAGGAATGGTTGTTTTCACTGATCTCAAGCACAAATAATGAAGAGAATACTCTAGACTCTACAGCTAGAGCTAGAGCAAGGTAAACTAGTAATCATACGTACCATTTGATTGATCCGTATTTTTGGTCGATAGATTAGTTCTATTAACATATGCATAAAACCTAAGGGGACCTATGAAGCATGCATTCATTTCGGTTTATTATTTTCAAAAATGAACAGGAAAAAAATGCCCTTGAATTTTTTTTTATACTTTTCAAGTTCGTAACATCCAAAAATCGAATAAAAGAACGTGTTCGTCCGTACGTTGTAAGTTGGCACCTTTGTCACTGAAGAGTCGATTGATATATTATCTAGGTATCTCATGAAAGTGGTATAATTTGTGTCTGGTAGGCTGTATAACATTATCAGTGGATGCCCGGTAAGTGGCACCTTTGTCACTGAAGAGTCGATTGATATATTATTATCTATCTCATGAAAGTGGTATAATTTGTGTCTGGTGGACGGTATAACATTATCAGTGGATGCCCGGTAAGTGGCAACTTTGTCACTAAAGAGTCGATTAATATATTATTATCTATCTCATGAAAGTGGTATAATTTGTGTCTGCGGACTGTATAACATTATCAGCGGATGTCCGGTAAGTGGCACCTTTGTCACTGAAGAGTCGATTGATATATTATCTAGGTATCTCATGAAAGTGGTATAATTTGTGTCTGATGGACTGTATAACATTATTAGTGGATGCCCGGTAAGTGGCATCTTTGTCACTGAAGAGTCGACTAACCCTGTAAGTGGCACCTTTGTCACTGAAGAGTCGATTAATATATTAAAGAAAGTGGTATAATTTGTGTCTGATGGACTGTATAACATTATCAGTGGATGCCCGCAACTTCTTTTTGTGTCTGTAAAATTCATTTTGATTAAAACATCAATTCAGTCAATTTTTCTCCCTACAAATATCCGAAAATATAACATAGCTGGGATACGAACCAACATGATTGAATTCAGTATTGATTCATTATTTTTAATAATGAACCTTCGGAATCGTCACGAAAATAAAAATTACCCCCTCCACCCTCCCAAAAAATATGATATTATACGTTTCAAGGTACGTAGAATCCAAAAATCGAATAAAAAAACAATCCTTTTGTCCGACGTACGCCGGCGCCGTCCAGCGTCCGTGTGATGGGCACTTGGTATATAGGTCCCATCTGGGCTCTGATTGTGTCCCGAAACTTTTGGGTGCAATCGAATACACCCTTGGCGATTTGGGGTCTCAGTTAGCTCCGAAACTTTTGGGTTCAATCAAATATAACGCTGGCGGTTTTTATCGTTTTAAAGCGGTTTTCAGTAATCCTGTCTAAAAAGAGGTAAGAGGCAGATACTTCAAATTTAGTAGGTATGTCAAATTTAGGGTCTAATTGCGCCCCAGATTTGGGATCGAACTAGAGCCCCCCCTCAATTTGGGGGGGGGGTATTTTTTGCCAGAAAAATAATAAACCCATGTGTCACATTGCCAGAGTTTTTTTCCTGAGATTTCTGGTATACATTTAAGGGGGTGGCTTTTCCCTCTTGTCGTTTGGCCAGTGTATCCACTAATAATTTTGTTCATTAGAATATAGGTTCTAATGAACAAAGTGCAGAAAGCCCACCATACATAAACTAAAACCTAAAACTGAATTTTTGATTCTCAAAATATTTCGAAAATAAATGACCGATTGAAAAGTTCATTTTATTTTTGGATATCATATTATAAAAAAAGGTCGTCTGTTCGTATTACACGAAAGAGTGCGGAGTCATAAATCAAAAATGTCATTCCGGCTGTCAATTTTGTTGAAAGCCAAGGACGACAAAAGACGAGACAGTGCTTGAATAGAATCCATTTCCAACAAGTTCATTTTGAAAATTCAGAAATGAACTTTTTTTTATGCGAGATTTTATGTTTATTACTTCTTTCTATTCCGTCTCATATTATAGTGGAGTAATCTTATATTTCAAAATATTCATTATCAGTTTGGCCACACTCGGACAACAATTTGAAGAGATAATTTGGGGGTGATGAGAATGTATAAAATATGATTTTCTGGACGTCTCGTCGGTAGACGGCCCAAATCAAATAGGTATTTTAAAAACCGCCTGGAGGTTTTTTCTTGGGATGATGAAGAAATCTATGGTATTGAAAAATGGCTGTGTGAGAAAGTGTGCATTACACTAGGCTTGAGACCGTTAATGTGTCAGGTATACTGTCAAAAAAGAACCCAGACAGCGCAGCGCTAATAACACAAATGCGAAAATGATCGAGGTACTACATTTGTTGGCAACTGTCATACAAAATGATCATTCTTGATTTTCACAGTTGTCATTTTCCCAAAATTGTTTGTATAAATACCTTTGTATAAATTTTTATTATATTCAAAATCGGTAAAGAATTGAATTGATTCTCAAAATTTAAAGTTTTTATTGAATTTCCCATCTTTATCTAGAACTACAATTTATGAGTGATATAGACAATTCAAGGATAGTAGAGAAGTGATTGAAGATTTTGCCTTTCCTATCTTTATCTAGAACTACAATTTATGAGTGATATAGACAATTCAAGGATAGTAGAGAAGAGTTTAACGACTTTGGCATGCTGCTCAACCCTCCTATGACTGTACACAAGAAAATGTGAAAAAACTAAAAGAAATAGATTTGGCTAATCACCTTATAACCTTGAAGGAGACTCTGGCTATTTCATGCGAATATGCTCGAGCAGATTTAATTCATAATTTTTAATGGAGAATGTTGCAACACGCCTTGCTCTGAAAGACCTAAATCTACCTAAAAAATCGACCTAAAAACTCAATTTTTTGCAAAAGCTTCCTAATCTGCTGTTACGCCACCCCGTTTTTTTTCTATACCCAAAATTGAAGTTAGTCCTCGACGATAAAAAATAAATGACAGATCGATCTGAGTGTTCTCTTCGTTGTGGACATCAGAAATTTGGAGTATAAGACCACCACAAACGGTCTTAGAGCATCAGTCCGTTTTCTTTCTTGACAGGCAGGTTACAAATGCTTGTTCCGATCATACTGACTAGTTGTCCGCGTTTTATCAACTAAAACAGACATAGGTATCTGCTTCCAGTCTCAAGCTGGATTAAAACCTTTACGAGTTGAAAAGACTAATTAAAAATACCAATTCCAATGAATTTTGTAGAATGTAATATGTAATTTACATTACTCTGTTTTATGAAATTTGATTAGTTTGACTATAATATTTTCTTACCTGTTCACGTGATCCATCAACATCACTCATATCCCCCACCCCCACCGCCACTATTATATTCATGATTCATCCCCTTTTCATTTTACGGTTCAAATTTGTTTTGATATGAGCGTGACATATTCTGTCTGAGGTAAAATATGCATTGTATAAAATGTATAGGGTAAAACAACACGCACCCAATCAGGCACAAAAAAATCAACAGGTAAAATATGCATTGTATAATATGTATAGGATAAAACAACACGCACCCAATCAGGCACAAAAAGGTCAATAGGTAAAATATGCATTGTATAATATGTATAGGGTAAAACAACACGCACCCAATCAGGCACAATAAGGTCAATAGGTAAAATATGTATTGTATAATATGTATAGGGTAAAACAACACGCACCCAATCAGGCACAAAAAGGTCAATAGGTAAAATATGCATTGTATAATATGTATAGGGTAAAATAACACGCACCCAATCAGGCACAAAAAGGTCAATAGGTAAAATATGCATTGTATAATATGTATAGGGTAAAAAAACACGCACCCAATCAGGCACAAAAAGGTCAATAGGTAAAATATGCATTGTATAATATGTATAGGGTAAAACAACACGCACCCAATCAGGCACAAAAAGGTCAATAGTGGCTTCTTAGGTGCAAAGACTTCTATATTTTAAATAGAAATTTGGCTAATGAATATGTTGAGTAGGTACACCAAACAAAAAATGGTGTATATATTACACGACTTTCCTTAACTATGAAAAAAGAAAAAAAATTTGTAATGGGTTGACATTTTTGATGTCGATTCTTCAATGCCCAAACTGTCCAGAGCCCAAATCTCAAGTTTCAGCTATTGCTGCGTGTATGTATCTGTTTGTGCACTTAATATCCCAGTCAGCTAAAATATGTATTGTATAATTTATATATATGTATAGGGTACATAGGCCTAAAGCTTTCATAGCATCGATTCATCGTAAGCACCGCTCAATCGGTTAATAATTTGTTCGATACTACTCGTACAGGATTTTATTATCTCCGGAGAATTTCTTTCAAATTAATAATTTTAATGAGTTCCACAAGAACATGTCTCAAGCCCCACTCAAACCATTCTTATTAGACTTTCCTTTTTACTTTATTAAAATAATAATTGATTCAATACTGAATAAAAGAAAATTTGCTGACAATATCATTAGAGACATTTGGGGGGGGGNGGGGGGGGGGGGAGAAGAGATAAATCATGCTTAAATTTAATAAAGAACTTCCAACTGAAAAAGAAAGAAAAAAATGTTTTATAGAAGGACAAATCTGGCGTGAACATCACACGACTTACATATTTTTGTTATATTATTGATCGAACGAAGTGAGATCTAGTTTTAACCCTACATTTTTTCTTTGAAAGCCTGTTTGTCCGTTCGGCTTACTATAATTCTCCAATGCCTTATCCGAATTTCATGAAACTTGGTATGGACATGTATTATGTTCATAGTAATTCCTGATTATTGGGCCCTACTGGCAAGCTTCGTCTCGGTAAATTTCACTGATTGAGATGAACAGTTTGCAGAACTGCTAGCATCCTACCAATCTAATAAGCATGTCTCTATCGTTCACTGTTTATGCAAAAAAAAAAATTAAATCCCCAACGGTAGCCTTGTTTTTAACCCATCAAATTCCAATTGTATACTCATCAAATTCCAATTCTCCGTTCTCCGCTTAGACAGGATCCATGATAATCACCAAAAATAGCACCGAATTTAACAAAACAAAAGTTTTGTTTTGTCAAATCACTAGGATTATTTTGGGATCCGTTTGTGCTGGATTCATGAAACTGATGGTAAACCGACACGAAAAATATCGATATATTTCTACCCCCCTCATAACTCTGCTCTATTTTATGTATCCTACAAAGGGAGACACTTACAGTGAGTGGGTCATTAAGAACATCATGAGCATGAGCACTTTTTGCTAAAGGGCTCCGTATCTCCGTAAGATCACCAAAAACAGAAGGAAAACAAAAATCTCGGATCATTTTGAAGATCAAGATGAATCCTTTAGAGTCAACTTAAAAAACATTAATTCCTCATTGCATATTACAATTTAAACCTTTCAAACAAGACACAGCCAAAATAACTGACTTGAGTTTTTATTTTGAACATTTTTAATATCCACTTAGCCGAAGGCATAATTATTATCGGTAATTCAATTATGACATACCTATTTCCACATACATTGTGAGATTTTTACACTAATCACCGGAGCGGATAGTCTAAAATTATACAGAAAGCAACTCTGGAATATTATTATGTTACTGACATAATTATAATGCACCGATTGCTTCGCTACGATTCTTATATTGCTATCTTTGTTTTTCAAGGACAATGGAAATTGGTTTGTGTCCACTCTGTATATTCCAACCTTTAAAAACCAAGATTTACCGTTTAGGCTGTGGTATTGTAACAGACAACCCATCATACATAGGTACATACATACAAATTTCTGATTTATATATTAAGATTAAATGAATAATTGAAATTCATAAAAAAATAAGCCATTAGGGGAGAGTGGGGTAAGATGGGGTACGGGGGTAAGATGGGGCACCCTTTGTACAGTCGATATGGCTGGCGCTACCTATGATCTGATGGATGAAAAAATTTCTCCTTTTGAAATAATTCATAAACAAAACAAAACCATGTGCTTCAGTTATGTGCAGACAGCAGCAGGTAAACTTTTGTGTTTTTCATTAAAATCAAATCGATTTTTGAACGATCTAGAGCGTTGTCTGCAGGTAAGATGAATAATTATATATATTTTTACACTATTTTATCTTTTTTACTTGTTTGTTTTTTAAGTTTTTCAGCTGTAAATTTTTCATTATATTGTTTCCATATTTTTTTAAAATATTTTATATAGGAAAAGTGCTGTTGGGGTAAGATGGGGACCAAGTCTCTGGGGTATGATGGGGTACCCCATCCTTCACCAGAGTAATGTTCTGTATTCTATAATTTCTGTATTATGTATTCTCACCTGTGACCCCAGTGCCACTGGCCTCACCTGTGGCCCCGGCGCCAATCGCCTCACCTTCAGCCCCATCGCCACTCTTTACATCTGTGACCCTAGTGCCACTCGCCTCGATTGCGACCCTGGCGCCACCCGCCTCATCCGTGACAACCAGATCAATTACTCCAGAAGATATTCTACCCATTCCTAGCACCAGTGGACAAGAGGTAAAATAAATATTCAAATTAGAGAAGAAAAGGAAAAGAAGTCGAATGTCAAGTTGGAGAAGAGTGAAGAAATTAGAATGCTTATACTGTCTGCAAAAATATTCTAATTCAAATGGTGAAGGATGGATAATGTGTTGCCTATGCCGAAAATGGGCTCACTGCCTACGTGCTGGAGAAGAAGATGATGATCCAAATGCAGTACTAGTATGCGAAATCTGCAGTTAGGTTGTACAACGCGAAAATTGTTCAATCAATATATTTTATTTTAAAAATAATGTTGAAAATTGTATCTACCCCATCTCACCCCATGTTCTGCCCCGTCTTACCCCAGCAGTGGGGTAAGACGGGGTATTTGGACTTTTTTTACATTTATTCCTTTTTCTTGAGGAAAATTATATTTTTTAATTTTTATTTTTTTTTCAATAAAAAAACAACTAAATTTCCTGTCTGCTGACATATCACTTAACAAAATATGTTTTCATTTCTTAAAGATAGTAACTGCCAAACTTTTGCTACCCCATCTTGCCCCACTCTCCCCTATTAAACCCTGGCGGTCACCCCTAATTAAGGATTCATTGAGGTACGATGTCTCTTTTGATATCATGAAACTTTTGGTCAGAATATTTTTTTATTATCTACAATGGGATCCGAAATATTTAACTATTCTACTTAAAATGTCTCACCCAGTATATTCAATTAATTTTCCTCTGAATCATCATCTAAGCTTATGGTTTAATACTTCATGAACACCCTGTATAAGGAGGCCTTAATTTTACATATTTAAATGTCACGAGTCATTTCCTCTAATTTAGGCCTGCAAGCAATTTTCATTCAATTTTCCATTTTGGCGCCATCATTAAAAAATATTATTTAAATTTCCTATAAACCCCTTTATAAAAACAATATTTTAGCTGATACATCATGAACATTTTTTTTATAAATACAGAGTGTATCAAAAAGTTTCCACGTTTCTGAAGTAATCGGTGTTCCGAATTAAATGCGTAAATTTTTTAATGTGAAATTCTTTTTCTCTTCTGTTTTCAGATTCAGTGAGTAACCCTTTGGCAATTTTAGTTATAGAAACATTATCATGTGAAAAACGAGTATAAATGTTCGCGAAAAATTGATGGGAATGGACCCCCTCCCCAAATCATGTCTACGACTTCAGGAAAATTATCAGAACTAAAATATGTCAAGCAGTAAAGCCGTTTTCGAGTTACGGTTAAATTTCTAATTTCTTCCCCAAAATCAGACAGTGATGGTCCGATATCTTAAATTTTGTCGCGACAACATATCAACTCAAAGCGAGAAAGTTTTAAGTGGCCGTTTAGTTCTTATTTAAGGACATTTTCTGCAAAGGTAATAGGGCCAGCCATTCCAGAGTTACAAATTCGAAACCGGGAACGGGCAAAATAAAATTTAGAAGCTACTAAGATATGTTTATCTTGGTTTTTGAAGGTTGCAATATACTGGATGGACATCACAAACCAATACGCCCCCGCCAATTTCCATTGTCCTTGAAAAACAAAAATAGCAATATAAGAATCGCGAAGCACAACAGTTATTAATATTATATAACATTCGGATTTTTGTTTATTTGTGATTTGGGATAACCCCAAACAACTATACAAGGAGAACCGGGCCTAGGTAGTACACATCGTTTCATCACAAAATAGGGCCAGATTTATGTGCATATTCCCGAAAAAATATTAGAAATTGTGCGGGACCAAAAACGATGTCAAAGAAAAGTTTTTGAAACTTTAATTTACATCATTAGTTTTGACGAAAGTTTTGCGGTTGTTCGCTGGAATAAACTATATTTTTTCTGATTGAAACCAAAATCAAGTTAACTTTGCGTTTATATGGCAAAAAAATCGAAATTTAAAAAATGTCCGCCATTTTGAAAACGAAGGGAGAACGACACTGCTATTAGAGTATTTTGTGTTGAAAATCACGTGTTCTAACATTCCCTAGGGTTTTAACGTTAATCTGGTTTACCCTGAACAAGAGCAACACTGTTATTATTTGTGTTGAAAATCACGTGTTCTACATTCCCTAGGCCTTTAACGTTAATCTGGTTTACCCTGAACAAGAACGACACTGTTATTAGGGTATTTTGTGTTGAAAATCACGTGTTCTACTTTCCCTAGGCCTTTAACGTTAATCTGGTTTACCCTGAACAAGAACGACAGTGTTATTAGTGTATTTTGTGTTGAAAATCACGTGTTCTACATTCCCTAGGCCTTTATCGTTAATCTGGTTTACCCTGAACAAGAACGACACTGTTATTAGAATATTTTGTGTTGAAAATCACGTGTTCTACATTCCCTAGGCCTTTAACGTTTATCTGGTTTACCCTGAACAAGAACGACACTGTTATTAGAGTATTTTGTGTTAAACTGATTTACCCGGTACATATGTATCATGCATGAAGAATCGTCAGGAAGTTTACGATTTTGGATGAATGAATTTTAAAATACACTTGGAAACATGACAGACTTTTCTTTCTTTTTTTTAAAAAAAAAAAATAACACATTTTCTTTCAATTTCTATTCTAAAAAACACGAGTTCGGCACAGTTGGGTGTATATTGTCGAAAACGGTAATAGGTATGGGCAATAGACAGTAGTCTCTAGGTTGTGCCATGTGCTGTAGCTGTACAGCTAGCATACAGAGTTTCTCAGCAAAGGAGCAGAGCTCAATGTCACGAAAAATATTTGAATTTAAAAAAACGATAAAACATTTTCTAGTGTCAGTCAAATTTTGGGCAATTTCATGGGCGGCCCCCAGGGGAGAAGTTTACCCTTTATGTAATACTATTTTGAAAAATGAAATTAAAAAAAATATTTTGAAATTTATTTGAGATTGGATGAAAACGGGGTGTCATATTTTCATAATGAAGTTTCACTAGTTTCATTCACATTAAACTTCCAGTTTCCAGAGGTCACACTGAAAATTCGCACCAGGTTAATATTGAAGTTTCACTAGTTTCATTCACATTAAACTTCCAGTTTCCAGAGGTCACATTGAAAATTCGCACCAGTTCATATTGAAGCTTCACTAGTTTCATTCACATTAAACTTCCAGTTTCCAGAGGTCACATTGAAAAATCGCACCAGTTCATATTGAAGTTTCACTAGTTTCATTCACATTAAACTTCCAGTTTCCAGATGTCACATTGAAACTTTGCACCAGTTCATATTGAAGCTTCACTAGTTTCATTCACATTAAACTTCCAGTTTCCAGATGTCACATTGAAACTTTGCACCAGTTCATATTGAAGCTTCACTAGTTTCATTCACATTAAACTTCCAGTTTCCAGATGTCACATTGAAACTTTGCACCAGTTCATATTGAAGTTTCACTAGTTTCATTCACATTAAACTTCCGGTTTCCAGAGGTCACATTGAAACTTCAATAGTTCCCACAGTGAGGAAGTAACCGGCCCCGCATTTTTTATAAAACTGGTATAATTTGTATTCAAGATATGGGGTGGTAAGTTTTCTTTCTTAATGTGGGGAAAATGTGGGTTATAAAGGCTATTAAATATAATTCTTTCTCGTGCTTATGGAATTTTCGGCTAATTCTGGATTAAGAGCAACATTCTAAGCACCCTCTGAGTGGTGAAATGCTAATTATAAGTTACGTTTAGTCCATTCCGAAACATAATTACAATTTTGCTTAACGTTGAAAAATCCGCTTAAAGCATACTTCTTCTTCCTAAGAGAGCTTTTAATATTTAATTCCTTAATCATTTCTACTGATGCTTACTTTTTATCTTTTACCTAAACTTTAGAGAGAACTTAATTTTATTCATGAAAAAAAAACCTTTGATTATTAAATAAAATATATCCGAGTGTTATCTAAATAATTTCACGAAGTGGGTTACTGATTTTACTAAAAATAAAAAAAAAACACCACCTGTCAACCAGGGTAAAACCTATCACAGAACGTTAACTCAGAAACGGAAAGATGTAGCTTACACCAAATATACTAAATTTCAAGTCTCTGCTGGCTATTACCATTCGCTTTTTAGACAGGATTAATAAAAACCGATAAAAAGCGGTCAACAAGCCATAGTGGTATATTAGATTGCACTTAAAAGTTTCGGCACGCATTTAGACCCCAAAGGGGACCTACATATCACATTTTATCCAAATCAGTCAACGCGAAGTGGCAAAAGTACTCATCAGGGCGGACGGCGCGGCAATTAAACGGATTTTTTTTATTCAAATTTTTGGTTTCTACATCTTGAAACGTTAAATATCAAATATTGAGGTGCGGGGGGGTCGTGACGATTCCGAAGGTTCATTATTGGAAATAATAAACCAAAATCAACAAAATCTGACACAAGGCGAAGCGGTAAAAATAAGCAGCACCTTATAATCTCAAAATATATGTTAAAAAAAAAACAGTATCAACAGAACTTTCAGTACGGAAGCCTTCTAGAACGGAGTTTTCTTCATTTAATCCTCATGTTAGAAAACTATTGACATGGGCCGTAGTGGTCTAGGTATGAGGTAAATCCTGCTTAACAAGACCTGCCGCTTTTCAAATGACGGCGATTAATAACTGGAAATGAAAATTTTGTTTTACTTTTCATTGCAAGCAGAAATTTTAAAATCTAATTTGGAAAATTGTACAAACTATACATTTCTCAAGGAATAAATGGGGACGATCATAAATATGTATTTGTCTTTTCATTTTTTATATATCTACATATTTTTTTCAAACACATTTGTTGTTGGATTTCATTGGCAATCAATGTGGGAGCCCCTCACCCAGCCATTCATGGAAAGACAAGAAAATAAAAAAAAAATGGTCAAATGCAACAAAAAGGCCAACATCACTTTTTTTTCGAAACCCGTCTCAGTTTAGCCATTCCTGAGATAGATCGACAAACAGACAACCTGGTCTGAGTTATATAAAGATGATGCTTGACCGAAAGAAGTAAAGTCTAGTTTTACAACAATTTTTAAACGTCTGTTTGTCTTTTCTTCCAACGATAATACGGTCATACTTCTTTGCCAAGATGAAGGGTTAAAATTTGTTCCATACAACCATAAGGCCGCAGGTGGCACAACATAGCTCAAAAACTAATCAGCAAATTCTATGAATATAATGTTCATTTCTAGTTTCATTGGAAGAGGCGTTCCAAAATTATCGTGGAACGAACGGTCGAACCGTTTAGAAATTAAGTTAAAACTAAATCTCACCTCGTTCATCAAATAGTATCTCCTGAAGTCCGAAGGGATGAACATCTTAAAAATTATATCTCGCACTCATATTCTCTGGAACACTATCACGATTATTATTTCTTGGGGTTCCAAAGTGTTTCAATTTTTGCTGGCCAACAAATAAGGCACCGCCTATTTTTCTGTTAGGATTGGAAAGAGCTTAACCCTTCAACTTTGCTCTGTATATGTTTGTGTGAATTCATTGGAGCTGACTAAATTGCTTTTAACATCGAAACAACAACAATAAAATGAACATACATGACACAATAAAATTTATTAAAATTTTCCAGATGACTGCCGGCAAGGGGGTAGACTCCATGATATAGTACACGGGACGCAAATACTTCACAGAGACAAATAATTGAATCATAAATCTGGCTGAGGCCAAACTGACAAATAAACACACGGGAGGGGGAGGTAACAAATACTTAATTATAAATTTCAAATCAAATTCATCGTTTATTCAGTCAGCTGCGTAAAATTGTGTATTCGATGTCGAGTTGCATTCATTATGACTTGAAAAAAAAAAATAATAATAGCGTCTGCCCTACTACATTTGTACTGGCAAGATAGAGTTTCAAATTGCTGACGCACTAAACTCCACACTGTGTTAGATTTTTCACGGCAAACTGTTTTATAGGGCCTTTTATTGAATTATATTGGTAACTTTGGTGAATTATATTGGTAGCAAAAAAACAAACAAAAAAATCTGGTGTGAACATCACACGACTTTCCTTATCTATGAAAAAAGAAGGAAGTATTGTAATGGCCCGAATTTTTCGATGTCGAGTTTTCAATGCCAAAACACGTTTTGAAGTCCCCGGAGCGGAAATACAATTACCTATAATATATTACTTTCTTGATATATTACACTTCGACCTAAGTTGTATTGCTCAATTTCTTATATGAAATTGATATAAATAGGCACCAAAATTCGAGTTCTACCTCTTTCCATTCTGGTTTTAGGCAGAACCGCCAAAAAGCGGCCTTCAAATTCTAATTAGCGGCCAAGAATATATTATACTTCACCTAAGTTGTATTTTCCCATTTTTTGTATAAAATTGATATGAATAGGCACCAAGTCTATTCTCATTTTATGTGCAAACCGCTAAAAAGCGGCATAAAACCGCCAACGGTTTATTCGATTTCCACCAAATTTTGCCGTGGGGGGGTTTGAATTTTGAATCGCAATATTTCTTTAATTTTATATTACTTCTATGACTATAGTCTTCTTACTTGAGGAAGAAATACCTATAGGATTTTTCCACACTGCAGTATTTTAGAACAGAAAAGCGGATACAGAGAGCGATATGGGTCCATTCCCCCCAGACATGAAGAAATTGAACATCGAAACACTTTTCCCAAATTTGGTTACCGCGCTAATAATCAATGAAATCAAATGAACGTTTTTCAAGCACAAAAAGCCCACCAGAGGCTTAGGTGCAGGGGCTTATACAGCCCCAAAGAGGAATTTAGCTCACGAATAAAGGGGGGGGGGCGATCGAGGCTCCAAATTATAATCGACATATAAGTCAGTATAGTGTTTATAAACACCTAATCTCTTCTTCTTTCCTTAGCTTAAGGTGCATTTGACTCCATTGATTATTAGCGCGGTAACCAAATTTGAGAAAAGTGTTTCGATGTTCAATTTCTTCATGTCTGGGGGGGGGACCCATATCGCTCTCTGTATCCGCTTTTCTGTTCTAAAATACTGCAGTGTGGAAAAATCCTATAGATATTTTTTCTTCCCCAAGTAAGAAGACTATATTCATAGAAATAATATAAAATTAAGGAAATATTATGATTCAAAATTCAAGTCTAAAGAAAACTTCAAGATTATTTCTTTATAAAAAAAAACAATATCTAAAAACAAAATTACAATAATGCCAATAAATAATTTAAAGAATACAACCTGTGAGTAATAAATTGAACTCTCCAATGTAAGGAGAAAAAATAAAGATTCAAATTTCTTAAACAAATTGGTACTTATTTTAAATTTTGTATCAGAGCCAAAATTTTTAGAAAACTACGTATTGACAGGAGTTTTTGGAGGAGGAAAGAAAACAAAAAAAAAAATGTTGGACAATGTTCGACGTAATGAGTGAACGTCTCCTTACAAAATATGGGAGCGTTCAATGTTAATAAAAATTTGGTGTGAACATAACAAGGGACTTTCCTTATTTATAAAAATTAAAGAAAGTGTAATGTGTTGAAATTTTGGATGCCGCTAAAAAGCGACCAAAAGCCGTCAACGGTAGATTATAATATATCCACCAAATGTGTCGTTACGGATTTCATGCATAAAATTGATATAAATAGGCGGCAAATCTCAAGCTCTTAGCGTTCTCTTTTAAGTTGTTCTCGTAGTGTAGTAGCAGTGTTCTCTCGATATCATCACTTCATTGCACAGCATCTTTCATGAAACTCTCTGGGCATGAGAAATCAAAGTTACTTGGTCCTGACATGGACATTGCAGTGTTGCACAGCATCTTTCATGAAACTCTCTGGGCATGAGAAATCAAAGTTACTTGGTCCTGACATGGACATTGCAGTGTTGCACAGCATCTTTCATGAATGTCTCTGGGCATGAGAAATCAAAG